>NIJG01000013.1:1873982-2121924 GCA_002201625.1 Euglossa dilemma | reverse complement strand
AGAGAGAGAGAGAGAGAGAGAGAGAGAGAGAGAGAGAGAGAGAGAGACTGCGTACGCGTAATAACTGCAGTCTATTCGGAGGCCGATGGAAAAATTTACAGGGAAATTCGATTATCTCCGGCAGCGGGATGTGGAGCTGCAGGTGTCGGATACGCGCGAAGCGTTCCGATGCGAATTCGAATCTAATCGATGTAGACATGCCAGCTTGTAACTGTGGCAGCGACAGTTTCAATGGGGCCGTGTTACAGATGACTGGCTACGCGAGAGATATGCATATCGCGTTCCGCTCGCGAGATACACTCGCCACCGCGCGAGGAAGAAGCCGCGGCCGCGGCTCTTCCGAGATTTACGCGCGTTACGTAACGCCGCTTTGAGGTTGTCTGTCGGTCGAAAACTGATTCGATTCCCGTGGCAAACTGGTACACAAGTGGTTATCCGTTCGGAGATTCAACCGGCAGCCCGAGTTCGCTGCCCGAGGCCGCAGGGAGTTACTTTTCGAGACAAATCGCGGAAATTCGACCGATATTTCAACGGGTGAGTGAGAGAGAGAGAGAGAGCGCGCGCGCAACTCGACCCGGCGTTTTTCCGCCGCGGGAAAAATGTATTAAAAGTCTCGATGGTAATTTACGAGTCTGTACCCCTTTTTTATCCATCGGCGCGCGAATTCGTCATCGCGGCAATCCGAATTTCGATGTAGCCAGCCAGGGAAAATCGAGCGAGACGACGGCGACGAGGAGGATAGGGTCGTTGGGAAACCGGACGGCGGGAAAGTTTGTTCGCGATGAAAAATTCGCCGACCAAACGGTCGGGACTAGCGCGAGAGTACCAAGTCCGAACTGGGTCGTTTCACCGGGTCTGCGGACCGCGGAAGCCTGTTAAATAGGGAACCAACAGCAATTAACGCTGTTTTTTCGAATCGCTCAATGGCAACGTAAATTCCCGTGGCTTCCTTGAACTTTGCCGCGGTTTTGGCCACGGTAAACGCGGGGCCGCTGTTCGCCGGTCGAAAATTCGTGTAAATAACCAAGGAATCCGGCCTCTTCTCGCGTTCGGGATAATGGACCGGCCTTGGAACGATACGGACGTTAGTGGATCGCAGGGATGAAAAGCGAGAAGCACGACGACGACGACGACGACGACGACGAAGACGAGGACGACCATGATGGTGGTAGTGGCGGTAGCGGTGGGGAATGGGCGCGAGAGAAATAAGGGTTGAGAAAGAAGAATGGGTTTGTAGCGGGAGAAGTAAGCGTCGGAAGTTTGAAGCCCTTAATTGCTTTTTAAAACTTTCAAGTTCGACTCGAACCCCTCCCGTTCTTCATCCTCGTCTCCCGCAACCTCGTCCCAGTCGCACCCTTTGCATTCCACTTTGGAATGTTCAATATTAGTTTTCCCTATCGGAGTTGCAAACACGTTCGGCAGGGAAGGGGGCGGCGTCGGTGGCGGAAGGCTCGTCGAACGGAGCCGGCCCGCTAAGAGGGTGGCGATGCGCAAGAAAACCCGACAGTGGGGTGGCAAGGGAGAAAGACAGTTCTACTCGTCGATAATCAGCTGGCCGCCGCCTCCTCTCCTTGCTCTCGCTTTTTCCACTCCAAGCAATTAACGACGCCTGAAAAAGAGGCCGTCGTTACGCTCTCTCTGCCTACTTTCTTCCTATCGGCTCGCCCGTCCTTCGGGCCTCGGTCTCGCTCGCTTCTTTTGCGAAACTCCGCGGCGAGACCGTAAAGTGGCCGGACGTTTCCTTGGAACTTTCCTATTCCGCACCGCCACCCTCTGCCGCTTTCCTTCCTTCGTTTTGCACGTGTGACACCAGCTCTCCGGCAACCGGATACTTTTATTGCCTCCGACCAAGTTTCGTCTCGCGGTGACGATCAACCTCTCCACCCCTCCTCGAGCTATCCGCGAGAACAACCGCCGCACTCGAGTGATCCGACGACCGATTCGTCCGGTTTTTCCCTTCGACCCCCCGGCAAACGCGAGTCGCGCGGCGAAACCAACCCTTTGTTCCCGTTTCGAAAACGATACGCGTTTAATCTACGTCTCGATCCGTACTCCACCGAGAGTTAGGACGTTCTCTATTCAGACGTCCGTTCGGATGTGCAGGCAGCCAAGCGATTCCGAGGGAAGGAACGGATTGGCGACAGGGGAGGACGAGGTTGTTCGTACCTCCTTTCTCTCTCGAGCTGTTGCCGAAGTAGTACCGAGGAGCAAGGGTTCAAGCGAAGACACGGTTCCGGTAGGAGTTTTTTCTCCTTGGCTGGTGGCGGCCGACGTCGTCTCTTCCAGGTCGGAATCGAAGCACGCCTTCTTGCATCCGGGCGCGGTAGCGAATGGTTAATCGCGAGAGGTTTCAGGTTCGAGAGGCACGGCGCGCAAAGGAGGTTGAGAATGGAAAGGGAGGAACGAAGAAAGGGAAACAAACGAACTTACGCAGAACGGGGCGAATCGCTTTGACAAAAGGCTCGTTCTCGCGATCCATTACGGTATTCGGACTTCTGACTAATCTCTTTTCTCTCGTATTGCCTCGAATCCCGGGTCCTTTGTGACTTCCAGCTCATTGTTACCAAGATATTGGAACTTTCTGCCCCTCTCTCGTAACACCGTTAAGCAATTAAATGGAAAGTTTCGCCGTCGCGTCGTTAAAAAACACGATTAAACCGGACCTGTGTCCGCGGCCGCGCGTCATTTTCAATTTTCGCTCCGTTTCCTTACTCGGCCACGTTTCACGTTCGACCGAGCTGCCGGGTTAAATCTTTTACGACACTGCCTGGTATGAAGGGATCGCGTCGACATCTTTTACTCTCCGAATGGGACATTGTCCCTGGGATTCAACGACTATCGGAAAGGATAATCGCGAGCTACGAGTTCTCGCGAGACGTACGCACGGTCACAGGGGCAAGGGCCGAAGGGTGGCGAAAAGGATAGAGAGGGTAGAAGGGTAGAAAGCGGCAGGGAGATCTGGAGAGCGAAGAACAACAAAGTTTCCTAACGAAGAATAACGTTGCCGGGGAGAGGAAAGATATTTCCGCTTAATCGAGATTCTCCTTTGCCCGCTGTCCACCGGAATTGCTGCCCATTTCTCCTCTAATCTCTCCTTGTACCTTCCGAATCGTTACCCTCCGGCCGGCTCCCCGTTGACTATTGACAGTGGCCGTTCGAAAAGAGTATTACCTACTGTACCCTTCGATCCAATCTCGCGTTTTAATGAAACTGCTCGAAACGAAATGAATTTCGGCCATAACGATTTCCAGCGCTCCCTCCGCGCGGTTGAGCGTCTCTGTGCCCTGTGCAGGGTCGCGTAGGAAAAGTGGAGAAGTTGGAGAACGACGGCTCGGGATGAGAAGCCGTGGGTGTCGTCGGGACCGTAACTCGTTGCGCGAAAAATTGCGACCAACGAAAGTTCTTCCTAGCAATTCTCTCCTCTGTTCGTTCAAAACGTCACTACCCGCCCGCCATCTTTGTCCGTTTCTTTTCACCGGCAGAGATGTCTAAACCGGTCTATTCAACCGGGCCGGAGAGTCTTCCTCTATCGATCGCGGCCCGGCACGCGACACGTTTAATTTTCTTAACGATCGGCCAACCTTCGACTGCGCGCAGAAACGTAGATAGAGATTCACAGCGGAGAGTATGACGTCGTCAAAGAGGCTTTCCGGAGGCGGCAGATAGCGTTAGATCGCGTGATTCCGCCCGGGCATCCTCACGCGATCATCCCCATTTCCTCCTATCGACCTTCCATCTCTTCGCCCGGACGAAATCTTTCGATCTTCTCTCCGCCGGGGATGTAGGTCGCCTAGGTGGCTCTGCACCTAACCGTGGCTATCCAATCCAGGTAAACGGCGGCCAATTGTCTCGAGCCGGAACGAACGTAGGCGCGGAAACGTGGAAGCTCGATGATTCCCGGGGCTGGATCACTGCCACCGGCGATTATCGAAGAACGCGAATGGCCGACGCGTGAGCTGCCTGCGAATCCGACGGCATCTTCCGGTCCAATGACTGCGTAATTCCGTCGTCCGTTTCCGAATCGCTGTTCCCGGTCATCCTCGTCGTCGCCGAATCCTTCTCTTTCTCCCACCCCCACCACTGGCCGTAATCGTAAAGCCCTGTCCGTTTAAGTCTTATCTGTCCTTATGAAACGATAACGGGCTAATTAGAGGCGACGGCTGGCGAACGGGAGAGGAGGAGCCCGCTCGTTCGATAAAGCTACGAAATTTTGCAATCCGGACAGATATACTCGGAACGCTGCTGGCTATTCCGGCTCGCTGGAGATTTGCCGGAAATTTTGCGAGATCGTGACAGCGCGCGGGTCGGACAGATGGACAATATCCGCGCGACGCGGTTAATAACGTAATTAAACGTTAATCGATACGCGTCAGGTATCTCCGAGCCGGTGGGCTAATGGACAAAGAAGATGATCCGGGCGACAAATCTCACCGCTGTAATTAGGTTAGGAGTGGCTGTCCCCCGGTCGAATGAAACATTAACGAGGCTGCATCTGGCCAATGGTTCAATCAAGCGTGATTGTTCGAAATTGTGAGTAGTGCCGAGGGCCGGCACACGTTGGCACATAACGCGGATCGATATACGTGTTTCGAGGTCGACCGCCACCGGTGTGGATAGAGATACCATTGCCGGTATCGCGAGTGCGGCACGCGTACGGGGCCCACCCTCGTCCTCGCGCGCCACCCTTCTTTGCCAAGGGTGCACACGGCTCCCGATGCGAGAGCACGACACAGGCGCAGATTATCCGCGCACACGGCGCAGAATTAATCCCGGAGGCATGCCGGTACGTAAAACTTTCGGAGATGAAAATGCTCTCGATTGATTGCTCGCTTGGTCCGCGTTCACGTGGGAAAATTCCAGCCACGTCACGTGAATAAACCGGACACGCTCGTTGGCATATTTATTAAACGCGAGCAGAGAAAATGCCGGGTTAAGTAATCCTGCAGCCGAAGCACCGGCTGCTGCGGTACAGCTGCGGGAACGGTATTTAAAACGATTGCTCGGATCGTTCCGATCGATGTTCCGATCTCATCTCGTTTCTTTTCGCCGAGGTGTAATCAGGCACGGTGTATTAGTCAAAGTTACAGCGGCTGTCGTCGATTCTATGCCGGATAATGGAGAATAACCGTACGCGGTTGTCCTTCCACGAAAGAAAGAGAGGTGAACGCTGACACGCGGGGTTCTGAAAAGTCCCCGACTAGCCTCTCCGTCTATACAGAGATAATCCTTTGACGCGGCCTTCGCTGTCCCCTCGTCTAAAGCCACGGGCCTGTTAGGAGGCTTTACCGGCGACTCCGTTGACAGGTCTCTCGGACAAAACGCGTCCTCGCCTTCGTCTTACCTCGCGGTCCCCTCTTTTCTCTCTTTCTCCTATTCCTCGCGATACCACCGTACCCGTCAACGTTCATAGTCGGTCTATGACGAATCTCGCGTGTAGCCCGGCTCGTACTCTCTCCGCAGTTTAATCTCTGTCGAGCACGTCGTCCTCGCGTTCTAGGCCGAGCGCCCCTTCAGCTAGCCAATATGCTCTCGCCTCGGATCCGCTCTTCAAACTCGCGCACGAGTTTTATATTTCCCGCGCGAGATTCTTTAATTATCCCACGCGTCGCTTATACCGCGATACACCACCTAGCCGAGGAGCGGAATAAGCGCGAGGCAAACGCGAAACCGCCGCGGCTTCACGGTGCTCCGAATTCCCGTTGCCCGCGGTCTGAGTGAGCTGGCCACGAGAGTGCACGCGCGTATTTCGTACGCAATTTAATCGAAAAAGCCAAAACGAACGCGACCCGCTGCTAATTTCGCCGTATAAAACCAAGCATACGCCGTTCGGTGCTTGGCCAGGCGCCAGCGACCAGGTAAATACAACGTTTTCACGAAGATAACGTCGGCCCGTTTCTCCACGGAGAGAAAGAGAGAGAGATAAATAGAGGGAGAGAGAGGTGAATCGCAAATGAATCCAACCGGCCGTCCTTACCTCGGCAACGACAGACCGATCGGTGGAACTGACTAGACGGATTATCGGGACACGTTCATCGACAAACACGCTCCGCGACGGCTGCACGCGCGATCGTACCGCGATCTCGACGCCGCTTCGTACCTCGGCGATCCGTCTTTCGGCCGATCGATTCTTTCCTGCATGACCGAGCGACCGTTTCGAGGGGAGGCCGCAATCGAATCGGCGGATTAATTAATTTCGCCCCGATAACCCGGTGATTCGGTTGCTCTCGTTACCGGGCGGGGCGGAGGGCCTGGATTTCAATGGATCGCTAGGAAAAGGTGGCGAATATCTAATTTCATGGTGGTCGATATAATCGAATCGCGATAAATTCCACGCGAACGAATAGGGGAGAGAGTGAGATTCATACGACCCATCGCGTCGCGCGTTGTTCTATTAGCGACGTCGACTAATCAACTTACGTCGGCTTCGTTTTAGTCGGGGAAAAATAAAGAGGGAGAATGGGGGGAATGATTGGGGCGTAGAACGCAGGGCTGTCGGGTTTGGGTAGGAAGCTTAGCCTAAAAGCGACGGGTCGAGACTTCGATAATAGGACACAAGTTAACGCGACGTACACGGGAACGCTTTTTCCTCTTTCGGCGAGTTCGTCGGGACTACAATATGCGATTCGGCCGGCGGCGGGGGATATTGCGAAATAAAAAGGGTTAAATTAAAAATTCTCGGTCGAGTGCTCCGTCCTTCGGCCGAAGAGACTCCGAGAATATGCCTGCGGAATTTGAACGTGAAAGCACGAGGAGAGTTTTCACCCCCCTTTCTGCGTCCCGTCCTCGCCGAGCTTTATCCTCCTCGTTCCTCCGGTAACCCGAAGGCTTCGACTTTTATAGCAAGCCGGGTATAAAAGACGGGCCTTTGTGCCTCCGTAAGCCGTCCTTATCGATATTTTTCGATAAGAAAAATGAAGGACCGACCCGGTCGCGGCCCCGCTGCCCAACTATGCGACTCTGCGCGACTCCACTCGATCCGACTGCGAACTTTACGGAATCGTTTCCCTTTGTGTTCCAGAACGACACGATGCAAGTGGTTTGGCAATATCACGTGGAAGAACCAGTGTCCGCAGCCGGAGTCCTGCCGGATCACGACGCCGTCCGTGGATCCAGACCGCTTTATCTGGTGCAAAGGGATGCCCAGCCGAGGCCAAGCTCGCGCAACGAAGAAGCCGGGTCACCGCTTCAAACGTGGGACATATTGAACCAGCAGGTCGGTATCGAATCGTTTATCCACGTCCCTTCCTGGCTCCCTGGTCGATCGATTACCATCGCGGCGATGCATTTTATCCTTACGCCACGTCGCCGCGCGTTTCGCCAACAACCGCGTTCGACGGGCCGATGATGTGCGAAACCGACGCGCGGAATCGCGTGGGCGGAAAATTATGGTGTAATACGAGCCATTGCGTGGCGGATATACCATAATATGATTATACCGGCGCTGGAGGGGGCAGGACACGCCGCGATGCAACGCGTCTTATGTATGCATAATGATAGAGAGGGCAGGCGTAGGTGGTAATAATGTAATGGATAGGTGTTCGCCGGATTTTGGTTGTTAGCAGCGGGATTAAAGGTAGGGTTCGAGGTGAAAACGAACCAGCCCGACTCTCGCCGCGTGCACTGTCAAAAGTTTCCCATTCACTCCGGCTCTCTACGCGCTTGTATACCTTATACGACGACCCCGACCCGCTCGGCAACGCTCCACGACCAAGTTTTACCATCCCGCTTCTCTCCGCGAGCTTTTTGATCCAATTATTCAGGCAACGGTTCACGCGATTCGACGCGTTATATCGCGCCGTAACGCGTGACAAGAGCGGTGTAACGGGCTTATATAATATTCCTCAGGCCACGAAGGAGTTGCGCCGGTTCGGGGGAAAGGCGATTAAAGAGTTTTAATTACCGGCCCGGAACGTAGTGTCAACGATACCATATTAAACTTCATCTCCGTGGAAGCTACTTTTCCGAAAGCCCTGCTCGATCTCGTCCGCACCAGTCACCGAGTTTACGGCAGGCGTGTCGGACGACAAATGAATCGCGGATGTTCCCATTCGTCCAACGACAGCTACCATCGAACGTTCTCGCGCGGCTCCATCGAACTTCGATAATGTCTTTGAAGTTATTAGACACATTCGTCGGGGCCGCGGTTATCAAAATTTAATTGCGATTGAACGGAACGTGGGTGGAAAGTTCTCCTAGGAATTGCACGGAAGATGGCTGTCCGTCCAACACCAACGGTGGGAACTAACGATTAGCGGCATTCGTAAAGAGGAAAGTTTAAGTTTGGATTCCGCGTCGAACTCGGCTCGACGATCTTTCCTCGACGATTTAATCCGGAAGAGTATGGAAACGAAACGAAATTTCGGAGCAAGATTCTTAGACGACGATGCTTCTAAATTTCTGTTTCGACGCTGCGATACGCTTGTATCGGGCTTTCAGCGTATAACCGCTAATTCGGTACAGCCGTTCGCAATCTGTTGGCGCTGAGGGGGCCATTATTCGTTCCCGTTGGCCGCTCGAAGGCGGTCGGTCTCTGCAGGTTTTGTTGTTCGCAGCCGCGATACTCTCGCGGTCGATTCAGTCACGCTTCTGTTTCGCGAGCGTTCGCGTCGTCGTTCGAAACGGAGAGTGAACGATCGGCCGATGGAGAGAGAATGAATGCCGGTGGAAGAGAGGAAGAGCGAGTGAGTGAGAGGGGGGCAGAGAGCGAAGCGTGGGTGGCTCGGTTGCGCGTGAGATGAATGTTCGAACGCGTTTAACGTTCAGCCTGGTACGAGTGGATTTTTATCGGATGCAAGCCGCGGAGCATTGTGCGCCGAATTTATGACGGCATAAATCTTAACCGGGTCACATCCGGCAAAAACTATTCGTTCATTAGCGTCGCCGGGTCATAGATTACGGGTCGACGCTATCGCCCGGGATCGGACAATGCTAATTCCACGGGCTGCCGAGCTTTTGCTTATAGTTTATACCGACAGCGAGAAGGAAGGGATGGTTTAGAGCGGATTTACGTGACTGCTATCTCCGCGTCCGCGACCAACAGATCGATCATTCGCGCGAATAATGAAGACGAAAAATACTCGAGTATAGTCGGCCGTTGGTGCCAGAATCCGGTAACTCGTAGTTCGATCGCGAGAGGAAGCGCGTCCAATTTAACGCAAATGGAGTCGCCGATATGTCGCGATCGGCGAGCCAAGGGTGTAGAAGCGTTCGCGGCTTGGTCTTTTCGCGGAAAAATCGAGGTGTTGCGAAAAATTTCGCCGATAGGCGTATCGCGGTTGAATATTCCGCGTTCGCTTGTGTCCGGTCCTTTCGATATTTTCGCGTGATTCGATCGAGCGACGCGCGTGTCGACGAATCGGGTAATGGAAACGTACGAGGAGGGCGGGCATTATCAAGCCGGGGACGAAATAATAAATTGGAATTACCAGAGTGGGCAAGGGTCGGGCCGAACAGCGCTAATTTCATCGGCTCTGTTTACAATTTCGTATCGAATGAAATCGCGAACCCGGGGTGTTTCGATGCTCATCACGCTGTAACAAATTATCGCGTCTCTCAGCTGGAAAGGAATTACCCGTTCGCCCAGCAAATGAAACGATTCTCCTCTCTCTCTCTCCCCCTCCACGTATCGATATCCCTCCGATATGAAATTGTTTGCGCTTTTGGTGCAATTTCTTCTCGCCCCCTAGCTGTAACCGAGGGAACACGACGCGTGCGTTTACGACCTCGGCACCATCGCGCGTCTCTCTCTCTCTCCGGCGTGAAATTTTTTAACGAAAGCGACAAGCCGAATTTCAAGCTTTGTCGCGTCGAATGGCCGCGCCGTAGACCACCGGGCGCCGAATTCTACGTCGATTTATCGCGCGTCCGTATGGAGTATTTATCGAGTACAAATTTTCAACGCGCGAGCTTCCTCAGCTTTCTCGGCTCTCTCGCGAAATTTCCAAGTCTCGTCGACTCGGTAGAATCGTTGTAAATCGCGATACCGTAATCCCCGCGGCGCCTGCCTCTCGGATATCCGCTCGTAGCGTATCCGCGTCGCGAGTACGCGGTTTACTCTTCCATGGTACACACACCTTCCTCCGCCATCTTTCCCTTTCGTTATTTCGGCTTATAACTTCTCGACGGTAATACGTCTAGTCCCTAAACTTCTTAATTCCAGCGATGCCTGATTACCCGACACGCGTTCCCGCATCGCGAAAACTTTCGTAACGCGATCGCGAAGCGCTGCGGTTTTAATTGTCTCGACGAGAGAGCCGTGCCACCCGCCACCCTCTCTCTCCCTCTCTTTCTCTCGCACCTCTGGTTCCAGACGGCTGGGTAGCGACGACATTAAAGTTACTAGAGCGACGCTTATCTTACGACCACCGCCTCGTCTCTCTTACTTCTTTCTTACGCGGATGCTACTTGTTCTTCGCTAACTACGTACGCGGAAGTTCCTCGCCAGTCGAATAACTTTTGTATCGCGGCGAGATGAATATGAATGTCTGCGAGCACAAAGCGAGCCCGGGAGAGAAAGAGAGAGATAGAAAGAGAGAGAGTGAGAGAGAGAGAGAGAGAGGGGGAGGCCAGCTTGTTAGGAAACGGGTTTGCATTCATTCGACGCCACCGACCCCCTTTCCTCAGCCGACAGCGATACTTTTTTCGCGGCCCATTCTCGCGACGAATCGAAAGGGAAACTTCGCCGACGAGAGACAGAGAGAGAGCGCCGAATTCGCCCAGGGCGGATGCCATTTCGCGCCTCATCGTCGCCCTTGTCGCCTCGTGAATTTATATAGCCGGCTCGTCCTTTTTCCTCCAAGGATCGTTTGCATACCGTTATCGCGACGCATAGATTACTCGGGATTTTGCGCCGCGCCGTCGTGGACAATCGCGCGTCGGATGAATCCTTCGTCTCACCGAGGCTCCGCGCAGGATATCGCGGCTTACGCTCGCAAGAAACGCCGCGGTTTCCACGATCCGCCGGGTTCATTAGGGATCCTCGTCATCGATCATAGTCTCGGTTAACGCGCCGCGTGAAAGGATGTGCCATCGTTCTTCCTTCCCGATATATACCCGTTCGCAGAGGTCTGCTTTAGCTCCCACCGAATCTCTGTTACGTCTCCGGTCCCGCAACGTTTCCCGTCTTTTTTTCCCGTTTTTCTACACCTTTCAACGGGCCTCTTTCACGCGTTCCTCCCTCCTTCTCTTTCTCTCTCCTTCCCTCGAGGTATCTCGTCCGATTTCGAAGGGATCGCGACGCGTTATTAGTTTATTTATAGGGGCAACGGGTGGAGCAAAAAGCTGGCGCCTCTCGCCGGAGAAACGGGAAAAGAGACGAGACGCCGAGCGCCTCTGCCGGTCGAGCGACGCGTAAAACGGCTTTTTACGTGGCCCGCCTTTCCAACCGAGATCCCCATTCGAAGTACGCGAAACGCGACACACCCGCGGGATAATTATCGTCCTCTCTCTTTCCAAGAATTCGCACGGCCGAGGAAAAAGCGGCCAAGGGTGAGACGCGCCAGGAATCGCTCTCGCCGCGACGTTTACTCGCGCGCGACTCACGCAGCCCTTTGTAAGCACGTGTCTTTGACATTCGGCACGTTTACACGGACGACGTTGCGAGACGAACGAATGTCGTCCGCGCGAACGAGCACGATTCGAAATCCGAGTACAGCCCGTATTTCCGACGCAGAAGCGTCACAGATACATCCACTATCCCGTGCCGGGTACGTAATTATTTATAAGTGCACCGTATATAGGTACAGGAAAGAATAGGAGTTGGTTCAGATTACCGCGAATATCGAATTTTCTATTTTTCGCGCCACTGCGAGCGAGCACTCACGAAAAATCTCCAGCTCCTCCGGATCGATCATGGCGTCTATTTTCGACGCGTATATCCCAGCGAGACGCGGAGACGTCTTCTACTTCCGTCACTCCGGGATCCTTCCATTAGTGGAATCCTTAGCGTCTATTCCCGCGGTTTCCTATTTATTCGGATTACAGCCGGGTAAAAGTTTATCGCACCTTCGGACTCCTCGCGAAAGGGAAGGATTCCTACAGCCGAGGAAACGTAGCCAGAAGCACGGGCACTCGTAAACACAGCCGACCCCGAATCCCCGGCACGGCCGGGGGCCGTTCGGCATATTCGACCGCAAAACAATAAACGCGGTCGTCCTTCCCGGTAATCTTGACATCGATAATTTCGCAGGAGCGCGTGGGAGAATCCGGCGGCGCCGTGGTCGCGCTCACGGCGAGAGGAGAGGAGCAGCACGGCCGCGAAGAAAGAATCGCAATTTTCTGCCGGGATCGCGCACACACCCCGCGGCTACAACTCGAGACCAACCTTCGTTTTCTTCTCTCCTCATCCTTTCTCTCCTTCTTCTTCTCCTCGCTTTTTCCCGCCTCGTCCCGTGCCGCCTTTTTCGGCGCGAACGCAGCCCCGATCCAGGCGGCCGAGGATTTTTCTTCGATCGTTCGAGGCGCTGGTAATCACGGGAAAAGAGAGGAATCCCTCGGCCCCCGACCTCTTCCACCTCCTCCGGCGCCCTCTGCAACGTCGCAGGCGAAGATTAAATTTGCTCGATACGCTTTTGCGCGTTCCTTTGCGGACAAGAGGCTTGCGCCAACGCTCGGAAATTCACGCTGGCTATCGGCCGTTTCCACGTTAACGTATGCCCCGAGAGGAATCCCTTTGAACCGGGACTCGATCGTTCCACGATCGACAACCCGCACCTTGCGGATCCCTTTTTTCCAACGACACGCGCAGCCTTTCTCGCGGATTTCCCAACGTTCCCCGCGATAGTCCATTTCTCCTCGAGCCGCGTCCCCGGAGGGCGATTTCCAGTTTGAAGCCTTGATTATCCGCCAGACGAATATTCTCCTTTCCAAAGAACATCGCGTAATAATCAGAGGCTTCTATCGCGTGAAATCGTTAAAAATAAACGCGTCGTGGAATCGGAAACCGTTCTCCCGGATTAACTTCGTCGCTGACGACGTCGTGTAATTCGCTAAATACCAGGTTACTCCATTAACGCTGATAGACAGGTGGACAACCTTTCGACCAGGTTCGAGTTTCTACTCGCGTCGCGTGGCGGCCAGGATGTTCGAAGCGTTAACGTTCGGCTGACAGCATCCTTACAGATCCTGCTTTCGATCTGCATTCGATTCGCGACCACACCCTTCTCACGCGGAGCCGTGGAACGTTTCGCGAGCTTGATTGAAATGTCCCAAAGATCGTTGTGTGATCCGGAATCGCTGGAGAACAAACAACAGGGTTTCCCGAGCAAAGAACTAGCCTTATTTAATCGAACTGTCGGTGTTGATTTCGCAGGTTCGCTTACCCACGGAACACGACACTCTGCACTGGTGCCGCATTCTGAGGATGCCAAACATTGATCACAAACACCACGTCGTGAAGGTAAGTTCGCCGTAGCTATAACCTACTTACTTGCCACCCCTCGCGTCGCGTCATACGCATCTAACCCATCTAAACTCGATTAAACCGGCAGCGTACGAGCCGGGTCCCCGTCGACGCGGAAGCTGTCGGGCTATCGGAGATCTCTCGGTTCGTCGACCGGAGATCCTCGCGAGTTTCTTCCAGGCTCGGGTACAATTTCGTTTCTGTCGTGGCTCTCCGTCATGGCGAATGGCCGACGAGGTCGTACGCGTCTCTGTTAACGACGTCGTGTTTACGAGTCCTCGACTCTTTCGCCGCTTCGTCGCGTCACCTCGACGCGTGCGCGTCGAGGTATCCCGTTTTCCGCTTTTCTCTTTTTCCGCTTTTTTTCTCTCGTCTTTCCCCCGCTAAATCGTTCGTCGAATTTGATCTCCATTTTCGGCCGCGATACACGCCGAAATCGCTTCGCGGTTTCGGTGTGCCTATCCCGAACAACCGTGATCGAGCTGGACGCGTGTCAGTCGATCTGTAAAATCGATAACCGCGAATCGTTTTGCGCCGGCAACACGTTTCGCTGCGGGATATTCCGAGATCTCGCTTAAATTCATCCCCGTGTCGTATTATTTATCGCGGCGACGCATTCGTTGACCCGCGGCGTCGACGTTATTTTCATTCGGGTTCGTTCGCCGCGGCGTCCTCGTGGATTCGGATGTTATAACGAGGATCATTAATTGGAAAGACGGTAGAGGGGAGAAGCGTAACGCGACGTTTGCCGGTAATCGCTAGGGGAACGAGATCGGTTCGGCGATATCTCCGTACGAATGGCTCGTGACCGCGCCACGTAACGCGATTACGTTGCACTCCGGTCTAACGAAGTAGAGAGAACAGGCTGGTCTGTTCGAGATTTAGTCTTCGTCGCGGATACGCGCGTCAATAACCGTGTATACGTGCTTAAAATTCCTCGCGCGCGATTCACGCCGATTCAAAGGCGTGCGCGTCGATTCGTTAAAAGACCCCTGATTTATACTTTCCATCCGTTCGCCACGGCCGACACACCTATACGCGCGCACGCACACGCGCGTGCGGTGAATTAAGTTCTTACGAGCGGTCCGCGCGGCGTTTTATTCGCGCTTGACAGGTGTTGGATGTAACGCGCACGTCTCTTCCTTTTTTGCAGTACGAGCCGGTGATACCACCCGGAAGTTACGATTACCTGCATCACATGACTCTGTACGAGTGTCGCGCGGACGAGGCGCAATTGGAATCCGCAGCGAAGACGTCCGGCAGTGTTTGCTATCAGCCCAATCAGCCGTCTCTTCTGTGTAACACAATCGCGGCTATCTGGAGCCTGGGCTCGGAGGTAGGTTACGTGACACATTTAAATGTAAATGAAGAATTAAATAAACTCGGCGGGTCCGACCGGACGCCGGCCCGTGATAAATTTCCGCCCAACTAGAGCGAAAAATTGGATTCCCCTCGGCGTCCGCGGCGGGGATCTTAAGCGGAATTAATTTCGATTTATCGAATCGATCCGATACACGCGGCACCGCGAATGTTAATTCCTGCTGTCGGCCCGGCCGTTCCTCGGCCGATTCTCTCGCGTGTCAGATTTAATTGCGTTTGTCGTCCAACGGTCGAGGCTTCCGTGTCTTTTCTTTTTCAATTATTCCACACGGACGGGAGTGCTTTCGCGTGTACGAGCAATTAAATCGCGACGCGGTGTCGCGTGTGAGATTACCGGTTGTCCCGCGATCACTCGCGTCTTGGCTGGTTATTCGCGTTGCCAGCCGCCACCAAGAAACGAGTTTGCGGCCCTCTCTCGCGCCCCGCATTGGTATGCATTACACAGAAGCCGGAATTACCGCGATACTCCACGCGCGTTCCCCGTCCTGTCTCTTACGGTTCTCCCACGATGACGTCGGGTTAACATTCGCGGACCGTGATTTACCCCGGTGTAATTACTCTCGTGACTGATTTGAATCTCGATTATATCTCGGATACGATTTATCCGCGTAATTACGCCACTCGCGTTTATTCCGTCTTCAACCGTCGCGCTACACTACGCGTCGTACGATCAAGTTGCTCGAGAAAATCGCTCCGGACAAGCTCGACCGATCGAGCGAGCAACCCCCGCTTAAAAAGGATCATCCCTTCCGCGAACTATCGATCGTAAATCACGATAACAAAAGCAGCGCGAAGAGAGAGCCATTTATACCTGACACGAGCCGGCATGCATCGAGCACGGCCCATAAATCGGACGCTCCCGATTCTCGAATCGTCAGACACGTTCGGTGCGGCGGCATAATCGAACGTTCGCCACGGTTTTTCTCGCAGGGCTTCAATTACCCGCCGGAGGCCGGTTACGCGCTGGATCCGCACGCCGGGCCACGCTACTACATGCTGGAAACGCACTACACGAACCCGCAGAAGGACGCGTTCATCACCGACAGCTCTGGCCTGCGTTTGTATTACACGGACCGGCTGCGCACCCACGACGCCGGCATCCTGAGCATCGGCATCGACCCGAACTGGAGGCACATCATACCACCCGGCCAGCCCGAGGTAGTCTCCGAAGGTCATTGCATCTCGGACTGTACCGGGCACACCATTCCCAACAGCGGCATCAACGTATTCGCCGTCATCATGCATACTCATCAACTGGGCAGGAAGGTCCGATTGCGTCAGATAAGGTCTGGCGAGGAGCTGCCACCCATTGCGTCTGACACCAATTACGATCCTAGCTATCAGGAGTATCGGAAGCTGCAGAAGCCCGTCAGGGTCTATCCGGTGAGCGTCTTTCCCCCCTCTCTCTCTCTCTCTCTTTCTCTCTCTCCAGCTCCGTCGTTACCCCTAGCGTTTCTCCAATTTCCCGTTCGACCGGAGCCGCTATTTTCGCGTCGAAGGAGACTAATCGTAGACGTAATCGCGGCTGTTTTCGTTGCAGGGCGATCATCTGGTGGCCGATTGCACGTACTCGTCGAAATCCAGGCAAGCAATCACGTTAGGCGGTCTGACAACCAAGGAGGAGACTTGCTTGGTGTCCGCCCTTTATTATCCGCGCATCGAGCTGTCGCTCTGCTACTCTCTGCCTTCGTTACCGACCGTTCTCCAGAGTTTGGGCATCCAGAAGCTGATGCAGTGAGTATCTGTCATAACGTTTTCCGTCGGTGTTTAAATATCGACAACGATTTGGAGGACGGGACCGCGGTGTTTTCATCTCTTTCTCTCTCGCGAGCCGCGAGATAAACGAGACAGCAGCCGCCCGGTCGATTCGAATTTCGCGAAATAATCACAGGCTTCGTTCCGTCAGTCGTTTTACTTTTTGCAGCCGCGAGTTCAAAGACCGTTTGATATTAATTTACACGGCACAGTTGATACCGCGTTAATGATCACGACGCTGGCCTCTATGCACAAAGCGATGACCAGACGTTCGCTCCTTTTACTCTGATTACTTTAAATTGGCAATTAGGGACGACGATGGCCCGTGCGTCATGACCGCGCGACCTGTCGTTAGTTCAACGAGCGCCGGTTATATTGCGCCAGACGCATCGTTTATTGCATTACGTAATGTTACGTGTGTCACGAAGACGCTTCCTGCGACGTGTCACGAACCTTAATGTAACAAGCGTCCTGTTTCGCTAAACACACTCCGGCTACATCGAATGCCGTAGTTAAATTACTGTTATTACCACCACTAATATCGGCAGCTCGTTGCTAGTCCGGTCGTTAACTCCGGCAGAGATCATTGTCATCTTTGCGTGACATCGCGGCCAAATGGCTGCATCGTCCAGAGGAGGGTGGCGAGCCACGTCTACGGTTTATTTTAAAATCGTGCACCTGTTACCAACAACGCGATCGTTAACCGAACCATCAAACTAATTACTCCAACTACCTAAACGACCGTGCGGTTATCGTCTCTCAGGTCCCGATGACCCGACTATCATTCCCCCCTCTCTTTCTCTCTCTCGGACTCGCGTGCCAAAATCCAGTTTATCAGGCCGTTGGCCAAAATTTTTCGTCCAAGAAAGAAGCGCACACGTACACGCGTATTCCCGTTCCTCCCCCGAGCCGTACACAAAAGCTCGCAACGAGCTTTGTTCTCGCAAACGAGCGCGCATTCGCGATGCGGGTCACGGGAGCAGAGCGGTTCTCCGGACTCTTGAAACTTCACCGTTACCGTCTGCGCGTAACGAATATATAGGTCGTGGAACCGAGGCAGCCGAGGACGAACCTTCACGTATTGTCCTTCTCGTTACAGGGGTCACAGTCCGGTAAAGATTCAAGAACCACCGGAGCTGACCGGCATGACGTTGGAGGATCGTTTGCTTAGCTACGACTGGAAGACCGGTTTTCAAAGCTTCCAAGAGGTTACTCGAGGAGGCACCTTCAAACCGCTCTGCTGGACCATCGACGGGGCTCTACCGGACACCGACAACCTGGAAGTCCACTATCCGAGGATCCTGAGGCCGTACGAGGAGGTGGCCCTGCCTTGCACGAAGAAGCCCCTGAGGAACAAGTTGTCGAAGCTGCTGAGCGAGGACGAAGACATCGGCGCCCACGTGGACCCTGACAGCGACGAGACGAACGCGGTGGAACGCGGACAGCTGGTGCGCAGTAAAGTGTCCCGTAGCAGCGACGGGCCAACCGGCTCGAGTTCCTCGAGCAGATCGGCGCCGATCCTGCTGATACCGAGTGTCCTCCTGGCGCTCGTCGTCGGCGCGTTCAGGTGAACAACGCTGGCTGGTTGTCTGCGCGCCGATCAGCCGACCGATCGATTTCGTTTATCTAGGACGGCCGTTTTATCTTCTCGTTGATCGCGCTGGATCAGGGAGGATACGCATATGTAAGTACGTACCGGTGTGTACCCTGTGACGCGTCACTTAGACTAAACTATCGTCGTTCTTTGGTCGTTGAGCGAGGACGCGGCCTCTCTTTCGCGTTCGTTTCCACGTCTAACCGGTCTGTCCCAGTTCGCCGCGCGATCCGCGACATTTCGCACGACGGCGATTCGTTCTACGCCGAGAGCCGATTGATGGAACGACGCGGGGAAGAGAAATATTTTTGATGGCTTCGAGTCGTGGTCGCGTAGAACGCATAACGTAGAATCGTCGTCGGGACGAGGTGTATTACGGTCTATAGAAGATTGCCAAATATATTTTCCCTTAACGAACGTCCATCCAGGAGAGCAGCGGGGTCCACGCTGTCCTCGTTCAACGATCGACACCTCCCTTTTCGCGATCTCTGCTCCTGCACTATATCGTTACGCGACGCGTGTCGCGTGCTCGCGCAGGACCCTCTTTGGATATCTCTCGGGCCCCCCGTTTCCGCTGCGATCCAATTTCTCCGGCGAATATTAACGCGCCGACGGCGCTGCGTGCAATGGTAAATGTTATAAATACCGGCCGTACCTACGGGAACGGATTTATCGACCCGTGACAATGCGCGGATAAAAGCACGCTTTCAGGTTCTTTCACGAATAATCGATTCACGATTTAATTCGATTTCGTTCGGTTAGTCGCGTAGTATTTCGTTCGAACCGAACAGCGACGCGGCGCCAACGTTGTTCGACGCGATCCAACTGGGTCGCTCGGAATCCTCGCGAAGCATCGCGTTTCCGTCGGAACGCGCGCGAATCTCTCGCGATCTTACGAAACGCGAGTCGTGAATCGAAATCGCCTAGGACAAAGTCACTCGCGTCGCTCCTCTCTGTCCTCGCTATCCTTCGCGTCTGACTATTATACTCGACGCGACCTACCTAGTATCACGCCGAGCGAAGAATTCGGAGACGAAGCGCGCCAACTCGCGCGTAAACGCTCCGGTAAACACGTAGACGCACCCTCGCTTGAGCAGCGTTCCTGCGACACGAACTAGGAACAACGACAACGCGACAAGCGGCTTTTCTAGTCCGTTCGCTTCGACCCGGGCTGGTAGTTTCTGGAGAAAAGAGCGAAACGCGGCTGCGAGTCGTGAATCTTCGGTGCTAAACCGTCGCAGCTGTGCGACGGTTAACGATCGCGAACGATAGATATCATTTTAAAGCTTTTGGACTCGAAAGAATTTATATTGTTGGCTGTTTATTTACCAGGCCGGGAACCAAGCAAGTCGAGTGGTTTTCCAGAGGATTAGCTCACCGTAGGTAGTTTTCGAACACGTCGGAGGTCGCTTGGCTCCCGCCCGGGATTTGTATATTCTGTTACTATTAGATTTATACGAATAGACGCGTTTTTTAACCGGAGAGCGTGCAAACGTTGGTCGATTGGCACTCGATGTTCCCTTGGCCGAAGAAACCATTTGGGAATAGGATCGGATCGATGCGATTGGTCGGCCTCGATCGACTGCCGCTTGACCAACGCTTGCGAGATTTCCTTTGTAATTATTCTGTACAGTTTCTTAAGTGTATAACTCTCGTTGTTCGGCTGGCCGTTCGCGCGCCGGTGATTATTTATTGTTTATTTAAGTGTATAGAGGAGGGGTACGGGCGGGTTTTCGGGCCGCGGTTCGGCCACTCGCAATTGTCGTATTCGGCGAGCTGGGAAGCGTACTTCGAGTTTCTCGATGCGTTCTCCGCCGCCCGCTGGGGGACACTTGTCGCTAGCGAATGGCACACGCGCGGTGCCGCATCGATCACAGAGAGGGCCGTGATCGATCCCGCGAAACGGAAGACACGTGCTTCCGTTGGTTCGCGCGACGCTTTAAAGCGGTGCTTTGACCCTTTGGATGGTAATCGACGATGATCGATCGTTTCGTTCGGCACTCGTGATTAATTGATAGCTTTCGTAGCCTGGGAATGTAACGCAAGCGCGCGTGTGATCGCTGCCGGGTAAACCCTGTCCAAGATTTTCCGTTTTCATCGTCGGACGCTGTGTAACACTGGAGACAATAAAAAGAGACGAAGAAATTCGAGGGGACGGCGCTTGTACAGGGCAGGCGGTTGAATCGCGATCAGATCGAAATTGGAGAACGTAGAAGAAGAAGAAGAAGAAGAAGAAGAAGGGTGGGGAGAGGGGAGGATTATAAAACATTGGCACGCGTGTCGATTTTCTCTTCTTATCGGGCAACTTCCGGTTCGAAGCGTTGGCAATCGTTACCGAGAACGTCGGGGAACACGGCCACCTCCCGTGGGAAAGCGATCGCATTTTTCTCCTTTGGCGAACTTTTAATTAAATCGAATCGGAATGGAGGTTGCGTAGCTGGTTTAATTCGATCCAATTCTTGACCTGTCACAATGTACCCTCATTTGACACTCGTTCAGTCGATTAAGTCTTCGAAGCACCACTTTAATTATCGAGGAGGAAAGAGGGGAGAAGGGAAAAAGGAAGAAACGACACGTGTGCTCGGCGCGCAACGAGATCGATAGCGTCGTAGTCAAGAGTCCCTTAACGCGCGCGCTTTTCCTCCATTTCCCGTTTCCATTCGAGGAGAACGCAATTTTCCCCGGCAAAGACACGAGAATCCCTTTCCGCGTGTGCCTGTTGCTTTCCATTCTCGCCCCCTTGTATCTCGGTCGTAGATCGAATCCAGACCGATCCGTTCGATCCCTCGTTCGTCCTGTCGATGCTCTTTTAATACCGACTTCTCCCTACGAATCACGACGACCGGTTGTCGATGACAAATCTCTATCTCTCTCTCTCTCTTCCTCTCTCGCTCTTTCTCTCTCTCTCTCTCTCTCTTTCTCCTTCCCTAGCGTAGAAATGAAAAATAAATAAAAAAAAACCTCACTAAGTAGTCGGACTAATCGGTAAAAATAATAAGCGCGTAGCCATGTTTTACAATTTAATACTACGATAATTCGTAAATGTCATAGGGGATCTGTGTGTGTAGAGATCGTAGGGCAGTCGTGCGATTACCTTTACCCTCGAGGGGGAAAAGACAAAAAAGAAAACCAAAAAAAAAAGAATAAAAAAAAGAAGACACGTTACTTTTAGGCGCTGAAGATCCGTTCCTTTCCGATCATCAATCGTACTTGTCGAATCCGTGATACTGCCGTGAATACTGCCAATCGTCGCTTCGCTAATGTCAGCGTTCCAATTCGAAGTTCAACTCCGTTCCTTACGTTTCCTTCTCCACTTTCGTTTCAAAACGCTTGAAAACGCGAAACCATCGAGTCAGCACGAATATTTACGCACTCGATTATCCATACGACACGCAGACCTACAGTGTGCACAAGGCAGTCGGGAAATCGTCCGCGTGGCGATCGTCGATCGAAAGAGAGAAGCACACGTCGAGACGCGTAGAGAGACGAAGGAATTCGACGGATCGTCGGTTTCCTTCCCTCGGACACGCCGCGCTGCGTGTAAGTAAGTACGTGTTCACGTACGATCCGCGACGGGGATAAGCGGTGATTTATCATCGCAGAAGGAACTCGTTACGATCGGCCGTGCGAGAGACAAGGAGACGAGCGGGAGAGAGTGGTCGTCCCTCGTCTGTCGTCGCGCTGATGTCAGTGAGAACGGCGGCCGTGCGCTGACGCTGCCGTCACGGCGCCGCCGTCGCCATGGGTTTGGGGCTGGGTGTGCGGGTAGGGCTGATAGGAACTGCCGGTGATATGACCAGAACAATCAAGCAAAGTGTCACGAGTAAATGTCATTTATGCTGGAATAATTATGTTAGATAAATAGGGAACGATATTACGCATTTATACTCAATGATCTTGCATCGTGTGTACGTTAGCTGGTTCGTTATCTCGCCGAGGCACCTGGCGTTCATCGAGTTTCCCGGCGGACCTCCAGAGTCTAGCATTCCAGCATACGGTCACGCGTTCGGTTCGCCAACGTTCTAGCTTTTCCTCGCGGCGACGAAGCGTGACGATAACGCGGGAGGCAAAACGTGTGCAGTACCTGAAAGGAAAATAGCGTCGCGCTTTGAGATACGGAGGAGAAAACACAGTCCGAGATGGCGAGAGATCGAGGAGAGAGAAATTGTTTAGGAAAGGTTTAGACGATCCGATGGGAAGCTCGATGGAAAACTCGGGAAATCGGGAATGTATGTATTGTATGTAGAAGAGATTAGTGAATGTCGGCGACGATGTATCGTGGCCCAGTAGCTAGAGATTGGGGCACGGTGGTCGCGCGACCGCGCAGGCGAGTGGACGGGAGAAAACAGATGGAATCGAGCGAATAGCGTATGCGTGTACATAGGTACCCTGTATATAGTTTTTAGACTTAAATTACGTCCCGGACTCTTCAATGGGCACCTAACACACTCGAACTTCGGATAGCTAGCTAAATAGTATCTCGTATCTTTATGATTTACGTGTAACACGTTGAACCACGCGCGACAACGCTCGCGCGCGCACGGATCGTACGCGTTACCGGGCGTCCCTGTCCTTCCATACCGCTCTTAGATTTATACCTAATTTACACTGGATATTAACGTCTAAACGCTACACTATCATCTACACTGTAACAAATTGTATTATATTTTATATATATAAATATGTAAATGTTTTTCTAAAACGAGTCTACATTTTTCATTTCACGAATCGTTACGTCCGTTCCTCTGCTCCTTTCACCCTGCGTTATTGTTCGAGGCACCAGGAGGTCGAGATTAATTAGCCGGGATGACGGAATACTCGGAGGTAAGTGCAGTTTCCGATTTCTCTCTGCTCTTTTCAATCTCGCACGAGAACGTATGGCGGAATGTTATCTAAGGGAAAAAGAATTATTTCGGTCCGATGAACGTCTCGGGTTTGATTTATTTAATCTAATTAACCTGTCACGATCGACTCGGTCGATTTCGTTGAAAGTCTGTCACGCGCGAAACTCGCGACTACAGCACCACCGGAAACGCCTGCCAGCGGAAGCGTCGGGGAACCATCCTCGCTTAACCCCGACTCGCCACGAAGAGAAAGAAGGCACGATGGGGTTCGACGAGGGTGGAAGTCGCGAGGATCGGTTTCTCTATGCGTTTCGAGTCGCTAATTTCCGTGGCACGAACTTTCCCCTCTTCTGTCATGGTGAATTGGCAGGCCCGGGGGCCGGATGTACGGCGCGGCTAGCGGGAACGTAGTCATAGAAACGGACGACGCGCCCGGCGCGATATCGAGACCCGCGGCGTCGCGGGGGGCCAATAAAATTACCATAGGCAACAACGAATCAGCCACGGAGCGCACTATCGAACGCGACACAACTAATTACACGCGCGTATATTAGTTGCAGGCCAGACCCTTCCGAAACCGCGGCGGCTTGGAACTGTTCGGCTGTTGCTGGCAGTTTCAATCGCCGGCCCGATCTAACCGTCAGATTACAACGTGGATTTACCAAGGCGACTTACCTCTTTCTCTCTCTCTCTCTCGTGCGCGCTCTCACTTCGCTGATCCACTAATGAACAAGTTCCTCGGCTAAGTTCGCTAATATTCTGCCTGCACCGACTGCCGCTAATCAAACTTCCGGCCCCCGCGCGTTACCTTAACGAGACACGCGGTTTCTTCTTTTATTTCCTGGCCGGATGCATTCGAGGCGCTGAATTTACTAATTGCAAAGGTCCTCCGGGCGTTCCTGTTCCAGGAAGTTTCGCCACCGCGAGAACGGATGTTGCGAGGATTCAGCTCGATCGCGGAAGCTGTCTGTCGGGGCGGAACTGGTTAAGACGGAAATCTGACCAACGCTACCAGACCGTTCACACTCTTCTTCCGTTTTCTTCCATTTTCGCTCAACGCTTTCGAAATTTCTTTTCTGAACTCGTTCAAAAACTGTCTCTCTTGGGCGCGCTATGTGGGTTACATCTTCGAATACATCTCTATCGATTGCGTTTGAATTTTCGGAAATTTTGGGAACGAAAGTTAACGGAGTGTGCCTCGAGGAGGATTGGTAGGAGATGGAAGATTACTAGGTTCGTGGTTCTTGGAGCGTCTTTTACCATACCATGAAGTGGCTGCATACAGGCCACGTGTAGGTCAGCTGTACCCTGGCCGATCGCCTCGGTGTTCGAGCTATTGCTAAAGCGTAAACTATTTCGGAGGCAAGAAGGGCGAGCTGTTGAAAGGGTCAAAGGATATTTTCCTCGACTTTTCGGAGCGCTCTCGAGGAGTTGGCTCCGGGTCTCGAGGCGAGATGAGGCCGAAGCGAGGAGAGCCGCGAAACACTCGACGGTTAATTCAACGTTGACGTCTCTCCATGAAGTGTAATCGTTTCTGTAGGAAATAATTGACTCGGTAAAAGTGTCGGAGAACGTTGGCGTTCGTTATGTTTCAATTTACAGCACCGTGAACGAGAACTATCGATCTTCCGCCGTGTTTCTCGCTAAGTTTCTCGCTGTAAGCGCCCTGGAGCGAGCGTGCCGCCGCGGGAAATAAAAATGCAAAATAAAACTCGCGTGTTATAAAATAATTTCAATTGACGACCGTTTTCATTATTGCCGCCTCGCCGGCGCACGATCGGCGTATAATTGTTTGCTAACAATCCGCTTCGCGTTTCGCTTTATTCAGCCGGTTACAGAAACGCCGAGTGCGTGTTCGTTTGGGTTTCACCGTTGCGTTTAAGCATTAATAAATTCCTCGTGTTTTCTTTTCATTATAAACATCCGCGTGTATATGTTTTCCGTTGACTCCCGGCGAGTTCACCTGTAACGATAAAATCCGCCCGATTTTCCGATAATTACCGAAACGGCCAATCATCGTGCAAACGCGCCTATCGGGAAAGTCAGAGATTGTTTGCCAAGAATAAACGTTGCCTGCCGTCATTTTTCCGAAGTATTCGAAAATAGTCGAACGATACTTTTCACTCGAAATGTTTACCTGAAACTGTGGCCTAGGCATTGGGGAATATAGTAAGCGATGCAGAAGACTTTCCATTCCAGAGTTCTTTATCGAACTGACTGCTCTTCGGCATCAAAATTTATCTCGCCGTTAATAATTTCGAGTATCTAATTGTTAACGTCGTTTATTCTAAATCGCTTGCAAAACGAAGAGGTGAACATTCAAGTTCCTCCTCGATCGACCGGATAAAGGAACTTTGGGCGGTCAATTAGCAAGGTTTCTCTATAACCAATAAGAGGTCGCACATTGGTCCAATAGTTGCGAGGAAATCGGTAGCCGGGTTCGTCGTTTCAGACGACCGCTCGAGCGTTCAGCTCGAACGCAGGAGCAATGTAACCGAGCGAGGACACGAGGAACCCCGCCTCGGCCAGCAACAATCGTGTTCGTCGGTTATCGAGTTTATGTAAAGTGCGCTCGGTATTATTACTTTCCCGAGCGAGAAGTTAATTAAAAGCTGCCAATGAACGCGGAAGGGAATATTCCGGCGTGCGGCTGTGCCGTTGACGAAAACGTTCATCGAAAACCTGGCCGATTGTCGGGGGAACGTCAATCTCCCGTAACGATTGTTGGCTAGCCGAGTTAGCCGGGACCGGGACTCGTGATCGGTAAACAAAACGTCTGGAGAACGAGCCGTAAGGAAAGCTTAATGAAGCAATATTCGTCGGACGAGGGTGCGACGGGCGTCCATCGGGTCTGACAGGCCTGTATCGGTCGGATCGTCGCTTGATCGACGAAGAAACGCGGCAAGGAAAACGGTACAAGCGTTTGACAGGGACCAAATTGGATTTACACGCGAGCAGAAGGCTGCCCGGAGCTGTTCCTCGCGTAATTTTTTCCCCGTACTCCTCGGACGGTCGAAGACACGCGAGGATCGTGCGATACGGTGAGATTTTCGTTCGCTGGTTGGTTGGACGGCGGAAAGGTTTATTTCGTAGACGATTCATAGGGGAAGTTTTAATCGACAGGAGAGATTAAATGGTTGGACGGTGTCGCACTTGGTGGGGAAACGAAAAGAAGCTCGGTCTCCGATGGAATCATCGGAGATTGATTAAAAATATAAAAATGGGAAATTGATTTAGCCCGCCGTGAGAGATACGAAGTAGGTCGGACAATCTCATCGCGTCGATTTTGCCGAACGTCGGGCTACGTCAGTGTCGAAACAGTATAGGTTAAAAATATATCTCTATCGGCGATATAGAAGGTAAATATGGACAGAGACGGGCAGCATGTCTGTGTAAAAAGTACTTTAGAAAAATAACTCTCTCTCTGTTAACTGAAAAATTACTTAGAATCCCGCTGGATAGAGAAATACGATCGTGTTTAACTTGGGTATCCCGCGGCACGAGCAGCGCGGGATAGCAGCGGGTACGTACTGTGTACAGAGGACATAAGAACAGCGCGGCGAGTTAACGATGATGAGCAACGACCAGCGAAAAGTTACGTCTCTCCTGTTCTCGTCGATCAGCGATAACGGCCAAGGACCGTTCGATCGACGTTTCGTTCGATGCAAATTCCAGGCCAGCCCCGGGAACCAATCAACGGCCGGCAGCGTCATGAAATTTACGTTTCCGTGCGGTGTGTGTTACGCGCAGGGACAAGAGAGCGACGAGAACCAATCAGCGTACCTTCGATCAGGTGGCAATAAATATCTGCAGGGCGAAGTATGCGACGCCTTCAATGAGAACGCGATTGTATTTCGGGTTCCCTTCGAACTGCCGTCGACTAGCAGCGTCGTCGGTGCTGTTGATTGAAATTTATGTCCGATGGGACCACGCCAATTCCACCGGCTCGCATGGCAATACCGTCGTTGCCTGTCGGCAGATTTTGGCGTTTCCGCGATACACCCGGGAGGTTCCCCGCTCGCTAAACTTCCCGTTTCTCGTCTCCGTGTCCGAGCACTCTCGCGTTTACCCAAGTGTTTCGAGATTGAATTCGCTCTTGCCCGCTTCGATTTTCGTATCCACCCCTCGTGGAATCCGTCCCTTCTGTCCTTTCTCTCTCGCTTCCTCTCTCGCTTCCACGCTCGCGGCGCTGGCATATCCCGTATATCCGTCGCGAAAGGGCGTGGAACGTTTTGCCATAAGCGGTCCGATGGCGAACGGGGGACTCGTCGGATCGGAGGTGGACGTTTCGGAAGGTTCGGTTTAATGCCTCGTTTCGTTCCGGCTAAATTGCAAGTTTGTAAACGCGCGTGGGAATACGGAAAAGGATATTTGTTGCCGGAAATATCGACCGTTCGATTTTCGCGAGCGAAAGCGAAACCCGAGTTTACGACCGATCCCGATCGAGACGCGTCGAAATACGCGTTCAAGAAAAAAAACCGGATGGAATTAGTCGCGCGATTTTCTCCTCGTCGTTCGACTCGTCGATCTAGGAAACATCGCGTTTTACGATTTTTCGCGGAAATAAAATTTCCAAGGAAACAGCGCCCGTCTATTTTCCTTCTTTCTTTCTCTTTTCGTTTCCGCGCACGGCGCACGCGAATATGCGAACGGTTGGCACACGATCTTCTCTGTTATGCTTTTTTAACCCGACTATATGCCTGGGTTATTTCACAGCTCGGTAAATTTGACCGATTTTACAAACGTTGAGCACCATTTTCGTGTAATTATATCCCGGTCCACTTTGCTCGGCTCACATTTACAATTTATGTATCGCATCCGGCAAATCCATGCTATCGCGCACTTTGATTTACCGGTCGTATTTAATTTTGCATCTTTATGCACCTTATTCAATAATTTACTGGAACAATATTTAACTATAAACGTTATGTTCTGTATTAACGCGAATGAAACCGCGTTGCATTATTCGTTTGACGCATGCGATTTATTTCGTTTCAATTTCCATTCGGTTCCTTCCCCTTTGTCGCGACTGGCCGTTTCGAAGCGTTTAGAAATCACCGGGACTCAATTCCGTTTTTAATTCTATCTCTCCATTTAGGCACAATCCGATGTGTAATCTCGCAATTACCAGTCCGAAAGGGTATCCCCTAAATTCACCGACGCTGACGTTAATTTTATATTAAATACAGCATCGCGCGTTTCCGCTATAAATTTCAATACCATGTTTTGCCAGAGATTATTTTATAAAGCCGGCCAACAACGGGAGCCATATTTAATGCACGTGTTGAACAAAGCCAGGAAGTGCGCGCTGCTCGTACGTGCATACGTGCAGCGGCAAGGTGAAAAATGGTTGACACGGATCGAGTCCAGAAATGCATAAATATAAATATACATTTAGCATTCACCGTTTGTAACGTTGTCAGTCTCTCTTCCTTTTTCTCCCTCTCTCTTCATTTTTCTCCCTCCCCGTTTTTCCTCTGCTTCTTTCATCCCTCCGTTTTGTTTGAAATTATCGTTTCCCATATACTTAAAAAACATTTCCGAATGGAGCGGTGTTTATTTTATCCGGTAGTAAAATAACCAACATTAAATAACGCCTCGTGTAGAATTCTTTCTCGTTAAAACAACTTTCGCCTCACCTCGCCGCGGCGTTGGTACAGCGACGCAACGAGTGTATATGCCGGTAACAACCGGGTAGCAGGAACTGCACGCGCAATTTTCTCCATTATTCGAGATCAACTGCAATAGCAAACGTATGCACGCATTAAACGAACCATTTGCCCCGCGCTGATAACTAATGGTCAATTTGGCCGGAATTGGCCGTAAGATGCGCTCGGCTTATTGCACGCATCGGTAATGCACGCCACTTTCGCAAAACGCTGGGAAACTCGAACTTAAGCTCGCCGGTTCCTGTATAAATCTACCCTCCTCTTTGCTGTAACAAAATCCAACTCCAACGCCGGTGCGGTATCGTACTTGTTACCATTCCCTCTCGCCGTTCTCCGTTTCCCGTCTCTCTCCCTTCCGGTCCTCTCTTTTTCCCCGTGCCCCGTTCGCCGACCTACTTTCATCTTCAACGATGGAACTTCGATTGTTTGTGTTGGAAGTTCGATCGTTTAATTAGCCCATAAATTAACATTGAATTGTGAGCCGGCGCCACTGTATCTCCGCCTGCGCCGATATTTCTTCCTATCGATGAATTTTCCATCGCGTTCCGTTCTACTCCTGTCTCGTCTCTCTTCTCCAACGCGTACGGGTTCGACGATCGCGATTTCCACTGGCCGTTTTTCCCGGCAATCGATGACTCAGTCAAAATTCTCGACGTTGTCCTTGCCCGGAGTTCGATGACTCGCCGTCGGACTACGCGCAGTGGAACAAACCCGGCTATAGTCAGACGGAACGGACTCATGATCCGGCCACTCGAATATCGATTAAATAGCGCGGTGCTTTGCATCGATTTGATATTTCTCTGTCGGTCAATTTGCGTTAGTTCGATAACAGCTTCGTCGATTTATGGTTTGGGACCACGGGATCGATGAGAATACGTTGCGTAGTTAGGATTTCTGGATCGTTTATCGAGGTACCGTTTTATGAAGAAATTGGTCGAGATTCCGAAACGAGCAACTACGAGGCTACTCTGTGTTTCTCGTGATCGCGGATCACGACGAGACAGTGAAATCTTTCGCGAAACTTTCTGCGCTAACAAATAGCGATAACAAATTGCACCTGTAGCTTGCGTATTTCGGCCCGTGATCGAACCGAAGAGGAAGAAGCAGAGTCAAAGTATCGCGCGTTTAAGAAGCAGACTACTCGCGCGGTGACCATTGGCGCCCACACTTGGAAGGAAGTGGAATATTTCTCGCGTGCCTGGCACCTCGAGTCGTTCCGAAGCCTAGCCGCGCGAACTTTCCCGCGAACATTTCTTTATTTCCTGGTTCGGCGCGCGATCTTTCCCGAGTTTTGCAACTGCCACGAGCGCGGCGGAACTTATGACTGCCACTGGCAGACAGTTGGAAATTAATGAGATATTCGAAAGTTGAAGTTGCGCGTAAAACCGTCCATCTTGTAAACTTATACACCGTGCTCGAAACATTCCATCTTCCTCCGACCAGCTCCACCCCGTTGCCGGATGAACGTCGTTGGCCGGGGCATTTGTAAAATTCGCGCGCGCAACTACAACCCCCTGGACGCTTTTATCCCCCGCTGCTAACCCGCCCCTGTGCTCGGTCTGCTTGGAACAGAGAAAGCCTCGCGAATCACAGGCGTTTTATGCTGTCGAAGTAAATCTTCGCCTCGTTTATCTCGTCGCGATTTCGCGGCCGGACGTTGCCTCCCTCGGTTTCTTCTATTTTTATTTTTTCTCCTTTTTTTCTCTCGCCACCCCGTCGAGCTTTCATCCCGAGTTTCACCGGCACGATAATCGAATACCGCGGTCCGCGCCGGTTCGACAACGTTTGTCCCCGTAACCTTTTATTTCCGACGGCGTGGAAAAAGAAGCGAGAAAAAAGGAACGCACATACGCATGCAGCCGTATGCGCGCGCAAAATTTCCGAAATTTATCGATCGCGCTTTTTCGTTAAATCACTGCCAGTCGGAAGGCACGGAAGGCAGGCGGGGTAATATATTCGCGGCATGATTCAGCGCCGATTTAGGGTCAATCCATCCCGCGTCGCTCGTTTCGCAACTTCGAGTCTCTTTTTTCGGAGAAAGCAGCGACGGGACGAAGCAGAGACACGCGACACGTGGAGAATGAAGCTCGCGCGAGAAAGGGGGGAGAATTCGCATTAAAATCGCCGTGTCGGATGCAGAGAAAAGGGCGCGGTGGCGGCGGTAGGGTCGTGGTGCAAAGGAAACAGCGAGGAAGGAGCGAGCGGAAGGACGTGATTTTAAAAGTTTGTTAAGAGCGGAGCGGGTCAAAGGTCGTGGCACGGTGGTTCTTGCGGTGTTTTGCATATTTGCGCCGGGACTCGCAGTGGCCTTCTTTCCCTCGTCTCGGAATACTCGCGGGCACGCTCCGCGCGGATGTTTACACCGTCGGAGCAGAGGGGGAACAATGGATGAACGACGATAATAAAAAGACGCGCGTTGTTAAAGCTTTCAATAGGCGAAACGAGGGACCGCGATACGTCGCTCCACTTTTCCCTCGGCATTTTTTTCCTGCCCGACGCGGGATATAAACGGAGCAGCCCGGGTCATCTCGCCGCGCTGGATATTATTCCGCAATTCCATTCACCGCAGGTGCTCCGAACTTGCCGATTCCCTGCAAGTTTTTCCGCTTCCGTTGCGCCCCGTTCCCGCGTTATCTTTTCCCTACCCCCGGGTCCCGCGTTGCAAAGAAACAACCGGATCGTCGTGTTCGCTAAATATTTCAATTGTGCGCGTTCAATCGACCGTATCCGTTGTTTCCCTTGTATTTCGCGATTTCATGCCGCCCGTTCTCGCGAATGGAACAGCATTGTTTATATTTGCACGAACAGCCAGGTCCCGAACCGTTTCGCCGCTCGCACGCCCCGACCTAAGAATATTCCATCGGGCTTTCGAACGCCCGCTTCCAAGGGAACTTCCACTTCCGACTCGTTTCCCGCTTCTTTCCAGCGAGCTTTCCACGCCTCTGAACATTCTCCGCTTCCGCGGAATACCCTCGCGACTTCTTCCTCCATAGTTTTTCCCTACGGAGACACGCGACCTTTCCACCGAACGAAACCCACCCTCCCTCGCTGATTCGATTAACGCAAACACCGACGCTCGTAATATATTACCCCGATATTTCCGCGATCTCTGCCGGTCAGTCGCGATTCGCCTGAAACCAGCGTTGGTAACCGTAACCGCGATCGGGATCGAAACGATCCGAATTCATGTAAAAGAGAAAGACGAGTGGGAAAGAGGTTCGGGAAGAAATAAAGCGGTCGTTAATAGAGGCCAAGGAGGATCGGACGTTGGAAGCGACGAATCGTGGAAAAAGCGGACGGCCGCGTCGTCTAGCGAGACGGGCGACGCTGCAGCGACCCTTCTTGAAATTTATTAGCCTAGGACGCACTCGACCGCCGCACGTCGCTGTAAATTAACAGCAAACAGAGAAAACGAAATGCCTCCCGGTATCTCCGGCTCTTTCCCTCGTCCGCTGTTCGCCCCCCTCTCTCTCTCACTCTGTCTCTCTCCCAGCCGTTGCCCGTTCTCCCGCAGCGGCCGACTGGCACGCCGTGTTCACCGACGCCGCCTATTCGACTATGAATTAAAACATAAATTTCAATCAACCGACCAAAGACATTTATAGCGGCCGACCAGCTCGCCGACCAGCGTCCTCGTCCCGTCCAGACCGACCAGTCGATTGCGCGACACGCTATACCCACGGAGACGGAAAGAGAGAACGATAGAGAAAGATCGTCGCCTGGAGAGACGAGCTGCGACGATTAGACGGACATCGCGGTCTTCGTTGGCGACGCCTCGGTGTTCCCGATGACGTCGAACAGTCCTCTTCGAGACGCTTCGGACGCGAGCACGCGCTTTCTCGCTCGCAGGTTACTCGCGGTACGAAAGTTATTCTCGGAAAATCGCGGATACTAAAACCTTACGGTTATCCCGGCTCGCTCTTTCGCGGAGAGTGGGACCATTAAATCCGTTCCCTGTTAAAAGTTGTAAGATATTACGAGGCGAGGCTCGCAAGACTCGCGCGATACGGCTTCGCCGTTATACGAATTTTCACGGTAAACGCAACTTCCCGGCAGTAAAAATCTACCTCGCTTTTAATTTCGAGTAAACCTCTTCTCGAAACGCCTTCCCTGTTAACTTCCTCTATCGGGTGATCCGCGAGTAAACGACCGCTTCCGGAAATTTCGCGAGATAATTGATAAGCGGACGGGATCGTTGTAAGCTCGCGAGAAGAATCGCGGAGAAGAGGCAAGGATAAATCGAAGACACGAGAACGTAGCGATTTCGCCGATGCGACGTCGCGAAACGTATCGCGAGGAATAGGGCGAATTTTAGCCAGCCGATGCTATCGATCCCTATGGACCAAGTTGCAACCTCGCGTTGTCGAGCCGATATTACTTTTAATTACAGGTAGACGCGGCTTGTTTGTCGCAACGAGCCGCAGCCGGTTCGTTAATTATTTCGCATGTGCGCACTGACCCCGCGGAGTTGTTGGCAACTTTAAACAGCAGTCAGCCGGCAACAGGTAGCTCGCGATCACTTGTAATAAGCTAATTATTCCGCCGCTGGTAATAGAAAACCATTAGCAAGTAGTAGCGCGCCACGCCATTATTAACTGTGTTCCGCCGTCAAAGCCGCCGCCATCGCGTCAACGCTAATTGATGTACACGTCGCGAATACTGATCACCGATCCATGTATTAATACAAATCGTCCGAGGCCGAGGGATGCGTTCGAGTTACGCGAAACGCGAGATTTAACCGCGCTACTTCATTTTCGATTCATTTTCCAGCACGTACCGGGTGTTCTCCGATACGAGCAGCAGCGATCCGCATGCTAAAACCGGGGATTAGAAGAATTTCGCGTAAACGTACGCTCGATACGACCTTGTTCCAGATGTTCCATTTGCCTCGCAGTCCAATTGTTGCGGGGAAAAATTTGATAGCGCGTATCGATATAGAAAACGGGGCAAGAAATTTCAGGGAATTCTGTCGGCTGGACTATGAGAATCGTGGGGTTTTTATTACGATACTATTTTTATCTCGTACTATCGAATAAACTGATTATATCGATATAGATTATTCCATTGTGGTGAAAATAAAATCTGCTCGTCCTAAAATTGTTGAAGCCGACAGAAGACCGATACCCAATTTCCTTCTATTTATACGCGAGATGGATCATTGAACATAAAATAATCCGTAATTCGGGAACAAGGTCGTACCGGGCGTATTTTTACTCGAACTTTTTTATTTCATTTCAGCGCGCGGAAATCGCCCCAGTTACACCAGTGCCGTATATAACGGATGATCGCGTAATTTTTTTCCTTTCTTCCGGATTTATCCGCCTGTCGCGAGACGAGATTGTTACGATACGAATCGCACGCGCGAGCGTAAAAGGGGTGCAAACGAAACGGGAGGACGAATTTATTCGCGAACACTCTTCCCCGGGCGCTGCAGCCGTTCGCCGCGTTTCTCCTTCAATCTCCGTGGAGGGTTATTTGCAAAACTCGTGACAAATTGATGCAGCGTCGTGACACGGGTTATTGCAGCTCGAGCGTTTTTATATGCTATCGAGGAGCGAAGGAAGGAGGTTCGCCGTGTTCTAAGAACGAGCCACCAGGGAGACGAAAGTTCGCGCCGGGCTTTACCTTTTTCTTCCGATGGAGATTCTTCGAAAAATTCTGCGACAGACGAGATGTCCGCGGAAGCAATTTTGACGAGACACGCCGTCTACGGGGGTAATCTCTTCGGGTTAGGTACTCCTAGCTGCGCGAGGTCGTCTCTGTCATCTTTTCGATGACGAATAATCCTTCGATCCTAGTCGTTCTGAAGGGTTTTCACCTCATGCTCGAAGCTGGCCGCGCTTTACCAATCGAACGACGAAAGTCGAGGACGCGGAGTATTTAATTTCACTAGCACTCAGCTAGTACACCGCTAATGCTTTCGTTGCAACTTCAAAGCGTTCCGGAAAGAAACATACCGCGGGTCAGCGAGGGATCCGGCTAAGCACTGTGGGGGTAGTTTTAAAGAGGGCTTTTAAGAGCCGCAGTTTGTACCTGTTCCACTCGCAGCCGTATCTATTTTACTCTGTTCAAGCCCTGGGATTCAATTAACACTTAATGGAACGGTGCATCAGAGCGGCTGGCGATAGTGGGACGAGCCGAAAGCGTCAGACGTACGAAATCTTTGTCGTCCTCGAATCGTTCGAGTCTCCACCCTTCGCGCATCCCGGTATTAATCTCTGCCCTCTCATTTTTTCCCTACAACCGCGAGAGAAACGCCACTCGCTATCCCGTGGTAATAATTCCTCCGTTTACCTCGGGTATCATATAAATTTCGTAAAGTCGACGAGTTATGTCATCGTTCGGCGGCGCGGCGTGCTTTAACAAGCTGGTAACCGATAAACGGCTGAAAGTCATCCGTCGACGAGTGGTCCCGGTAAAATGATAAAAGTAATAAAAATAGTCGGTGCAAAGGGGACGCGAATGGTAGCGAGAAACTACCCCATCCCCAACCACCACGGAAGCGATTCTGCCATTGGAACGTGCAGGATGGCTCGTAACAGCGGCGAAGAAGGGAACTCGCTTCGAGCCTGGCCAAGTTTCACCTCTGGCGAAAAACCGAGGCCCAGGTTACGGCACGGAGTCCGATTCAATCAGCCTTCATTGTTTAAAAGTGCTGGCCGCGATACTAGGACGATGTCGGCCCACCATTGCCGGCACACACCGTCGGGACAATCCTGTCTCTTGCGCAGTCGGTGCCGTGCCCATGGCCAGCCAACCAGTCAGCCGGTACCACCGTTTCCGGTAAGCACCGACACCCTTCCACCAGCTCGCGGAACACCCACACAGCCGCGCAACACGGACACGCGTTGAACACCGAGGCTGAATCTTCCGAGCGCTTCCGACTTGATCGCGCGCTCTTCTTTCGACTTGAGTTACATTGACTACGCCGCACATTAATTACCATTAGAGAGGATTGCTCTAATTCCACTTCACTCGTCCCGCTCTCGGTCCTGGCCTTGTTCCACCTCTCCCTGCACGGTGAAACGGGAACCGTGAGACGGCTGCTCCGGGAGGACTTGTTCCTACTTCTCCTCCTGCTCTCTCCTCACGGAGGAGGAACGTTCCGGAGAAAATTGCGCCAGCAGGAAACTGTGCGATCTCGAGCGTGGCCCCGGAGGAAATTTATTACGGTCACCTTCACCGCTGACTTTAGCATTTTTTCCCTCGCCTCGTTGTGACCGTCCAGGTTCCTGGCCGCTTTATATCGTCGGATATCATCGCGATTTGAATGCTTCCGGGAGCTTTATCGGTCCGTTCGTATCTCGCGATCGACCGCGGAGACCGAAATGGAAGCGCGTTCGTGGTTTACGACAGAAATACGAGTCGCGTTTGTAACCATGTCAGGGGGTAATTTTCCCGTCGTGCCTCGGCCGCGGTCCACTGGTTTTTATCCAGAATTATCGCGTGCCGTCTTCGAGGACCGGACGCAGAGGCGAGGATAGCGCAGGTCGCGTGCGCTTCTGGAAACGCTCGCGTAATTCACGGCCGTGCATCAAAATATTTATAGCGCGCGAACGTTATAAGCTCCCGGGAAAAATAATCCGTTTAGAGATACTGCGGAACGATTGATTTACAACGGTGCATAACTCGTGGACAACGGGGTGGCTGGTAACGCCGCCGGGAAATATCCGTGCTCCTGGTGCAATTTAGAAAGCGCTTAAATAATCCTCTAAGGGGCTGCCTTCCAGCCCGTGGAGATTTACGCCGGTCCCGGCGATCTAGATCAGATCCGAATCTTCCTTAATTGCCCTCGATTATGCATAATTAAAAAGCTCGTGCCGCCGTTGCTTTCGCGGCTGTTTCGCTACGTAATATGTTGCGCTGCCGCACGACAGCGTTCAACGTATCGACCGAAGAAGAATCGCGAATTAATTCCTGGCCAAACGGGACTCGGAATTTAGGACGCTCTCCGAATTCGCGCACTACCCGCCCGGAGCTGCCGCGACAAAGCTTTATTACTTTTGAGAAATTCCGAATCAAGCGATTTAAGGCGCACCGGAGGGCTCAGAGCATGGCTGACCAATTTCGGTGCGTTACTACTGCGCGACCGGTCGCTCGCGAGATATTCATTAGGTCACACGAGTTTTGCAACTCTCGTGCTGCTGTTTTATGACACTTTTTACTTCCACCCTTACGTGTTTTATTTCCTCTCCTGTTTTTATTGAAGGGTCGTAAATATTTGCCAATATTCCCATTTCCATTTCGCGTTGTGTTTCCCTTCCTCTCCAACGCCCATTATGGTATAACGCTCCTTTCGTTGGATTGCATTACGATACAGGCAGACTGGGATCGAGGAGTATTCGTTGCTTGCAAGAAAATCCAGACTGTTTTTTTATCAGCGATTCGAGCGCATTAGCCGGGCGAAAGTGGCGTGGTCGTTATCGGGTCCAACTTTCCACGGCCAATGTATTTCCACTCGCCTCGCGCGATTACCTATTCCGTTTCCATCAGACAGCTTCGCGGCTGGCGAATCGCAGTCGACAATTATTAACACGTCTTACTTAACCGTCGATATCCCGTCAAAGAGAATTACAGAAAACATCGTGCGCTCGGCTCGGCGTGCTCGAAATCATCACGTGGAGGGTAAGCTACAGCGAGATACGATATCGGTGCTCGTTAACTATCCCCGAGTGGAAAAACGGTATTTCCCAACGCGCGAGTGTAACAACGCCACTTAAAAAAATCGCATTTTCCAAGAGACTTTCGAGTTTGCTTTCGAGCATCGTATTTATTTCCAACCGATGCGATATCGAATCATTAGCGTATAAATAATTGCCGGAGGGATCGATAAAATAATTACGCACGCCGGCTCGAGCGGCCCGACGTTACGCCGTTTTTCAAATTCAATTTATCGCGAGTCCTCTATTCCGTTCGTAATCCCGCGTGCATTATCCCCCGTCATTGTCGCCGGTGAAAAGAAAGAGGCAAAGAGCGGGACGAGGAAAGAAAGGAGGACCGAACGGTTAATGTAACGTGATTAACAAATGATTGCGATCGCCCTATGGAGCCGGTATAGCGCGCCGCTTTTCGCCCGGTATAATCCTCTTTCACTGGTGGAAAATATTCGCGAATCGTAAAAGCCGATTCACCGTTGTTGCCTTTTAATTCGCGATAATTTCGGGAAAGCCATGCGACAACGGAGATGCCGCGACGCGATGAAAATTTCGGGAAATTCGGTTCCCCTCCGATGCTCGATAACCCAATTTGCCGATACTGGATGAGTCCCGATTCCCTCGCGAGGTATCTTTCATAGTTCCCCGAAACAGCGGGTAATTATAATTGAAATACACGACGTTCGAGAATGGCGAACGAGGTTGACTCTATTTAGAACTTTTACAGCCTCCGAGAGCTGGAGATGGCGAGCAGCTGCAAAGGCAGAACGAAGCTCGGCTTCGCTCGAACTCGTGCCGCATGCCACGCATTATTGAATGCACGTGCATATACATATAGCTATTACGAAAGGTAATTACCGGTGGTAGTAAAAGCCGGTGCACGTTTTCGGTCGCCAGCACGCGTACGTGCACGCTGCTCGCTGGTTCCGTTGCGCGGAATTTCGCTACGAGAGATCCTCCGGTGGAGGGCTGCGTTGGCGAAAATCTGCCGAGATCGCGGCCACAATCGACGTTAAAAGAAGCCACTCAACCTCTTTACAGCGCGGCTCATTTGTTCCGCGTTGCGTCGGAACCGCATTAAGCGAAACTCCCGTATACCTCGTGGGTAAGACACCAACAACACCGAATTTTTATTTCGCGATTAACGTGCATCGCGCTCTGCCGAGATCTAAAAATATCACGAATCCACGGATTCTGTGAAAATTATTACGAACCACACGGTTGAGCGATCCTTGTCGCGAAGTAAAACTCGTCGAGCGACGTCTATAATCCTGGATTCGGCTGACAGAGGTCGGTGAAAACGGTGTAATATAAAGACTTTAGTTTTATCGATAATTGTTGGAAGAAGGACGAATGCGCGTGTTCGTGTGCAAAAAAGAAATTTCGACCAAGGGACACGGTACTAATCGAAACCGCGCGGAACAAGATGGAAAAATTCCGGCTCTTTTGAAACTCGTAGCTTTGAGAGACGTTTAAAAAATAATTTAATCAAGATGCTTAGAATGCGGAGGTAAAAGCGAAAAAGTTGTTCAGCCCTTTCTTTTCCCTTTTCGCGGATCAATTTAAGCAGCGAATGGGAACGGTAGACTAGGAGGGAATTGCGAGGGAAACGTGCGAATGGAGTTGCAGCGTAGTTAGAAAAATACCAAATTCCATGGAAACGTTCGCCGGTTTACGCTGCTCCTGGGAAAATTCAGCGCGACGAATTTTTTCGAGAACAGAGGGAGACCTACTTCGGGCCTCGAGACTCTCCTCGCGGAAGCACGGTTTAGTTCTGGCTAGGATAAAAAGTTTCCCAACTTCCTCTGGCCCCCTGCCCTGCACATTTTTACGCAACCCCGGGCCAAGGATCCTCGTCTAACCGGCAGGGTTAATTTCGAAATTGGCGTCTTAATTTGAATCCATTGTGCCCGGCCAGAAGTTCCGCTGGCGAAGGCCGGGTCGCGCGTGGCGCTGTAAAAATGGCGAAAAAATTGATGCACCTTCGCTCTACTTTTTATACCCCGGCCCGGTTTTATGCCCGACGTCGCTTAATATACCCGACGCGAGTTTTTCTTCGCAATCCGCCGTTACGGATTAATTACCATGGCTATGCACTCGAGGTTACGCGGCGGGCTCACGTATAGAAGACATTAAAAAGTTGGAAAGTTTGGCCAAGAGTCGTCGGGGAAGGGTCGGGTTTTTAACGACTGCAGTCGGAGGGCAGGTCAGCTCGGTTCTCTCTCGGAACGGCAGAGATGCATCCCCGTTCCAGCCACTGCGAATTAAAGACCGTGGCATATTTGCGAAACGATCACTCTAACTGCTTCCTTCCGATGCTTTACGATACCTTTTCCTTTTCGCGAGCAAAAGCGACCACGGCCCGTGGGTTGGGTTTTGGCAAGAGACAGAGGAACCGGGGAAACTGCGGGCCGAAAGCGGGGGGAAAACGGGGCCGGGCACGAGAGGGAAAACTAAAGAGCTAAGTTACCGCTTCGGAAGTTGGAAAACTTACGACAATACGGTGTATTTCCGTACGCAAACCGAGTGACGCGCCCTCTCGGCGGAGGGAGAAAAAAAAGAAGGAAAGGAAAGAGACGACGAGAGAGAGAGAGAGAGAGAGAGAGAGCACGGAGGAGAAAATAACAGGGAAGGCGCGTCTTCCTTTTGAAAGATTCGAGTTCTTTAATTTCCGAGGGAATTTTGACCGGAATTTTGACCCGCATCGGTGACCGATAGAGGCTGCCATCCGCGAAGAAAAGAGAAGAATTTATGAACATCGATGGAAGTTTGGACGGTAATGGCTGCAACATTGGTGATTTATAGGTAATGCCGCATTAGCAAAAAACGGGGAGAAAGAGAGATAAAAATGGGGCGAAAAATGTAGGAAAGTCGGTAGAAACTCCGGCAACGATAAATTCGATACGTGGACGTGCACGTCCTTTGACCCGATAGAACGATCCAAGAAATATTCATCCCGGTATCGATGACCCCGAGGACATTCCATTTAAAAGCAACAACCTTCGGGATCTTACGTGATCGTCCACTGTTCAGTGTGGATCGTAAATAATCCCGCCGTAGATTTCGTACGAGTTTCGTCGTGACCTGTCGCTAGGATCGTGTAGCGTATATGAATGTCACGGTTTCATAGACGTCGTAAACGGTATCGACCGCGACCCATGGTGGACTCGCGTGTTATACAGGACCCAGTGCGCAAGTGTATCCATGATTCATAACGGATTCCGAGCCGAGTAATCGTGATCCTACGTGAACCGTGAACGATCACGAGCTGGGAACACCGTTTGCTTGACTAATCTCGTTTATCGTTATTCCGGCTCGATTTTCTTCGCTGCCAGAGGAGAATCGGCGTGGCCAGTATCGGGATTCTGCTCCTTCGAGGCTAGAATAAAGCCGGGATCGTTCTCTCGGATGAGAATCGATGGATTTTCGCCGGCAAATAAGGCTGGCGACGGTGTTGGCAAAGCAAACAGCAATCGGGTAATCGATAATTACTGTTGCCGTGAACCCTGTTCGATGGTAGCGTAGAGGAGACTGTGTGCCGACGAAGTGACCTGGTGAATGGGTTGTTAGTCGAAGATTACCTCGACGCCTTACAATCACGGCGTCACTTTGAAACGCATGTTCTGACCCAACTGCAAGCTATCGACTCGCATGCCAACTAGCGAACTAGTTATCTTCTCTTCAACTATCGAGGAGAACGTACTGATTAATGGCGGATTCAGCGATTCCCCGACCGATCCTTCGTCTTCTCCCCGCCACGCCCCTCGGACCGATTCGTCCCGACCGCAAAAACAATTCGGCCTTTTGCACCCGGCGAATTTTTATCTCCTGCCGATTCGTTCCATCCACGTTACTGCGGCTTTTAAATAATTCGCCAAACGATCCTGAACGTTGGTCGGATAATTTTGACGAGGCGAAAAATCGTTTCGCTCTTGCAAAACCCGGTCAGCATCTATTGTCTGTACCGCACGTTTAAATTCGTCGAATAGCGCGCTCGCTCCTCGAATAATACCCGGGGATCGATGCTCGTCAATTATTTCGCAAGGTGATATTTACACGGAGGTTTATCCGATCGATTTTCGGTAATCGCGACGCGAGATACACGCGGCCGTGTCGGCTTTGATTAATCGCCAGAAAAATGCGCCGATTGAAAGATAAAATTCTCGACACAGGAAATTAACGCGTCGCGAAATTTAATTTATCGCGCGGCCCGGTTTAAGCTCCGCGGTCGAACGGGGAACGGCTTAAAAAATATCCCGTAAATAGAAGTTACCAGCTGAATCGGAGCGGAATGGAGCGGCGAAGAAACGGGAGCGGACGTCGAGCGATACTCTCGTTTCGATCACCGTGAATCCTTTCGCAATACGTAAGAACGCGAAATTTCGCGGTGAATAATGCCCGAGCCTAGTGGTTCTCGTGGCTGGGTCGTACGACCGTTGGAAAAAGTAGGATCCTTTGCGGCGTTGTCTCATCGACGGGCATTTGTACATGTCCTCGTTGAAAGTATCGGGGACAAAGGGCGATTAGACCAAATAAATGCTTCTTACCGGTAACCGTTGTGCCTTCGCGAGCCATTTGTCGAAGCAACGAGCTGCCGGGGAACGGAATCGAAGACCTGTATCTCCTCTTGAAAGCAGCGCGTCTGTATAGAAAGGCTTGAATAGGCTACGTATGAAATGATTAAGCTCTCCGGGAGAAAGAGATGGACCCTTGAAAGGGTCGGATAAGATTATAGGTTCTTTGACAGGTATAATGGCTCCAGTGCCTCGTTTCTTGGATCATTACATTACGCGCTCATGAACTCTTAGCTGTAGACGTACGCGTGTATCGCGAGGTGAAAATTACTCGCGCGTATTCGTAAATATGGTGTCTCCGGAACGAGTCGTGATCGAGATCGTACGGTAATTCCGTCTTTTCTATAACTCGGAACGCATACGATAATTTCCGTAAAATCACCGTATATCCAGATTATTACCGTTTTCCTAGATTTCCGTCGAATTAATCGCGGTCACCAGAGTTTCCCGAGCAATTGCGATAATTTCGCGGATAGTTCGTCGGAATGGGGCATAAATTGCTTATCGAATCTGCGCGTTTAAATTTCACCGCGTCCCTATCGCGTTATTTCGATAGGGAATCACGCGCCCCCGGTTACAGAATATGAACTCGTTATTTATTCCTCATAACCAGCGAGCTGTTGGCCGCAGGGCGAGGGAAGCAGCGGGGATACGCCGGTGATCGATGGCAGTCGAGGGTGCGGTAAGCCTGGCTCTTCAACTTTTTATTAAAACCAGCCAGGGTTAACAAGGACGCGAGCGCGAGCTTTAGCCCGAGCGACCGTGCTGCCGGGAGTGTGAAACGCGCGTGGCTCGCTTAAGTCGCCAACGAGTCGGGAATATCGTCGATGGTTGCACAAGTAACCGTGGGCGTTCGAGAGAGAGAGAGATAGAGAGAGAGAGATAGAGAGAGAGAAAGAGAGAGAGAGAGAGAGAGAGAGAGAGAGAGAGAGAGAGAGAGAGAGGGAATAGGTAGCACGAAAGTAGAATAAGAGAGGGAAGGAAAGAGTGGCTCCGGGTAGGTACGCGATGGTTGAAGGAACGAGGGCCAGAGGGTTCGGCGATGAAGAGGTGACGAGGACGTACGACGAGGCAAATAAAAAAAGAAAAAAGAGAAAGGGTGAGAGGGTGGAGAAAGAGGGAAAGCTGGAAAAGAGAAAAACACCGGAATAATAGGGTAACGCTGAAACGGGACAGACGTAACATTTGAAATATGTCGCGAGATAGGAAGACAAAGGGACAAGAAAGAGGTATCAAGAAGTGAGATAAATAGGATGAGGGGAACTGAATGGCGAGAGTCTCGGACCGGTGAGGGTGGCGCGAGCGCAGAGGGTTGGCACGGTGAACGCGAGCGAAGAAGGAACGAGTGGATAGAGATGAAAACGAGGATGAGGTTTTAGATGAGCACGCAGATGGGGGAATCGAGAACCAAGGGAGAGAAAAGTGAAGTGCAGGGTGATTTGCAAATTCCATCATCTCTCGTCGCATTAGCCCCTGCCTTCTCGGAAGACACCGAGATATATACCTATATATTCAGTCGCCATCGCGGCGTGATTGTGCGCGACAAAAAGACGATTTGCGGCTTTTCCTCTGTGGATCTTCCTCGAGAAGAAGTTGCTTTACGTGTGTACACACTGTACGGATACATCGGTACACTCGGCCGTGCGGTTAAATCTTCCTTTAATACCGTACGGTCCACGAATTCCTCCTCTCTTCGTATTGGCCGCGATATCGTAAAGGAAATTTACGATTGCGCGAATTTTCACCACGCGACGAAGCAGCTTCTCGATAACGCCGTTCAACGCGAATTTTAATCCGTGATATTCACTGGATAACACGCGAATCCGTAGTCGAAAGTCCTCGATCGACCTAGGTTTTCGAAACACGAAGAATTCTTGGATAAAGAGAAAAATTACGCAAAATGTTTGAGAAGAAGTTTATTGGTGTCTTACAAATTAGACGAAGGTGACACGATTTTATCAATGTCCATGAGGTCTTNGTGACACGATTTTATCAATGTCCATGAGGTCTTGAAAATTTAACGATAAGTCGCCTAAAATACTAAAATACAATTTTGTTATAAAATTTTGGAAAATTTCCAATTAGATAGGAAATAGATAGTAAATATGCTAAACGCGCGAAGTAGTACTTTGCTTGGTATCATTTCCAAAAGAATAATTTTTGGAAAAAGATACCAATTACCAGGTCTCACCATGTAGCGGTGGCTACGCGTCGAGACCCTCACATTTTCGATGTTTTCCAACCTATATTTCAGGATAGCAAACTTTACGAGAATCAACTAACGGTCATCACAGATGGGAGATAAAGTTAAAATTCGTCGGCCAATGTAATTACCCGATTTTATCAAATCTACCCTTGTTCGCCCCTTGTTTCTAACCGAGTAATTCCCGTCAATGACGTCGATTATTCTCGTTAAATTATTGAGTGTTCGATCGAGAATCGTGGTTTCTCGAAATGTCTTGTCGTTTTTATTCCCATCGATTCCCCGGGGAGGAACGCTGATTGCTACTGCTGAATGATCAACACAGCCGAGAATATCGTCCCTCGTACCGCCTTATTCTACCTCGGTTCAAGGAAACAAACAGCTTGTTCGCGTATATCGAGGGCGCGGAGGACATTTCCGTGGAATGCCAGCTATTTTATTCTTTCGTATTCGCGCTGGCTTGTTCCTTAGCAGCGGTTGCTTCCGTCTTTCATTTACGTCGGTTTCCCGGAGAGCTGCAATAACGGAGAGACATCGAACGGGAAATAAAGGTAATAAACGGCGGGACGAGTCCGCTGACTGTTACGATGATTTTCGAGGGCGCGCGAGCGGAAACCGCAGGAGCCCCGATGACCAGGAACGTGTACCGGGGTCTGCTATTGAAAAATTCCTCTATCACGGCGAATACCGTGGAAGAAAAGCCGTACACCGCGCTAGGCCGGAAAACCCCAAACGTCCAGCAGCGAACGAGACCGCTGCATTTTTCCGTCCCACCTCCAACGGGAACCGCGATGACTATTTGTCTCGCAATCCCGCGTCGCAACATTCTACGCGCCATACCACGCTTATGCACACCCGGATGGGCCGGTAACTCGGTTGGTTTTGCATAAATCACGATTACGTTAACGTTTCAGCGACTGCCGTTGAATTAAATTAAACTAAATCGCGAGCACGAGTGAATAAATTAAACGAAATAATTTCACGGCAATCCGGTCGGCTGGCGCGAACCTTCGAAGGTTATTCAAAAGTTTATTAACGATCGCGACGGACAGGAACGAGAAGCATCCGACCGAGGGTAAACAACGCCGTTGCTCCATACGTTTCTTTTTCCTTCGGGAACAATATCCTTCGCGTTCCCGACGTTCGTCCGCCCGACCAGTTTTCCCAAAATCCTCGGCGAACGCGGAATGCTCGCGTGCCCTTTCATCTTAAATTTCTCGCGGGGAGAATTTTCGGCGGTCGAGCCGTGAATATCGCGGCAAATTTTCGAGTCGAAACGGAATTTTTCGAAAATTGGTCCCGCCGTACGAGCGGACCAAAGAGCGACTGCTGCTGCTGCGTTTTACACAACCACGGCTTTTACCGTATTCGCCTACTTGCGCTGCATCGGCTGTCGAGCAGTCATCTAGCTGTGTATACACGCGGCCTCTCCCCCAGGCAGCCTCGTCGCTCGTTGCTGCATCTATCTGCCCTTTCAAGCCTTTTATTTCCGACCCTACCTGTTCAGAGGAACTTTTACCCTCAAAGTATTCAGATACCTGTACACTTCGCTTTACGCTCGAAAACCGTCCTAGTTTTCTTATTCCTTTCTTTTTTGTTCTTCCCTCTGCGACTGCCGAGCACGGCTAAGGGGCAGAATGGTAAACAACGTTAAAAATGTACACGTTCCGGGGGTGAAAGAAATCCAATTGTCGACGGGGAGGGTGTCGGTGTTTAGAAATCGACGGATCGGACGTAACGTAAGCTTGACAAATGACACAGAGCGAGACCAGCCAGGAACCGTTCCAGGAACGGTTTTGCCTCGATGAAACGTAAATTTCGCTGAGAAATTGAAATTTAAAGAACGGAGGAGGCGGAAGCAGCCTGGCCAATTTAATCCCTCTCTCTTTCTCCTTTGTAACATTTTGTTTTACCACCTCGTATAAGACCAGGTTGTCCCAGCGACTTAATCTTTTTCGTTTACGACGCGAACGTTTCGAAGGATTAAAAAGACCACGAACAGAGAGGGAATGGAATTCTTTATAGAGATTAAAAGGAAAAGGCGGACAGAGGGAACGAGTTCATTAATAACTCTCTGTAAAATATAGAATCGTACAGGTTTATTTATTTAATCTCGAGTCCCGGGAATAACGGAGATATTTGGCAGGTTTTACGGTTAAATGTAACGCGAAATTTCCTAGCCCGTAATTCGTTCGAGAAAGGAGATTAGGAGGGAGTATTTCCAAAAGCGACTGTTAGTGAATTTTTCATCGCTCGACCGTGCTTCCCCGTTCTTTCCAGGCCCTTTATTTCGCTCGCTACCTTTCATCTAGCCCGCTTCGTACTCGGTCGCGAGGCTGACCCAATTTTACCGGCGCGGTGACGCGCTATGGCGACGAATTCGCGGAGGAAAAATTATGTGGCATCGGTAGTGGGAGGCGTGTTTCCCGTTTCCCGGCGTTAATGCCGGGTAAACGGTATGGCCGAGGCACGAGGCGGAAATATGCCACGCTTTGCGTGGAAAAATTTCAACCTTCGTCGTTTTCCCTTTCAGTTTTATTTCTCCCGCTGCGCTCGCCCACGCCGCCATCCGCCACCAACCGGTCTCTGCCTTTGAGGGATGAAAACGGGAATCCGAAACCGCGCCACGGCAAAACTTTGAAACGTTCGGGTCTTTACTCGGATCGTTAGATTCGATTTATCTCGTCGCAGTTTTGCGAAACGCGGCCGTATCGCGCCAACTTCCACCGCGAAGTTCCCGATCTTTGGACTAGCGTTCCCGCGGCGCAGGATGCTGGTTGAATGGCAAATAAATCGGTAGCTAGTTGCGCACACCAGCCGCGGTTTCGTTCGATCGCGTCATTCACGTCGCCGTGCATTTTCTCCGCCGCCTCCGTCGTCATTGTGCACGATAAACCGGGAATGACGCAACGTCTCAATGCACGGCCCACTCGAAGAATTTCTCGGTGCTCGTATTTTCTGCCTCGATGCTATTCCGCTTATTCGTTCTCTCGCTCCACCAGAGACTTCCCGATATACGGCGAGTACATACGCTGCGTGTTTACAATTGGCAGTTTTACGGCGACTTCTTAAGTTCCGCTTTTTCGCATTCGCCCCCCGCGTCCCGCCCTGCGGAATTACCTTTCCACTTATCGAACAGCCTTTCTATCGTCGTAATTTAAAAGGGGAACGATTCCGCTCTTCTGATTTCCCGTGCAAACCGCTTCCACCCACGCCGCTTTCACGTATTCCCATTTCCCGTGCAACGCCGGCCGTTTCGCCGAACATTTATAATATCGCTGCAGCCGAGCATTGTCTCGTAAACGACCCGATGCCGCCTTGTGCCGGGCACGAAAACGCGCGAGAAGAAACCACCATTTGTTTCCAGACCGATGCCCGGAAATTATTCGACGGACTTACGAGCGCGCTTCATCTGGTTACCCGCTCGCGCGATACACTCGTCGAAGCTTCGAGCTTCTTCGAACTCGCGCGACCAACTTCGTTGCTTCTTCCGCGAGATGAAAACACGACGACGAAAACAAGAAGAAACGTCGAAGAGGAGAAACTGTCTACGTAACCCCAGAGTCGGGGAGGACAGGGCGACGATTGAAGCGCGACGTGCGTCGGTATCGTGCCTCTTGGCTCGTGTAATTACTAACCGGCATCGGTGGAAACGACTGAAAACCATGACCGAGCTCCGTGTGTCGTGGACGACGCCGTATTTGACCGTAGGGTTGGTACACGCTCGGATGGCGCTCTTTGCCCGCGACAATTACTCGCGATGCAGGAACGAAGGTAAACCCGATGCCGAAAATTCAGAGGTAAGCTAGACACATCCGTGGAGAACAGAGGGAAAGACTGGACGGTAAGTGCCGTCACTAACGGTGCGCTATAACACCGGGCCGCTCGTTGCACCGTAACCACCCCTGCCTGCACTCGCCGCCATCGCACTGCATCGCGGCCCGACGAGAAACCCGAGGCAAGGGTGTACACCCGTTCAACAACCTCCGCTGTTTTATCGTTCCTGAACCATGGCCCTCTACTTTGCTTTACTTTTCTCCCCTTCCTTCCTTTTTCTTCTTTTCCTCCGTTTCCCTCTTTTTCCTCTTTTTCCTCTTTTACGGCGCCCTCCGCCCTCTGGCCTTCGCCCCGCTCTCCGCGCTCGTTCCTTTCGTTACCTAGCCGCGTGTCCGTTCCATTAGTAAATTTCTAACGTTCGTTGCTCATTCGCTTCTTCGCCGAAGACCCTCCCCTTGGAAGCCCCCGGGCTTCCACCGATTTCGCCGCTTCTCCGCTTATCGCGCTCCACCGGGTCACGATACCTGGACACCACTCACCCATAACTTTCGAACAAGGGCAGATCTTCGTTTTAACGAGACGTCCACCTCGTCGTTTGATAAACACGACCGTCGTTTTATCCTGGGTTGAACAACGTTAGGTTGAACAACGTGCAGCGACCAGTAGGGTATCACCGAGTGTTCGAGAAAGATACTTCGAGCCAGAGCTTTTCCCGAAGCTGCCGAAAGCGCGTTCCGCGGACAGGGCAGGGCAGGTGCCGGCTATCGTAATAATCTCGTATAATTAATTTCGGCAACATCGACGGGACATTTATCTTCGTTGAAAGAAACGCGGCGGCGCGGCATCGTTCGAGACGCGATACGCGGCGGAAAGGGAGGGGCCGCGGTAAATCTGCCAAATAATTGCGCGTTCGAAGGCGCTTAATTGCGCGGGCTGCACGATAAATTACAGTCCAATTCCCGGCGAAACGGTCGACTAAATGTCTGGTCTGCGACCAGCGGCCGCGTTCCGCGTGAAACCGTCGAAAGATGCGGCGCGCTTTTCATTCGACCGCTCTCCGCTTGTCCGCCAAATTAAATTCTCCTTCCCTTTACATCGACAAAAGGCTTACAGCTTAAACCGCGCCCCGCCGCCCCTCGCCTAGCTATCCGTGAAACTTTAATTAACATCGGGCCGGGCTTATTTTTTAACAAGGTTTCTCCTCTCCTTCGAGCATCGTTCCGGCGTAATCTTGAAATTTTATTAGCCCGAACGAGATTCCGAATAAACTTTCGGCCTCGTTGCGCGGCCTTCCATACGCGCGCGTGCCGCGTTTAAATCTGTCCGCTTATTAGCCCATTACCGTAAGACCGTGCCGGGGAAAATTCCACGAGAGGAGAGAACCCACCGGCGAAATCTAACCAGCCGCCCCTCCGCCGTCGTTACCCCATCCCGCCCGTTGTTTTTGCCCATCGCGCCACCGAACATCCCCTTACACCTTTTATTCCGCGCATTAAACGTTCGGTTAATCCGTGTACGAGCACGGGCCACGGAATTGCGATCGATCCGCCGCGGTGTTTATCGTCGCAAGAAAAATCTCCCTTCGCTTCCTACCGTCGGCAACCTGCGTTTTCCCATGAAAACCTTTCGCAGCATCGGATATCGCATCCCGTTAATACCGCGGGCACAACGATATTTCCAAGCACACGCGCCGCCTTCTGTCGCGCGAAATTACGTTCTTTTTAATCGAGAATACACGTCGTCGATCGCGTTTATCCCTTCTCGTCATTTCGCCGATGCTCTCCGACGAATTCGAGACGTTTAGCGACACTTTAGCCCGATTTTCCCGAAAGCGAACGAAAGCGCGACGTGACGCTGACGGTCGTGACTGGATTCGCGACTAATTTCGTAAAAGAGTGAGGGTCGAAGAGACGGATAGTCGGTTTATCTCTCGTCTCTTTATCTCCGATTGTCGTGTTACTAGTTTCGCGTTAAATTGATTCGCAGCATGAAATCTGCAGACACTTTCGCCATTCCGCGACAAACACGTCCGCCATTGGGATTGCGATAATATACTTTCGGGCCCGCCTGAAATTCAGTTTACGCGGTTACTTCGCCGGGACAATAATTGTTTGGACGTATTATACAAGTAGTAAAGCAAATTAGTCGCAGACGTGACTGGCGTACATTTAGATCGGATATGTGCTATTGCGTCAATTGGTTTGAAGCCGCAGAATGGCGCCAGAACGATTTCATTAATTACGAGAGTAAATTGAAAGGTAACGAGCTTGATGAAATACTACGCGTTGTAATAGTTCGACCGAATATTACATGTGCCCGGGTTCCCAGGCTTTCTATTATCGATNATGTGCCCGGGTTCCCAGGCTTTCTATTATCGATGTGCTTCGATGTTATTCAAAAACAAGCTTCGTTTAATTACTCGGCGACCGAGCCTGTAAATCTCCGTTGTCGAACGGCCCCGATGAAAAGTCTGCGAGGCTTCGAGTGAGCTAATCGAAATCGCTGCGAAATCGAGTTACTTCTCCGTGACTTTTTCCGGGGAAAAAGGCCGATGAAGGGAGGAGAGCAGACACAAAGGTTCGACGGAATAAAAACGTCCGCGTGGAAGCGTAATTAGACGTACGGTATTAATTTAAACATTGTTCCACCGAAGCTGTGATTACGCTCAACAGAGTTTGCACGACTAACTGACGTGATATAGGAGGACACGGTTATTTGCTCGTGAGTTTGTAAGATTCCTTCCTTCGTATTCCTTCCGAGTGGCAGTTTCTCCTATCTACCTTCCGTAACACGGCAGTTTCTCTTAGCTGATAAAGGAGCTATGATAGAAGTTAATGCGAAATTATGGCAAACCGTTGAATCAGCATGACAAGCATACGTCCCGTGTGGTTTCGCGCGTCAGTTTAATATCCGACCAGCGTTGCTTGCAATAACATATTCCCGGAAAATAATGTCAGAGATACGCTCTGTTATTTCAAGACGATTTTATTCGGGATCACGTCTGTCCACTTGTCGTCGTAATAAAATCAATCGAATCGATGTCGGGCTGAACGAGGGTGAGAACCACCCCGAGGACAGGCTCTATTCCGTACGCAATTTATCAAAGTATATTTCTTATCGCGGTATCAACGTAACGTCGTGACTCTCGCTTATGATAATCGTCGGGCCGACTCGCGTGTTTATAATTCATTTGCGATAGAAATTTTCTTGATCGAAAAAATCGTCGAATCATCGCTGTATTGTATTGTAATTACGATGCGCGATAACGGGTGGACGGATATCTCGTTAATTCGTTTCATCGACGTTATCGAAAATAACGAGGACTTTTTTTTTCTCCCCCACGTACTCCTAATAAATTTATTCCTCTGCGCGTATCGGCGACAAATGCGATAGGACGTAAATAAAGAACGAAAGAGGACGAGAAACTGAATCAGACAGAGACAAAGCGTGGTCGATGTTTCATTATCTCGAATCTTTGAGTTAGATCTCGGTTATGATAATAAATTTCCTGATCGATGAACGGAGTATGGATAGACGAAAAATATAACGCGTAGTTGCGATATTAGTGAAGATCCTTAAAGCGACAGAAAGTAGGAAAATTTAACGCGTTGGTTGGAAACGACCTCTAGGAAATGGTGTCGACTGTCGGAACAAGGATACGAAATAATCGGTGAAACACGAGATCGATCGATCGATTACCGAGATCCGTTAAGGTCGAGAATAACTGTTAAGAAACGATATGAATTATCTAGACATACACCGAACTTCCGTTTTGTAATAAGACACTCGAGAGAAAGGTAGAGAGAGAGAGAGAAAATATCGAAGGAAGGAATTTGAAGATTCTAATTTGATCGAATTTGAAATTAATATTTTAATCAGGAGATAAATTATTTAACGGCAATTCTCATTTCGGTAAATTCCATTTTTAATTATTCCACATTGATGAATATTGACAGAGTCGATAAGAATACCACACACAGCTCTGAATCATCCGAGGAAAATTTTCTCTGTGTCGGTACCGCCATTACACGTACAGGCAGCGGCCATTATGGCCGGAAGGTTAGACGGAAGTTCAACGAAAGGACTGGGAAAAATTATATTTCTGATACGGTAACGAGCCATCCGCGAATTTCTACGTTTTATGAATTTATTTACTCCGTGACCGTTCCGGCGATAATTTAAATAAATTATCAATGAGCTATAGAAATTGAATATTATTTACACCGGTGTATTATAATTTTCGATACGCAATTACGATGAGATATTCTTATCGCCGTTTCCACGTAAAAATGAACGCTCAGGATTCATGAATTCCGCTCGCCTCCATTTTCGGCATTCATCCTTGCCAATTTATCACTCGTTAAACGCGTAATTTAAAGTCCGTATAATTTTATTTGCAATTAATACGAAACTACCCGGCATTAAAACATTAATTACCATCACGTTGACGCGGCGAAAAATTTAGTAACGCGGATTATTGTTTGCGAGTAGTTGCGCGTCGCCGCGTTCGAACGCGTTCGCGTAAATGCCTCGAGGACGAATATATCGTCGCGTATAACTTATTCGCCCGTCGAATATTTTTCTTGGCCACGGTTAATAAATTCAGTGAAATTTCGAAGCTCGATTCGCCAAGGTGGACGTTCCACGTCAGTCCGCGCGAAATCTCATAAAACAGTACGGCGTTACACTTTATTTACGGCGCGTCTGGCAAACGTTTATCCGTAAAGTGCAAACGGTATTTAAAACGTACAAGCATCGTCGGCTAAATCGGTCAGATTAAGTGGCTGGAGTAGATAAATGCGGAAAGTCGGGAAGGGGAGGGGAAAAAACGAGTGATGGAAACGGTGGAACGGGGAGAAATAGAAAAAACCTGCCGCAAGAATTAAAAAGGCAGGAATGAAATGGCAGAAATGAAATCGCATCGCCCCCGGTACTCGGTTTAATTCGATCGTGAATATGCTCGTTCCATTGCAAAGTATTTACGCGTGCGACCAGCCCGTTCCTCGTAACGGGAAACAAAGGGAAAGAAGGGAAACGGCGCGGCGAGGAGAACGCGAGTGGGATGAAATAAAGTCGAGCGGAGCAGCGGGTCATAAATATCGTGGCATAATGCATTCCATTGCCGTGATGGAATGGAGAGAGGGTGCGCGCAATGCGAACTAGAAAAATAATATAAGGCTAATAAGCTCTTAAATTTACCGGGAAACCTCTTGGTCGCGAGTTATCTATGGATTGCAGGTGTAGAAATAATACCTCGCTCCTTGGCTTGTGCATGCCTCATTTTTATCGTCCCCAGGCGGGCGGCGCGCATGCAAGATGTCCCGGCGAAAGCTCAGCCGGCTTAAAGCCTGATATATCCGCGTGCACGTCGCGCCGCGCCGCGCCGGACACGTCGTGATTTTAAGCTTCGTTCGATGAAAAATAGCGGTACCGTTCCATTGCCGTTCCGTGGCAATTACACGCTGGTCTCGTGCATACGAGCTGGAACACGGCCGCCCTCAACCCCTCGCGCACGCCGGCTTTCCAAGGCTTTCGCGACGCCACGTTAACGAGCAAGACAGAGTAATTATTTCGTAATTGAACGGATTGATAGTCGAGTCCTCGCGAGTTGCACGCGGCCTGATTGCTTATCGGAAAACAATACAGCGGTACAACAAAATGCGTTATTATCCAGGGATAATCGTTCAGCGAGGGCCCGGACCTGCGGCTGGTCGAGCCGGCTCTGCTGCTCGTTTTTCTCGTTAACGTCGAAAAATTTTTTGATCGAACTCACTGCCTAGAACCCTTTGTCGCGTCGCGACGCCGCAGAGTTGGCCGGAGTTGTACGGTAAGTTATGCGGTGCGAGTTAAAACGATTCGCGGATACCGGACGGTGGGAAAAGAACGGCACATTGTCGGGGCGGGTATCGGGCTTTTCAGAGTGGAATATTAAATAACGATAATTTTGCGGGTAAACCATGAACCCCGGAAGGGTAGGAAACTTTTTCGAAAGTTCCACCGGCGAGATCGGATAAGCGAATGCTTTAATACTCCCTCGACCGAAGTTAAAATTCTTATCGGATAAGATATCTCGGCAGCTCTCTTTGGAAGAGGAGAGATAAAGGGAAATCCAATATAAAAAGATGAAATGGTTCTAAAGAGCGAGCAGAATGAAACCCAGCGTTCAATGGTAGTAATCCATGAACAATCCTCTATCCGTTTTTTCCACCGATAAATGTGCCTGCGTCAAAGGTGATTCTTAACTTTGCTAATTTGTGACCTGGACGATCGTCGAAACGACTAACGGAACGGTCGCTGAAACGATCGTTAAGAACGACTTTCGAATCGCTGTCGAATTCGATAACCGGCATTTCGTAGAAATTGTTCGACGTTGTTAAATATCTTTCCCGTTTCGCAGATGCGATTCATGCACGAGGAAAGGCTGCACCAAGACCGAGTCGCGACGGTTGAGCCACGACAATAGAATCGCGGCTTTGCCAAGGGTAGCGACCTTGGGCAGCCATTTTTCATCCAACGATACCGACTCTCTCTTTTTCCTTCGTCAGGCCTCGTATCGAGGCGCGGGTCTATCGTTTCAACTTAGTTTCCACGAACTTTACAAGTTCCGTGCCAGGCGAGCAAGCGTAAGAGAAAACCGAGACTTTATCTTAACTCAACCATTCCCGTCGAATTCGATAAATCCTTCGTAGCTTTCTTTCGTCCCCCGGCCTCGCTCTTCCGTCCGTGTTTGGCCGACGGTTTTCACACTTAATCGATGAACGAACATCGATTATCACTTGTCCCGGTCGGTCCGTGCCATCGATCCTCTTACACGCGCGAGCGGAATATCCAGCCTTGCGGAATAAACTCACGGCAGAGCAAGTTCAAAGTCCTCCGCTGTTATTGCAATGCGGCGGCAAGACGAGCGAAAGATTACCATGGTTTCGACGTCGAATCGGATTAAGTCTGTCCGCGATATATTTCTATTTAAACTTCTATCAACTCCGTATCCATTTTGTTGTTACGTGCTCGTAACGCGTTTCCCGGACGATACTGTTTCCGAGTCAATGGAAGAACGCGTCGTGGAGTACCGTTTCCAACTGCAATCTCATTTTTCTCCCGTATTCCCTCGCCGATTCATCGCCGCCTTCTTTACACGGTATTCCGATACGTGTTTGAACGGTTTCTCGGACGCGTGGTTCGCGACAGACCTGGGACTTCTAGGTATCCGCTATTCCCGTTCGTCATCGTGCGATTGTTTCCAAGGGTAACAGCATTGTCTACCCCGTCGTATGTAAACTTATCCCGGTTACCCGCTTTTATCCGCTTCTCGACGACCCTGTTCGCGGTATGTTCTTCTCTCGCCTCTCTCTCTCTCTCTCTCTCTCTGAGACAACGACCAACTTTTCTCCAGCGTGATAGCCGGCGGAAGTGGACGAAGGAAGCGCTCGTTCGCCTATCTCCGGAACGGATTGAGTAATAAGAATCTCCCGATACAATACTCGTCCTGCTGGTCGCCGTCGATCGCGCTCGATCCACGCTTGCGATTCTATAAACCACGCGGTATCGAGATACCCGCCGTGTCTTCTCCCTTGTCGCTGTTTTTTCTTCCGCCGACGTCGTTCGATCGTTCGATCCGGTCAGGTACGAAAACATAACCGACGCTGTTTCGACGAACGGCACGGAAATTTCGAAGGTAAACTTGGTCGTTCCCGGCACGGCGATGGTTCCGCGCGAAACACTGCATGATTCGCGTGATATCGAGTTTCATTTACGTTGCTCGAATGTTATGTCGAGATTCGATCCCCAGGAATCGGAACATGTATTTTTAATTGAAAATCAAAACGTTGTTCCGGGGAACGGAGTCGAGGAAGACGTGGAGGAGCACGGTTACGATTCCCTAGAAATCCCGCAACGATGTTTCCGCTTGCGTCAAGTAGTTATCTATTTTATCCAGCGAGCTCCGTTCCACCATTCGACCGCGATTCGGTGGCTCTGGCCATTTTATCCCGCGGCTGGTGTATTTCCTTACTGCCATTGGCCGCACGGCGCGGCTGCGGCGGAGGTTCTTCCCAAAAGCTGCGGAGCCGTTAGTCCGCTGTTGGAATCGGGGTCCAAGTAGTCTTGGAAGCGAACAGAGGAACCGTTTGTTTCCCGCAATCTGCCGGACGGTAAATTTCGGCCGAGTGGCGTGTAGAATAGCGCGGGATGGGAATGGCTGTCGGCCGAATATAGAGGGAGGTCGAAGAACCAGGGCTGCGCAAGTTAGGGGTGGAACTATCATAGGTGGAAAGGGGTACCGGTAACTGTGGCTTCGAGCCTCCCGGGGAATCAGCTGATCCTCCAACGACTGCTTCCTGCGGTTTCTGATGTACAATCGCTGTAGCCCGCTATCGAATTCCTGCGATACCGATTTCAGGGATGTCATTATACGGTTCGCGAGAAACCTGACCGGTTTACCATGGCTTCCTTGGCGACTTGGCTGACGTTAATCCTCTTAAGGATAATTGACGTTACGCAACGATAATTCACTCCCGCCCTACGAACTCGGATACCCTGTAGCAAGTTAATTACTGTTCGAGGAGGTTACTACGTGAAGTGGAAGCGCAAAGTCATTGATGAAGCCTGGCTCGATGCTGTGAACATCAGGGAGCGTTCCACTTGCGAGACTAAGGGTGCAACACCGGGAACGGCCGGGGAAAATCTAGCGAGAGCTCCTTCCGCTCGGAAACCTCTATTTCGGGGAACGTGTAACGCTCGTTGAATTACGCGTCGCTGATAACGCTGGGTAATCGGTATCTCCGCGAATCGATGTTAACAGCGGGAAAAACAACGATCCCTGTATGTAAATCGCCGCGCGCTGCATCGAAATGTGGAACACGTTCCTCGGTGGGGGGTGGCGGGTGGAAGGGGGGAGGGGAAAGCTTTCGCATAATTTGCGCTGGCCGATCGATAAAGTTCTTTGATCGCGTTCCTCCTGAACGCGCGATCGAGTTTTTCACGGTCACATGGGCATCGAAATCATCAACGAGCATCTCGTAAATTCGAGATAACCTACGCGCGAGAACATCGATGATTCGAGAAGTGGCGCGAACCGATTATCACAGTCGACCGATGTTTATTCATCGTCACGATCCACTGACAACGGCGAAAAATCAGATTTGCGTGTCCGTTTCGCGACGGAATAAAGGGCGGCGGGGGTAGAGGGGTAGGCAGGATCGCGGACAGCGATCATTTTTCAATTACGAACAGCTGCTTGGTCGGAGGTATCGAATTCGGCGACACGACGAGCGATCGAAATAAAAGCGGCACGGTCCGAAATATCGATTCGACCGATGATTCCGCGAGATCCCTGGCTCTCGCGGGATACACGACGACCTTTGCAAGATAAATCTGCCGGGTGTAAAATCAAAATGTCCCGGCGAGAGATCACGTTTTATCCGACCTCAGCGAGACACGCCGTCGTCTATTATCCGGCATTATATTTCGCGTTATTCGACGACGCAATTTCAGTGGATTTACCCTTCAGCCGGGGATGGAAAAAAAAGGAGGAAAGAGAAAAAAGGAAAAGAGAGAGTGAGAGAGAGAGAGAGAGAGAGTGAGAGAGAGAGAGAGAGAGAGAGAGAGAGAGAGAGAGAAGAAAGAAACGGTGGAGCATGAAAGCAGACAAGGGAGAGGGAGAGAGAAGAATTCTCAGTTCTGATTGGTCTCGATCGGATTGCCGACGCGCTGTTGGAACTTGATGACTGAAAATTTGGCAGTCGCCAGACGTTTCATACGAAAGACACGTTCGTTGCCCTCTCTCTCTCGATTTTTTTTACCACGTTACACGAGGACTGCAGCAATTTTTTCACTTTATTATACTGGGATTTTTTTTTTTTTTTTTTTTTTATCGCGTATCTATAATTGAATCGGAAGCTATTCCGAATGACAGCTTTGAAAAACAGGCGACTCGGAACGACTAGACGCATTATCGATTGAAAATATCATGGTCGAGGGAAATATCACTGCATACATACTACAGGGTAGCTACCTCGGCAGACTAGTTCATCAAGGCAACGTTATTTTGGTAATTTCCACTCGACAGTTGATCGGAATTACTTGCATGGGAATTTTTTACCCAGCATCGAGACCTACACACCGGTTGTGGCTGTCTGTCCCGTGATCGGCAAATCGGATGATTCCACGTATCTGTCTGTCAGTTAGCGAAGAGTAGTCCTCCATTTTTCAAGCGACTCCGTGATTCCCAGAGGAACGCCGGTTCTCCGTTGTAACTCGATATACTCGTTCCCAACGATATGTTCAGCCTGTAATATATAAGTAATCGTAAGAACCTATTATGTGCGCGGAAAGAGTCGCGCCGCTCCGTAAACTCATGTTTATTGTACATTTTCATGCGCTTCCTGCATGGCCGCAAAATATAAGGCACCCGGAAAGTCTCCGAACATCTGGCATACACGGGCGCATTCAGCTCGCGGCGCAACTTCAAAGGTAAAAGTACTCCCGGCTAATAAATAATTAAGTACGCGAGTCGTATGGCGTTTCGCGTGGAAGACATGTCGTTAAAATATGCAGCGATTCCCCGGTAGACTTGAGAGACGTGCGGGACCATGCAACATTCCGGCGTTCCCGGATAAAGAAAGTCACCGTGGGGATTGAAAAAATTACGAGCCGTCTCTCATGAAATTTCGGTGGTCCCCGATTAGGTTAAAATTTCGCGCGTCGGCCCCGTTTTCGCCGATCGCCGCGCGACGCTACTCTCTCGAAAAGAACCGTGGATCCTGTCGGATTGAAAGGTGCCGGTCGCCTCGTTGCGATTTACAGATTAGCGTACAGGTACAAAAGCAACGAAATTGAAGCAAATATTTGTCGTATTTAAAAGAATACGAAAAGGAAAAAATTGGCACTCTTAGGCCAGAAACACCGTATCGAGACACGACGCGAATGGAAAACGTTTCTCTCACACGAACCGAAGCTAACGCTTTTAGCGTCCACGTAGCTTCGTAGTTAACACAGTCTTCGACAAACTGATTACTCCGACAGCTACCTTCGTAGAGCCTGTTCGGTTCGCGGTGCCTGGGAAAATTGATATCACCGTGGAATAAACTTTCGATAACGAACCGCAACGTTCGGGAGGTTGAACGATCCCAAGAATCTCGCACGGCCGTTCGTAGATTCGATATTACCTTTGGTGCATGTCGCTTTACCGAGGAATGGCCGTCAAATGCTCGTGAAACTTTGATGGCGCATCAACGTGGCTGGAAACGCGACCTCGAGACATCAAAGGGAGAGAGGAAGGAATCAACGAAATCGGCCGCGTCCGCCGCGGAACTCGATTACGCGTCATTAAACGCGTCCCCGACACTCGGATATAAATTATGTCCTCGGAGTATGCAAGATCAGAGGATAAGACAACGCCGGTAGCATTAATGACCGGTGCATTAACGGGCTCCGCACGTGATTTCCCGGTCGCAAAGGCCGCGAAAGTCCCTTCTTATTAAAAGGCGAATTAAAAGCTGCTCCATTAAAACCGCTCCCCGTAGGACGTTTTGCATTATTCATGCCGGAGATCGTGTCTTTGTGACCGATCGGCCGACGTACCGAGACAATTTAATTATCCACCGCGAAACGTTCCTGCGTTTAATTAAAGGGAAACGCGTGTACCCACTGGCGGAGGACCACGCGCGAGCTTCGGATTAAAAACGCCTTGCCCATTTCCGGCAGACACTGTAAAGCCATCTCGGAAGGACACCCGATTTTATCTCGACCGGAACGGAAATGTTTTCTTATCGTAATTACGCGCGAAATGCAATCCGATCGGGATATTTCCGTCGAGAGATTTTTTACGTTATTCCATTCGAATATTTAACGAATTAAACATGGCGTAATTAATTAAAATATAACCTCGCTCGTAACCTATGTGTATCGAGGTCCGTTGCAGGAATGCGATTCTCTAATTATCGTTCGCTCGTTTCGGAAATGATGGTTCGATTATCGGGATTAACTCGTGTATTATTTTGCTCGATGAGAGGCGAACGAAATAATTAAAATTTTTTCTCTGGTTGTCTGGTTACCCAATCGAAGGGAATCCCGGCTGCAGCGCGCTAATTTCCGAACGCGATATTTCAATGTGGTTTCCTTTCGCCCGTGTAACTTTCTCCGAGTCAGGCAGGATGGATTAGCGCGAAGAAAAATGCGGCTAATCGGGTCTGGGCCAGACCCAGGGCCAACGAAAACAAGAACCGCGGACGAGGAGGCGGAGGAAACGAATACCTGCTCGTCGATCCAGAAACGTGCCTTTACGCCGTATAAAATTGCGGCTAATCGGGTCTGGGCCAGACCCAGGGCCAACGAAAACAAGAACCGCGGACGAGGAGGTGGAGGAAACGAATACCTGCTCGTCGATCCAGAAACGTGCCTTTACGCCGTATAAAATTAATTAGAAAATTTCGTTTAAAGTGGTCGCGAGCGGTTCGGTCAGCCAATAAAAAACGAATCTTTGACTGTTGGGACATGCTTTCAATCCCGATCGATGGCAACCGCGAGAGACCGATAAACATGCACGGTGAACGCCGATACGCGATGGCTTCAACGACCCAGACTTGAACATTTATGTCGGATGAATTGGAACGTGCCACGTGTCACGATGCGCGAACTTTCCATCAAGTAGCAACCTTTCCTCCTCGGCATTTTTTCGCCCATTCGTTATCTTTGGCACCTAGCCAAGCGAGTATTCGAAGAAACTTTCAAGTGACAGGCGTAGATCTTTCGACCTACGAGACTGGTATTATCGTAGGAACAATTAGACCGTTACAGAGGTGGCTGGCTGTATTCCTCCGTTTTACTATTCCAATTTTTGCTACCGGCAGTACCGTTAGGTTTAATTTCGGTCCGTTGCATTTTTGTGGACGATTCGCGTTGTTACCAATCCACGCGAATATTTCGACAAATTTCGGTGTAACGTCGATAGATGTTTCGATCATTGAAATGGAAAGATAGGGGATTGATGTTATTTTAAAACGGATTACGGTTTTACAATGGAAGGATTTTACAACGGCAGAGAATTTCGTAAACGTGACAATCGAATATGTTTACGTGTCTATTAATAATCGATAGATTTACGCGGTAATCGGAATGTTTATCGTTCGATAGAGAACGGGCAAAATAATTATTATCGTTTATGCCCGACGGAGGACAGTTAGTCTTTGCAACGAATCGATTTCAACCGAATCGATAAATTAGCGGTAAGTGACGTTTGGAATTCAAACGATAGACGTTGGTTAATTCGGTAATAAACAATAGTCGCGCTCGTATCGGGTTGCAATAATTTTAGTCGCCGACATTCGTTAAAAATTCCGCGGTAATTCCTCTCGCGTGCAATTTTATTCCGCGTATTTTTCTTGGTCCGATTGGTTTGAATCACAACAGCGCGGCCGATTGTACAGCGCATTCCGGGATTATGCTCATCAGTTTCGATAACGAGGAAAAAATTGGAGGCAGAAAGAAACGGCGAGCGGGAAGGTGGGAAGAGGGACGGAAAAGTGATCGGTGGTTATCGAAAATGGGAAAGGGACGGACGAAAACAAAAAGAGGGGAAAAAAAATTACGTCTATATTTTTGGTAGCGATTTTCGGCTGAATTCCACCGGCGTTACGTCCGAAACATCGCGCGGAATTTCGATCAAAACGAAATAAACTACAAACTGTCAGGCTGATAAAAAAATCCACGGAAAACATCGCGGAATTCTTTATACAACAGCATTACATTCCCAATGAATTTACGCGGCTGAAAATACGTTCGAGAAATTGCAGTCGACGTGTCAGTGGTATAACCCAACGATTTCTCCGGCATCGCGCGGTCGCTGCGATTTCGACACGCATAATCGTTCTCGAATCTCTTATGCCGGCCTCTCGAAACGAATCGCGTTAAGCGACTCTGAAACAGAATCTTTCTCCTCCTCCTTTAACGACGACTTTATTTCGTGAAAATTCCATGAGCGAAACGTTTCCACCCTTCGGCGAAGGTTGCCGCAATAGTTGCTACAGCACCAGCGAATGAGACGTTGTTCGAGAAGCGCAGGAAGGGAAAAACAGTGGAAAAGATTCATCACACACGTAGGAAATCGTATCGAGAAAGTTGCCGCGGGAAATAATATTTCAAACGACGTTGATTAATCTCCGCCGGCCTTAGCTTCTCGTCGCTCCTTCCAGGACGTCGTAATTAATCGTTGGTCGGTTATGAACAGACTGGGGAAGTTGCCCGCGAAGCAGACGGAACGCGAAACAATGAAACGCGGTATCCCTTGCACGGAACACCGAAACCTACGAAGGAATTAGAAACCGTTTCGGAGTTATTGCGATCGGTGGTCGCGATTCCGATTCCAAACGCTCCGCCGTTAAAGGAAAAACTTCCTGCTTACTGGCACGCTGGGACGAGCGAGGAAACAAACGAAAAAAGGGGAAGAAAAAGCGAGAGAAGGAAACGGAAAGGGGAAAAAAGGAGGAAGACGAGGAAGGAGGGAAAGGAAGAAGAAGAAAAAGAAGAAAAAGGAAGAGAAAGAAATCGAGAAGAAGGACAGAAATGCTCTGGGAATCTATGCGATAGCGAGACAAATGTTGCCTTGATCAAAGGGAATTCGAAACGGTTCCTTGTGAAAGCGGCGCGAAGATTGGAGAGAAAAGGGCGAAGTAACGGATCCGTCTGATCCGGCACCGAGTTCGACTACTATGGCGTACCTCACGAGACGTATTCCACTTCGACATGGCACGCCGCAAATCCGTAAAGCTCAAATCCCACGGAGTCCCTGTGGATTTACCGGGCGGAGGGAAAGGCTGGAAGCGGGAACGATGAAAAAAAAAGAATGGAAGAGAGGGGGACGTGCGGGGGATGGCGCGGAGAGCGAAGTAACGGGAACCGGCGGCGAGGTCGAGGGCGAGAGGAGAAGCAGCGGGAGGGCGAGAGGGAGAGGGAAAGGGAGTGGGCAAAAGAGAAAAGGAATTTTCGACGTTCAGACGCTCGCGATTGGGTGGTACAATTTGGGAAGACTATGGGCGCGGGGCAACAGCGAAGGGAGTTCGCCACCGGTCGATACCATGAATATTCGATATTTCCCTCGGATGCGCAAAGTACCTGTCAAAACAGCAATTTCGAACATTAATGTGTCGTTGCAAGGACAACGTTTGCCGTGCAAATATGGCCCCCTGCAACGCCGCTAGCCTCTTATTTGCGAGTCTCCTATCGCACCAATATGATTAATATTTCGCTATTGATCAGTAGCACGGAAACTAGCGACCCCGACGCCCAACGCGCGGCCAAACTTTCCGCAAAGTCAACCGTTCCATTATCACCGGTCCAACATCGGTCCAACTCGAGTCACCGCGTTACCCTCGTCGCGTGCTTGTAAACGACGTTTCCAAGATACTCGAAGAAAACATCTGCGTACGACGGTTCGTCGGATCTATTTTCTCTCGTTTCACTGCGCCGCGAACGAACACGCGTCGATTCGGGTCGCGAAACTTGAGGCTGGTTAAGATATTAGTCGTTCGGTGTCGATGAACAACGAGAAACGTCGCGATTAAGCATCGAAACGATGTTTCGCCCGAAAGCGCAGACTGCTAATAATGACAGGCAGAGGAAGCTCGCTATTAGCTTTTCCTTGGTATGTCGTTTAAATTAATGTTTGTATGCGCGGGTTTGCAACTTCCAACCGGTAGTAGTCGAACGGAGGCGGGATTTCTATTTGACTTTCCACTGTATTCTGAGCGATGCACGCGGCGTTACTAATGTTTATAGAGCGGAATCGAGGGGGCGCATCGTGCAGACGTACGTGGTCTCACACGGACGCGCGTGGTACGCACCGCGGTAACGCGATATTTTAATATCGCCGGTTTACGTTTGAATTCTCCTCGTCTAGGAACCCTTTGAAACGGCAAGTAACGCGTAATGTAACGCGGACTCTGCAAACCGGTGGAAAAATACCGCGGACCACGTAGTCGAACCGCGACAAATTCGTTTCGATCGAGCGATTGTAAAATACGGTTACATTCCGTCTGATCAGGGCCGAAATGAAATTTTGATGAAAAAAAAAAATCGCGCCGATCGGGCGGAACGGGTTACGAGCCGTTACTAGCGAGGAATAAAATTTCGTCCTCTCCCCCACGCCGTTCCGCGCGAACGCCTCGTTTTCTGGATATCGGGGCGCAACATCAAGTGGGAATTTTTCATAGCGGATCACCCCTTGACAGGCTAACAAAGTTGGCCACGCGATTTTTCGCTCGTCGATGTATCGACTATTCCGTATGTTTGAGGAGAAATGTCGGCAAGAAGCTCGAGCCTGTGCACGGATGCAAAGTTACGTGAAACGTTCGGGTTCGCCTTATTTTCGTTCGTCGGGGACCTCGTGTTTGTTACTCGACGCCTCTAGACTCTGCCTTTGTCCCAGAGTTCCACGAAGCCTTGGACTGGTTCAAATTCACTGGAAAGATGGTGCTTCATCTTCAGTCAATACCGTTTCAATATCCTTTCTCCGACGTTCTTTTCGATTCGCCGCCATCGAGCCGGGTCTTATCGTCGGACTGACGGCGTTCTCGAGCATAATCGATCTCGACATCCCGGCGAGAATGCTTCGTCCCGTTTGTTAATTTCGTACCAACTCGTCGCGGGCCAGTTTTCCGCTTCGAAATCGTCTCGACCTTGTCCCGATCTTTTCTCCGTCGTTTCCATAACCGGTACCAGAGGCGCGGTTCCGTTATAAATCTTCCCTTACGTCTCTGGTACGCCATGACACCGATAAAAATTGCAGCGAAGGGAACGTCACCGCTGGTTAATAAATCTATCGCTTTTCACCGACCGAATGTCGGGATTTTTATATCAATCAAAAAATACTCGTATCAACATTCGAGTCGATGAATCAAACAGCTCGCGCGAATACGCGCCCCAAAAAAATCGGAATGACCGCGTTGACGCCCAGCGAAATAGTTTAATAAAAGAGAGAAGGGAAAAAAAGAAACGAATCTCTACGAGTTCCCAAAACGCGAATCGCATAGATATATATATATATATNCCTGCTTCTTCGCGGCGAATATATATATACACGCGTGCATACGTAAGTCGCTGGGAGAGTATAAGCGTTCTAACTCTGGCAAACGTTGGCAGAGTCATCCGGAACTTATCTATGTTGGAAGAGAGATAGTCAGCCGTCAGTCCCGACGCCAGGCGAATCCCGGGAAAATTCTCTGCGCCTGGTGTTATCGTTTTAATTGCCACCTTGTTACGAGAACAGCGCGTTACGTGCGTTGAAACGGAATAGATGGGACGGCGACGGTGTTAAGAATTCCACGTATCTTCGGGGCATTCAGACACGTACAGCCATAAGCAAAGTTCCGGTGAATTCTCTCACGGAGTAATCCTAGGGTACGTCGCGCGATAAGACCTGCCGGAAGAATATACGGCGGCATAAAGTAAGCGGGCCAAAGCCCGGCCGCGGAAGATTCATTTAAGGCTTATGAAGAAGTCTTCCTTTCCACGAAAGACGGAGCAGCCGGTACCGTCTTCTCTCTCCTCTCCTCTCGGCCAGGAGCAACGCGGAACAGTGGCAACGGAGAGGCGATGGCGACGGTACCAGCAGCAGTCGTTCCACCGAATATCGTTGGAGCGCGTTCTCTCGTGAACACAGCAGCCGGGATAATGGAGGACCATCGCCGGTGAAAAGTTCGTCGCGAAAAGTTTGGATATTTTATTCGGTGCCGGAATAACTTTTAATATCCCGCTTCTAGGTTTATATAAACGATAGGAGGCGAGGCGGCGGGGTGAGAGGAGGAGGAGGAAGGAAAAGAGAAAGGGTGAAAGGTTGGAAAAAAGTGGGCGGTCGGGAGTGGTGCTCAAGGGCTGCTGGCTCTCCCTCCCTCTCGGCCGCCCACGACTTTTTAGCCGCCTCTCGCTCCGTCGTCGCGCTCCACCGAGCTTCGTGGAGTTTTAATGAAGAGTTCGAGCTCTTATTGGTTTCCCCTTTAGTACGACCGCGCCGTTTCTATGCCATCCGAAGGCGTTCGCGCGTTTTATTGCACCCTCGGTCGCGTATTTTCTTCGCGATCCATAGAACCGCGCTCCTCGACACCGAGCTCCGCTCCGGGAAGGGACCGGGAAGGGACCGGAGCGGAGGATGGAGGGCTTCGCCCTACGCTTAAGTCGAAACGGAGCAGGAGATGGAATATTATATACGCGGCGCTGTAATGTTAACTAGTTGGAAACTCGTGGGGCCACCGACAGGGCGGGCCAGGTTATTCCTTACGGGCGCAAGTTTCCCCAAGTTTGGAGAGACGGTAAATTGCACGGGATACATTGTCCTTCGTTGAACGCGCACCCGCTACGCCGCTCAACTTCGACTGTCGAACTTCCGTGTGACCGATTTCTTCCAGGACCGATCTCTCGCGCTTCCGCGTATTCTTCCCCAGATTCCTCGTGGGAACGTTTAATCAGCCCGAGCATTCATTTTCCCGGGATAAATTCGAATTTCGGGACCGAGCTCCGTTAACCGATTCTGTTACATCGATAGACGTGTCCCCCGATTCATAGTTGCCGGATAGATACCTGTAAATTGCCTTGGACGGGTAATTGGCTCAGGGTTTAGGATACCATTGTGCAACGGAGAGGCACCGGACGGAGACCAGCTCGTGCTAGCGAAACTGAATATAGGTGACTTTGGAATTCATGGAGAACGGAGTCGTAACCGAACTCGTGGGACTTCATCGAGAGGAAGTTGGACCCAAACGACGCGATATCGATACCTTCGGACTTGCCAGACTCGAATCGAACACTGGGACTCGCGGGATTACACGTCTCGAGCTACTTCGTCCGCCAAATTTGGTTATCTCGCTTTAAATTATACTCGACAATGGAGTGTCTGCTACTCCGATAGCGAACAGACGTAGCAGAGTAAGGTATCCGAGTATCGAAAGATCGTTTCATTCGATTCGTTATATCGATCGTTACGCAGCCAGCTCATATTCTGAGGCAGCAAATTCTGGATGTAATTGCGTCCAAGTTCGGCGTCTCCTTAGCTACTGCTTAATTACGTAGTCTGAGAACGCGTCTCGACAACTCTGTTCGACCGAAGTTTCTAATCCGTAAATCGTTGCCTAATATACACACGCCGGTTTCAGCGATGCATGTTCAAGAGGTTATAGTTTATGCACGCGAACTTTCGCGTCCTGCTTCTTCGCGGCGAAACAATATTTGGAGGAATAATTTCCCGGTCAACGAAGGAATTCAACTTTCTCGTTCCGCTCGGCGAACTTTCATTCATAACTCATCCGTCGAAATCATTCGCGAAGGATCTCAGGCGCGGGGGCCGTGGAAAGTTGCGTGTTATCGTTGCAAGTTTCGCTACGCGAAATCATCGCGGGGATCAGACGTTGATAGTTATGGCATTCGAATTATCAAGGAAGTTTGGTTTATTGGGCCAGTGTATCTTTCAGCGGCGGGCGCGATTCCATTGTTCCGACGGAAATTATCACGGCCTCTTACGACGCCGCGCCGTGGCTAAGCAACACAGTGGCGTACGGTCGAAAGTTCACGGTACGTAAACTGGATCCTTGGCGCGAGCAAGAAGCCAGTAATTATAACTTCGCGGTTATGTCCATAAAATCGCAGTCGTAACCGTAAATCGCGGCGTTCCGGCCTGGCCGAGATCACGCGAACGCACGCACAGGACGAAACCCGTTTCGCTGGCCGCGTCGCGACGATCCTCCGACAAACCTTCGTTTTCGCGTCGCAAAGTTCGCATTTGCGTTTCTCATCGCTGCCGCGATTTTGCGCGAATAAACAGAAACATGGGCGGAAATTTAATTACGATTCCAGGCTCTTAAGGATCTTTCGCTCGACGATCAAAGGGATCGAAGCGCCATTTCGCTCTGCGAGGGACGGAACCGATCATTTTTTCTCTTTTTCCTCTCCTCTCTGTCTCTCTCTCTTTCTCTCTTTATTACCCATGGTCGAGCATTCCGTCAGCGAAGGCGTCCCTCAGTTTAATGCAAATTTCGCTTAACCAGCGTTCAATTTACCCTTTTAAATTCGCGCTGCGAAACCCGCGGCACTCGATTTTATTGTTCTTACAGAGGCGAGAAAGCCGACGAAGGACAAAGGAGTTGATCCTTGATGCAGTGCTTTCCTGCCACCTCGTTTAAGAACGAGTATTTGCATGGGCTCGAGACGCGGCGAATCGGAATTGCGTCGAATTCATTGTGAATGCGCATTTAAGCTGGAAGAGCCTGGAACATAACGAACGACACCGCGGGTGGACGTGTACGTGTTTTTGCATGGGCTCGAGACGCGGCGAATCGGAATTGCGTCGAATTCATTGTGAATGCGCATTTAAGCTGGAAGAGCCTGGGAACATAACGAACGACACCGCGGGTGGACGTGTACGTGTTGGCGAAAACTTGGGAAACGAGGAGGAAAGGGGAGGGGGCGCGGCGGGAAAAAGAAATAGGGTGGAAGAGACGACGGTCAGGGTGGTGGAAGTTGTCATTACGCAAATTTAAGGCCGGAATATAACAGACGCGAGGAATTTTACGCTTTCTGCTGCTTGGGAGTTCGCTCGTAAAAAAGGAGCCTGTATTAAAACACATTAAGTCCACCTGCCGGTAGTTTTCCTCGTATCTACGTGTACGATGTTTTACTACTCATGCTAAAAATTTAATAAGTTCATGCAAATGAGGCCCTTATGTAAATCTGCAAGATTTCGTGGCGGTCCAGATCCAGGGATCGCGGTATATATTTTTCGGCTGTCCCTTATTACTATGGTAAATTTCACCGTTGTAACGGGAAGTTGCGCGACGAGGGAAAAGGGAAATTTGATTTTGGCAGCGAAACAGGAATTTTCGTGGACGCCGACTAATCTGGACATGCGTAAACCGAGTTGCCGTAATAATACGAGCACAGGGAGGCCAAGCTTCGTTTAGATATTCGATATTAGGATTCCGGATAGCTAGAGATGTCCGCCTTTGGTTTTCCCCAAGTTCGTTCAATTTTCTACGAGAGAAACGTCTCTCGATCGGATAAGAAATCGGTAGCAGCTTAAAGTTCATCGAAACTTTCGTCTATCAGGTCCCAGCGATTCCCTTTCCGAATCTAGCCACTTCTGCCTTTTCCCGTAATACACAATCCCCTGTTCGAAGAAAGTCTCGGTCGAAAGAAAAAGATGAAAAGGAAGGAAATGGAGGAGGGGAAGAGAAAAAAAAGGAAAGAAATAGAATATCAGATCTCGGCACATTCTGTCAGAATCAGTGTCGAGACCAAGATTCTCTTTGAAACACGTATTCTCTTATTCGTTTGAATGAAAATGCCAAAGCAGACAGGAGGTAGCTTCTTACGACAAAGGGACAAGAGGCGGGGGAGAGGGAAAAAATGCGGAAACTGCGTTTGGACGCGAAAGGAAGGGTAAGCGAAGTGGAGAGAGAGAGGGGGGGAGAGGGAGAGGGAGAGGGAGAGGAAGGATGTAAGAGGAAAATGAAGGGAAGGAAGAAAAATAAGGAACGAGCTAAGGGAGTAACTTTATCTGCACCGGCAGAAGCAGCCCTCGAGTTCGATTTTGCGCTGCTCGCTAAGTTACCTGATCTGCTCTCCATTGTCTTGTGATAACTTTGTGATACCTGGCTAAGGATTTCCTTAGATACGCCTTCTCCGGCTTGTTCTCTCGAACAAGAAGAAAGACGAAGCATAGGGCTTAAGTCGTGAAACTTTCCCAACAAGCCCAACTCCCTCCATTTCCGCGCGAGGGTGTTGCGAAAGTCGTATATCCGCGAAATGATCCCGAGCGCGGTACTTCCACGTGACTCCTGTTACTTCGACGAGGAAACGCTCCTCCGTTTCCGTTTATACGCCTCGCGATACGGCCGCGTATTCGCGAGTATGTAAACACGTGTCCCGGTGACTCGATATGATTATCGATCGGGCATTACCCGGCACGGGAAACGCTAAGGGACAGATGTTTTCGTCTCGTTTATTTTCTTTTCAGGAATAACTTCATGGCGTTTAATTAACGGTGAAAATGAACTGGAACAGTGTCGGTCTCGTTGCACCGCCGTTACCGCCTTTTGATCTTCCAATTCTGTCATTTTGCTTAATTAATTATCATCGTCCAAGTACGACAGAACGAAAACATCAGGGCGTGCCAGTTTCCGAATCCGTTCATGATTAAACTTCGCGATAACGCTTTGTTGTAAATATTTCCGTGCGAAATCATCGCCGATGGTTAATTAACGAAGTAATTAATTGAAATCTCGCTTCGCGAACAAAATCGGTTACCCGATACGAGAGCCCCGTGCAGGCAGCGCTAATCGAGAAAAATGGACAAAAGTCAAATTAACCCCCGGCCGGATATTATCCGGGACTTCCGCGTATCGAATATACCATGCGTTTGCGACAATTGCCGGAGCATATTGGAATCGCGAAAACGTTCATCTTTCTCTGGCGATTTCTTTGTTCTCCGAAGCACAGTCGCGTCGCGGGCAAAATAGAGAGGAAGGAGCGCGAAGGTAAAACGAGGGTGGAACGAGGGTGGAACAGATGCGAATGTTTATTTCAGCAACCGCTGTATCTCTATTGGCACGGTTTTTGCAACCTGGCATGACGAGGCAACGTGTAAGCTCATCGAAAGTTCAAGCGTTCTTCCTTGTTTTACGAGACGGCGAACAGCTTAGGTACTTAAGCTGTAATTTGTCAAGAGAAACACCGTTGGCTTAGCCGAAGTCGTATAAGTCGAAGCTTCGAGATTACTTTTTATTCTACCGAACGTCGCCTTCCAGGTAATCGAATATTATTCACTACCTCTCGTTAATGTTTCATTCAACGTATGAAACTATTATTCAACCTCCGGCGAGCTTCTCTGACATCTTAATAGACACATGTCTATTCGTGCATATGTAAGAGAGTATTAATTAGATTTGCTATAAATTGCAGATTATCGACAGGTCTTAAATAGCGTAAAAGGCATGACCCGCATCCAGACACTCCATTTGTTTTATTAATTAAGTTAGTAACGTGCTTGCTCGGCGAATATTGTTATCAAAATGCATTAGTACAATTAATTAGCAATTAACTAGAAATAACGGTATATTTAATGGAATTTGATTATTTGTGCGTTATATTTGTTGCATATTTACGGGGAAATTCTCCTTTTGAAAATTGAAAGGTACGTCACTGTTACTGAATTATATCGGGATCATTCGCTCTAACTCCGTTCGCTTTGAGTTAATATATCATATTCTATGCGACATTTAGCGCGTGCCCGATAAACGGGAAATAAACGTATGGAATGTACGAGCAGATGTGCATCGACATACGAAACAAGGATCCGATTCGTCTGAAAAACTGATAAAAGTATGGAAGACTGATATTTTGATAGATTAAGATAAAAACGCGAAGGCAAAAGGCATCAAAATATTTATTCTCCTTTCCCTTCCTTTCATCTTTCTACGCTTGCGACTCGCAATATCTCGAGGGATGAAATATTCGTCCGACATTGTCTGTTTATTCGCTACGATTTAAATGAAATGCGTCGTACAAATGCACCGAGTAATATCGCGTGTTTCGTAGTAACTAATAATATCGAATATACGTTTAACGTCTCATGGATCTTCTTCTCGACAACATATTTTCCTTACCGAGTTTTAACAAGTGTAACAAACACAAAGCCTACGGCGAGTCTTCCCTCTTCCTATTGTTTGTTATATTAATAACGAGCTCTTCTTCGTGGCACTCATAATTATATCATATTAAAGCATTGTTATTAGCACGTATAATTAATTAGGAACCATCGTATATCAATGTTAGCAACATACTCGATTGAATTCTCTTTTCAAGAGGATCGCGGCGAGGCGCTTCCCCGATGTACAATTCTTTTCACGGATTAATCATCGAGAAAAGCGAAAGAAATTTTCGTAACGTGTATTCGAAGGTACGACACTGCTACAGATGGATAGTTAGATATACATGAATTTTAACCGCATCCAATTATCCTGATTAAATCTGTAAATCTATATGGTAATAGTATGTGAACCTGCGCATTTTCCGCGGGATTATTTGTAATCTGTACCATGTAATTGCGACAACAAAGATATAATTTCCCTTTGCAAAGTACGCTGACATTATTCAATCCCGCGAATGTATAAATACCATCAGTGTTATTTTATAATATCCCGTATGGTGGAAATTGTGCGAGAGGTGGGGATAACAGACATACCAATTCGTGAAATCAAACAGAAAATCGCAACGATATTGTTGTTATCTAACTAAATATAACTCGGTTAATATCCATATCGTAAATTTTAATTCGACTTTTGCATCGTGATGCAGATACTCGACTTTTATCGCGCGCCTTACTCGTTCTAGGCAAGCGTTCAAGTTCGTATTTCAGAAAATACGTTTAATAGCAGCACGAACTATTCCTCACCGAAGCTAATAAAAGAATTGTCACGGCTGGATATGCGTATATAAGGACAAATGGTTCAAGCATTATATACAGTGAGTAGTATTGGTAACCTGCCTAAAGCACGGTGTCAATAAAATGTTTCACATACCGAGAATCCTCTTCCTGCTTCTATCTGTTATTTTATTAACAGGCTACTTTATACCATCGGCAATGGTAAAGTATACGCATTCCGATTCTCTCGATAACATGTCAATGCACGATTCTTCTATGTGTCTATTTTCAGGCTATCACTTGTAATTGCAAAGCCCAGAATGTAAAGCCTCACAGGTGTAGGGTACGTTAACTTTGTTCGATTGCATACAATCGGGAGCAGAGCTGTTGCGTAATTTTCACTTCTCTTCTTCGTTTTACAGAAAATATGCGGCAGAAATGGATGAGTTCGCGACAACGTGTTACGTCCAAGGGAGAATTTGCAGCTACGAGGATGCAATGAAATAATGATCCAATTCGAACCGTTAAACTTCGCACAGTGTAATTAAATATCAATGAACAATAAATTATTTGAAAATGAAACGTTTGGTTTTGATAAGGGTCGAAGCCATCGTAGAAATAATTGTTAATAATTACTGCACAGAAGTTCGTTAAAAAATAAATCTCAGGGAATGAAATGATGTTACAAATATTACGAAGAGGAGAGATTTTTAATTTATCTGCTCTTTTTTTTTCGTTTTTATAACAATTACGATTCTATCGAAGTATATTCTACCATTGGTTTAATTTCGATTCTGTAATGGATTTCTTTTTGAGTTTGCAAAAACATTATGCCCCGCAAAGCAAAAGCGAATGCCGAAATTATAACCGGTTCCATTTATTTTAATTTGCGTTTGGGTATAACAGCCACGATTTATTCCATATTTCCAAGTTTTCACAAAGGACGTTTAAAATTTCAAGTAGATCTCAAATATTTTGAATTCACGGCGTACCTTTGAATTTGGAATGGTTTTCCAGATATCTTGGAGAGGATAGCAGATACAGTAGGTAGTCAATGGAAATTTTAATTGCTATTATAAAACTTAGTATAACTTGGGTAACGTCTAAATCGCGAATTTTATTGCGAACTGCGCTAATTATTGAAGTTTAATTGTCACTAGCGAAATGAAACTATATTTATTAGCAACACGTATGTCACGAAAAGTCAGAATAGTCACGAATCGCGATCTGCGATAGTATATAAGAGCAACTCGCTCAGATACTATGCACAGAAACCAGAATTACCGGGCTGCTAAAATTTCAGTGTACAGTAGAATGAGTTACGCATTAAGAAACCTGGTCCTGTATTTACTTGTTATTTTAATAACAGGTTCCTTCGTTGGATCGACAATGGTAACATACATGCAGGTTACAATTTTCTCGACGACATGTTAATTCTCACTTTTCGCGTTTGATAATTTTCAGGCCATAAAGTGCAACTGTAAGATGCAAGTTATAAAGCCTGCGCAGTGCAGGGTACGTCGATTTAATTTCATCACGACGAGGTAACCTGTATCCCTCGAAAGTTCTCATTCTTTTCTTCATTTTACAGAAAGTATGCAGACCAAGAGGGTAACGTACCAATCTCGTTGGATCGATGGTTGAAGTGTTGGTCACGAAGATACCGCATATCGATAATGCTTATGGTGTATTTATATATTAATAATGAATAAATTATAGGAAAGCATAATGTCTTTTTCAAAAGAATCTAAAATTTCAAACAGATTTCAAATATTCCAATGTACATTGCGCAGCTCTTAGAAGAGAACTTTATGGAAAACTAGCAATTACCAAGTCTCACGTGCAAGTAACCAATGACGTGGAATATCAAACCAATAATGAAAAGGATATAGAGATCAAATCAAATATTCATTTCAATGGTCAATAGTCGTACCTAAACTGGAATACACAAAGAGTGCGGAAATTGAACGTATTTATTTTCTGTTCGAAAAAGAGTAATAAATATTAAATTAAATTTATTGAAACTCGGATATATATATATATATCCGACTTTTCCGATAATCCAATTACTATGAAAATATTTTAATACTGAATATCTCAAATACGTATGTATTAAATTCTTTTCTCCATTTGTTATTGTATACCGATAAATTGCCGAATAATTCAAATATCGTTAAAAATTATTATTAAAATTATGATTAAACTAAGAAATAAAGAGTAAGAATAATTACTATTCTATCTTAATAANGATAATCCAATTACTATGAAAATATTTTAATACTGAATATCTCAAATACGTATGTATTAAATTCTTTTCTCCATTTGTTATTGTATACCGATAAATTGCCGAATAATTCAAATATCATGGGAGATAATTATTAAAAAAAATATTGAAGAATAAGAATAAGAGTAAGAATAATTACTATTCTATCTTAATAAACGTCAATTCGTTCATTTTTCATTTTCATTATTATTCCACATTGCGGATGATTTATTGTTAATTATCAATTTAATAATTTGCATATCTTTTTGCGGATTATACATTAAATTATTATTACGAATTTGTGCGGTATACTTATATATTTCCGGACTAGTTATTAAATAATCTCTCCAAAATGTAATTGCACAGCCGGTAAATACATTTCGGAAATGGATTCCATTTGATTGGTATTATCGTTATGTCCGGAATAATACTCATCTTCAATGGGACTACTAAATCAGTTCTACTAGCTGGTCTCTATCTATTTCCCAGCTGAAATGTTAGATATATCGACATTGGTATCGAAACAGCATCTCAATTGAGAAAGTAGATAATTTCTTAACTTTATTGCGGCTTAAAATACCGCACGACCCGAATTATTCTTTTTCATTTCCCATTCGCATTAAAAAATCAAAGATCGTTCCCTGACAAGTTTCTCACGAAAACGTGACACCCGTGAAGACGCATTGATAAAATTAGGAATATAAGGCGGTATATATTGACAAGAGGTAGAGAGTAACTGTAAAGTGTACTAACATGTATTCAATAGTAAAACTATTCTTTCTGCTTATTTCTGTCATGTTAATTGCAGGCTTCTTCGTGACGCCCACTGAAGTACGTATTAACGTAATCACAAAATAACATAATTAATTAGAAATTCTGGAGTATTTTTATATTATTATAAACTTCAATTATTTCTAGGCTATAGGTTGTAATTGCCGATCGAGACGTATACCGATGGCTTGTAGAGTACGTTATTATTACGAAATCAAATTCACACTGTATTATTGAAATTATGCTCCCATCGTATTAATTTTTCTTCGCTTTCTTTAATATACAGGGTATTTGCGCAAGGCGAGGAAAATAGTACCGTCCCAATGGAAAAGATCGATGTAATAATGGCCTTCTTTATTAATTTTGATTATCCTATGGAAATGTTAATAACCATCGCATTGCTAGATTAATAAACAAGCATCAAGATAGGAAGCACAAAAATATTTATTCTTCTTTCTTTTTCCTTCTTGTTTGCAGCTTTTCGACTCACAATAATACCGCATCGCGTGGGATGAATTGTTCATTCAACTTTGTCTGGTTATTTACTTCGGTTTAACCAAACTGCGCGAAGAAAAGCAAATGTACGAGTACAATGCAGTAAATAATATCATTTATTTTATCGCATCTAATATCGATTGTGAAGCTCATCGTTTCATAAATTTCTAAATCAACGACAAGTTTTACGCGACGAATTCGTAGACCCCTCCACCCCAAACATAGTATTTGACACGTTATGTAGAATAATTTTAGACTCAACGAGAAACCTAACGTCCATCTACGCTGTTAAAGAATTAATATTAACAAATCGACATGCGAAATCTTTAAAACATGCGAGATATTATATTTCTCGTACACACCGAAAAGTACCAGAAATATTGTCAATGATTTCGAAATCGATTAACGAATTTCTGTATAAAAGGATATCAGACGTGAAATTCACATCAGTGAAAGAATTTAAACACATTGAAACAGAGCTTCCAATTTATCTACCTCAACTGTGTCCCAGTAGTAAACACGAGCGCCTCAAGTAAGACAAGATAGTACTCTCCAGTGCACTTGCAGAAAATAATTAACGCGTATAAATAAATTGACGAAACCATAGAATTACGCTGAATCAAACAACAACCGAATAACAACACTCAAGGGCACTCTCAAAATCATCAGTTACGAACTGGGTAAAGCACATATTACATTAATTCATGTATATATGTAGATACTATGATGAATAAAAATAGAACCTCACCCGCTTCCTACATTATCTCCCCACCCAATATAATTTATTGGCGAATTAAAGGTATATTAGAAAGAGAAACAAAAAGAGAGATACATACCTGCTAGGTAGCATTACTGACGAGTTCGCTAACAAGTCCAGCACGAAACTCACTTTTTAAAATTTGAAACTGATTGCAAATATTCCAAAACACAGCGCGCGGTTCTTAGCTTTTTATCAAAGCAAACTTTACGGAGAACGGTAAGAATTACCAGATCAAGCCAAATACCTACTTTAATGGTTACTAATCGTACCTAAACTAGAATACATAGAGAACATGGCAATGAAATGTGTTTATTTCCTATTAAAGATGAATAACAAACATTAAATTATATTTATTACGACTGAAAATACCGCGTGGACTGAATTATTCGTTTTCGCTTTAATAAATCGAGAATCGTACACGACGGGTTTCTCACGAAAACGTGACACTCGTGAGGATTCGTATGCGAAATTTGGTATATAAAGCGCCACGTACTGACAGTAAGTAGGTAAAGTGTCACTGTGAAGTGTACAAACATGTATTCAATAGTGCAACTTTTATTTCTGCTTATTTCTGTCATGTTAATTGCAGGCTTCTTCGTGACGCCCACTGAAGTACGTATTAACGTGATCACAAAATAACATAATTAATTAGAAGTTCTAGAGTATTTTTATATTATTATAAACTTCAATTATTTCTAGGCAATAAATTGTAAATGCGGATCGAAAGGCTTGCATATTTTGTGTAAAGTACGTCATTATTACGAAATCATATTCATACTATATTATTGAAATTATGCTCCCATCCTATACATTTTTCTTCCTTTTTTTTAAATATACAGATAATTTGCTCAAAGAAAGGAAAATAATACCGTCCCAGTGGAAAATATTGATGTACCAATGGCATTCTTCGTTAATTTTGATTACCCAACGAAAATGTTAATAACTTTTACATTGATGGATTAATACAAACGCATCGAGATGGGAAGCGGAAAAATATTTATTCCTATTTCCTTTCCTTTCTTCTCTGCAGCTTTACGACTCGCAATAATACCGTATCGCGTGGGATGAAATATTTATTCAACTTTGTCTGATTATTTACTTCGGTTTAACCAAACTGCGCGAGGAAAAGCGAATGTCCGAGTACAATGCAGGAAATAATATCATTTATTTTATCGCATCTAATATCGTTTGTGAAACTCATCGTTTCATAAATTTCTAAATCGACGACACGTTTTTCGCGACGAATTCCTAGACCCTTCCTCTCTAAACATAGTATAACATTATGTAGAATAATTTTAGACTCAACGAGAAACCTAACGTCCATCTACGCTGTTAAAGAATTAACATTAACAAATCGACATGCGAAATCTTTAAAACATGCGAGATATTATATTTCTCGTACACACCGAAAAGTACCAGAAACATTGTCAATGATTTCGAAATCGATTAACGAATTTCTGTATAAAAAGATATCAGACGTGAAATTCACATCAGTGAAAGAATTTAAACACATTGAAACAGAGCTTCCAATTTATCTACCTCAACTGTGTCCCAGTAGTAAACACGAACGCCTCAAGTAAGACAAGATAGTACTCTCTAGTGCACTTGCAGAAAATAATTAACGCGTATAAATAGATTGACGAAACCATAGAATTACGCTGCATCAAACAACAGCCGAATAGCAACACTCAAAGGCACTCTCAAATTCATCAGGTAGGAACTGGGTAAAGCACATATTACATTTATTCATGTATATATGTAGATACTTCGATAAATAAAAATAGAACCTCACCCGCTTGTTACATTACCTCCCCACCCAATATAATTTATTGGCGAATTAAATGTATGTTAGAAAAAAAAACAAAAAAAGAGATACATACCTGCTAGGTAGCATTACCGACGAGTCCGCAATCAAGCACAGCACGAAACTCACTCTACCTTTTCATTTCGTTCTTCCTATCTGGTCTCAGAGGTGGCAACATCCGAAGCATGTCTTCTCTTTCTTAGTCAAGGTTGTAACGATTCTGAAAATAAAAATATATAATTAGTATATATGACCGTTTAAAATTTAAAACTGATTGCAAATATTCCAAAACACAGCGCGCGGCTCTTAGCTTTTTATCAAAGCAAACTTTACGGAGAACGGTAAGGATTACCAAGTGTCACGGTGGCAGATCAAGTCAAATACCTACTTTAATGGTTACTAATCGTACCTATACTAGAATACATAGAGAACATGGCAATGAAATGTGTTTATTTCCTATTAAAAAGGATTAACAAACATTAAATTATATTTATTACGACTGAAAATACCGCGTGGACTGAATTATTCGTTTTCGCTTTAATAAATCGAGAATCGTACACGACGGGTTTCTCACGAAAACGTGACACTCGTGAGGATTCGTATGCGAAATTTGGTATATAAAGCGCCACGTACTGACAGTAAGTAGGTAAAGTGTCACTGTGAAGTGTACAAACATGTATTCAATAGTGCAACTTTTATTTCTGCTTATTTCTGTCATGTTAATTGCAGGCTTCTTCGTGACGCCCACTGAAGTACGTATTAACGTGATCACAAAATAACATAATTAATTAGAAGTTCTAGAGTATTTTTATATTATTATAAACTTCAATTATTTCTAGGCAATAAATTGTAAATGCGGATCGAAAGTCATGCATGTTGTGTGTAAAGTAAGTTATTATTACGAAATCATATTCATACTATATTATTGAAATTATGCTCCCATCGTATACATTTTTCTGCCTTTTTTTAAATATATAGATACTTTGCTCAGAGACAGGAAAATAGTACCGTCCCAGTGGAAAAGATTGATGTACCAATAGCCTTCTACGTTAATTTTGATTATCCAACGAAAATGATAATAACTTTTACATTGATGGATTAATAGAAACGCATCGAGATGGGAAGCGGAAAAATATTTATTCCTATTTCCTTTCCTTTCTTCTCTGCAGCTTTACGACTCGCAATAATACCGTATCGCGTGGGATGAAATATTCATTCAACTTTGCCTGGTTATTCACTACGGTTTAAGTAAATTACGTCTGGAAACGCGAATGTCTAAGTATAACGCAGCAAATAATATCGTTTACTTTATCGCATCTAATAACGCCGGCGAAGTTCATCGTTTCATAAATTTCTGTATCGGCAACACGTTTGCAACGACGAATTTGTTTTACTGCTTATGTTATTTCGCATATGACGTGAGGGCACCTTAAACAGGTGTGTATACGTTCGGTAGGAAATTCGAACTGCGCTAAGGATTAAGTACATAACGACATAAATCAATCTCTGACTCTTTTCTCGCTGTTATTTTCTTACCGCGCTATTTCATGGCACTTGCTGCAAGCAGCAAGCAGAAAATATTACATGATCGATGGAATATTCATTCGGCTAGCAAGTTGAATCCGGATGGTGTATAAACTCGAATATTTCATGCTTCTCTATTAGATTCGATTTGTTATAAGTGCAACAACAAGGGATCGTGTGTGAGGGTTTGCTACAGCTCAGAAGATCGTAAAAATGATCGTTACTATGAGTTATTATCATAATTAGTTGGATGGATGGAAGAAATTTGGATAATTACCCTTGGTCTCGATTTTTCGAACGAAGCTGAAAATTAGGGAGGGAATAAAGTGTTTAGTGCTGAAACAGTGTATCGTTTATATTACTACGCCCAGCTCAGTGTTACATACGAGGTTTACTAGCCAATAAATTTACATATTTACGACAGGATGGTCACGAAACGCTTGCTTTATTGTTAAGCGTATCACTTAAACGTCTCTAAACATGCACAAGAACAATGCAACGTTCTGGTGTGTATACATGGAAAGTAGAATATTGGTATTGTACCCGAAATTGAATAGACAGCAATATGAATCAGTCAGTGAAATTTCTTCTCTGCTTGCCTGGTCTTTGTCTTCGTATTAGACCACTTTATTACTCCTACACAAACGGCGAGCAGAATTCATCGTGCGATCGATCAAATAAAACTATGAGCCGATCACGTGATGTAAATTAACTTTACTATTTAATTCTGTACACGTGTAAATGGATGATACGTATGACTAATCGGTAATATTAACTTTTAGATGAAACGAAGGCCGGCTTAGAAAATAACTATGCCAGAAGTATAGGTTGATGAAACTTGCAACCTTGGCCGTTAAATGTTTTGACGTCAGTGAAAGATAATTCGATACAAATGTTAAATTCAGCGTGAAAAGTTGTCACCATCCTTATTATTTCTAATGCTGTCTGCAAAAAATTTTTCTATAAAAATTTCTCTATTTATAGCGCGATAATCGTGCGAAGATTGCTATATTATTAAGGCTGATGCTCAGGTATTTATAAATCTCTTTATACGTAGAGACATTTCATCGCTATGGTATGTACTATATGGTGGTATATTTTATGTATGCGGCCGTACTATGATATAGTAAATTATACGCTGCTCTGAATATTCCAAGAATTTTTCGTTACAATAGTATGTACAAACATTACTGCCTCATGAATTTGGATATTCGCAGAATATCGCGCGAAAGTCATCCTACTACTAGACACATCATTTAAGCATCTTCAAATCTCTCTGTGCAGGATAATTCGACTTTCTAATATACACGGGATATCGGATATTGATACTGTGTTAAGCATTGAACACGTAAGAGCATGAATCGGTCAGTTTAATATTTCTTCTATTCGTTTGCCGTCATTTTGGTAACAAACTACACCGTGATTCCTTTAGAATCCTGGATTATTATACTATTATAATATATTCCATGATAATGTATATATTATTTTTATTACCGAAAATATGTACGGTGAGACAGCAGCGAGCTATAGAATTCTATTCCAATGTTACATATAACCGACTAATGCAGCTATAAAATATTTGATTAACAGCGGTGCGAATGTAATAATCTCCTCAGACATCCATTGTCTCGTGGAATTCGCATGGCGTGCTATAAATACATGATTATGTTAGTCAAATATGATTTAATACACGGTAATATCATATTTCAGGGATTGTGCATGAAGCAAACATGACTTCGTCGTTTATACCGATGGCACTTATTATTTTGGCCATTAACTGTATTTATGTAACCAACAAATAATTGGAAATAAAATACTCTCTCTTGCATTAATAATCGTTACAATTGCTATTATTAAGAATTTTAGTGCCTGCAATTCTTTTCCCATATTTTTTCTAAATATCGTATTCGACATTAATGCCACACGAATTCATGTACTAGCAGCACGACTGTCACGGCGAACTGGAATTATCGTTAGTCCTATCATTTAACTGCACACTAACTTCTTTTACACGAAAACAATGCCACTCTATAGTATATATAAGAAGAATATTGAAACTGTTCCGAGAATTGAAGAAACGTCAATATGAGTCCGTCACTAAGGCTTCTTGTTTGCTTGTTTGTGGTCACGATGATGTCAGGATACATCACGATGCCTTTAGCAGAAGGAGTCGGTGTGAGTGAAATGTGATGTATAGAATACTATTCCAATATTACATATAACCGACTAATATAGCTATAAAATTTTTCACGAACAGCATCACAATTATAACATACTGCCCAAGTATCCATTGTATTTCGGATTCTGCAAGGTATACTATAAATACTTGATTATGTTGATCGGATACGCAGGAGCACTGGAAGATCGGATAGACGCCGGCACATTTATAGCAAGTCGGGGTTAGGATTGCAGAAACATATACGCAAGGTCTCTTGATTGTGATAATAATAATATAATCGGAATATAAAATGTAGCTTTCGCTGCACACGATCTAACTTTACCATTTGCTATTTCATATTTGCGTACTTATTTTCACCTCTCACCTTTCAAACTCATTCCCTTTTTCTCCATCTGTTGTTTTCCACGCAAAACTAGCAACTCCGACGCCTATGGGTCACGTACCCTGAACCTTCAATTACATACCTAAAGTTTCTCTGTACGATCACATTGGACACTGCCATAAATATTCCTTCCACTCGATGCTCCCCCACATGCTATCCACGATCTTCCACACAATGATGCAAGTGACTGCACGCGGTCGCTTGTATCCTTCCACACGCACTCACAAATATTAGCATAAACGCTCGGGTTGGACACGAGGTTGTCCTTTATTGTCACTCGTTTTCGTGGAATGGCCCTCACTCGTCCGTTGTCACTCGTTCCTCTATCTAAATCTGCGCATTCATTCTCCACGCTTTCCCATTAAGTATACAAATGTCCTACAAATACGATATAATAATCGGAAATATTACATTTCAGAAAGTGGGCATGTGGTAGCAAATGAACTGAACGATGGAACTTATAAACTTGTCCATGAACTACATCTATGTAACCAACAAATAATTGGAAATAAATATTTTTCTTCTGCATCGATGATAATTGTTACGATGGCTATTATATTTAATATTCCCATTAGTCCCAGAACTTATTCTTATATAGATCTATATATTTGTGATACGGTCATTGTAAAAAGTAAGAACTTAAATTTATATTTTTTAAATATCACGATTCGAAGTTACTATCTCACGAGTCCATATATACTCGCAGTACGAGTGTCACGAATTCGACTTATTTAAGTGTCCACCAATCTCTTTTACATGAAGGCAATTCAAGTTTGCCTTATATATAGAGTGGAATATTGAAACTGTGTCAAGAATCGAAGAAACGACAACATGAGTCAGTCACTGCGGCTTCTCGTTTGCTTGTTTGTCATCATTTTGATGACTGACTACATCGCGACGCCATTAGGAAAAAAAGTTGGGGTGCGTATGATCGATGGAATATTATGCCAATATTACATATAACTGACTAATATAGCTATAAAATGTTTGATTAACAGCCGTGCGATTGTGATAACATTCCTTCGTTGGGATTCATGGCCGCAGTCTGCAGGGTATGCTATAAATACTTGATTTTGTTAATGAAATATGAATTAATAATCGATAATATTATATTGCAGAAAATGTGCGCAAAGGTTGGATGATTTTATTAAAACTGTATTTCGCCGATGGAACTTCTTATATTGGCCGTTAGCAACATCTATGTAACCAGCGAATAATTAGAAATAAATTCCTTTCTTCTAATTGTTACAATTTTTATTATATTCAATACTTCCTGTTGATCGTAAAATTCATTCCTACATAAATTAATATTGTTTTAATGCGACTGCTTTAAAAAGTAAGAACTCGTGCGTCTGTCTTTCTTATTCCACGTTTTCCCTAAATATCGTACTCGAATATCTATATCACACGAATCCACGTATTTTGGTTTGCCACGGCAAATTCGGTTTATTGTTAGCATCGTTATTTAAAACGACAACATTATTCTTGAGAAGTTGTGTAGTGAGAAGCACGGGAAGCAACTGCGACAGAATATACATCGATTGAACCTAAAATATCGGTCATTTACTATATTTATACGAGCGAAAAATAAGTCGAAATAAAATTTGTAAATCTAACGAATGATTACCACTATCTTTATTGCTCCGTGTCCATGAAATTATTATACAGATTTTATATTTGCTACACGAGCGTCACGAAGACTAGCTTTATTGTTATGCATATCGTTTATATGACCCAAAAATTATACATGCATGCAATTCTACCCTGTAGTATTTATACGAGGTAGAATACCGTCGCTATAGTAAGTGTTGTTCACTCGTTGATATGAACGCGTCATTGATATTTATTTTCTACCTGTTCGCATTGATTCTCATGTCAGGCTATTACATTATACCTACAGAAGCTGGATGGGCAAGCAAAGTATTTATTCTACCGGCTTAGAATTTTGTAGTAGTAGAATTCTGGTTGATCACGCGTAACTAATTAATATAGTTGTATAACGTTTGATTCACAGTATTGCCCTTGTGCACGCCCGGACAAGTGGGATCCAGCTCATAAAAAGGCATGTGGGGTACGTTAGAAATATTTGATTATGGTAATTAAATTACATTTTGGAATCCATAATACATTTTATTAATCAAATATATCATCTTTCAGCTCGCCTGTGCATTCCAAGGCTAAATAAATTAAACGGAGAGGAACCATACAGAGTTGGAATTTATAATGTCAGACAATGGATTTATTTGCAAAGAAAGGATGATCGTTAAATAAATTTTTGCATCCAGCATTGACAATTATCGTTAATATTATCGTTTATCTAAAGGAGTAAGGTAAATACGCGATATTTATATCAATAACGTTTGCTCGCACGATTGTAAATTCCGGAGGAATAATTTCAATTCGGCAAAGATATTATATACCTATTATTGTTTATTCATCATTATAATATGATGCTATGAGAGAGAAATATCGAGTGAGGTATATTAAGAATACAGTATGTCTGTATGATGAGAAAAATTTCTCACGGAGAAACGCGAAACAATTATTAAGACCCTATTTCCTTGTGCTTACTATTACCTCGGCGTTATGCTACTTTAATGTAGCTGAAGTAGAGATAAGCAGAAACTGCTGTTTAGATAAGCAGAAAATATTGCCACTAATTTACCTTACATTTTTTAGATAACCTGTAAATTAAAAGCATATCTCTAGAAGTAAAAATGCTGAAGTGTAATTGCATTACGCGACGCCTATTTTTTTCGTTTCCCTCTCGTTTCTTCCCATATCCACGCGAGTGATATCAACATCTTGCTTTATCGTTCTAATGCAATTAATAAACATTTAACGTATAACAAATATATTTCGCACTATAGTACGCGAAGTTTATCACCACGTAAAATAATAAATCGTGACGTACCAGTCACGAGAAATTGTTTTTTTCGTTGACACGGTCGCATAAAACACCAGTAAAAGTTCCTATATCTATCTATATGCTCTATGACGGTGAATAATGAATGTATATATAAAGTGGAGGTACGAACATGTCAATGCTGAATAGACGAAGCGATCGATGCGGGAAAGCACGCATCAAATAATGAAAACGTTCCTTGCGCTGCTCTCCGTCATTCTAATGACCAGTTATTTTCTAACGTTGGCCTAAGCGGTGAGTAAGATTATCTCGATTTAATTTCAACCCCGCGTCTCGAATTATCGCTCGTTTAATATTAAAATTTGTATTCTTGAATTTGATCTTTACAAGGATCCATCGAAATGCGGCACCTTCTACAGGAAACGATGTAGGTTCCCCGAGATAGCAGCTATGTGCCCGGTAAGATCATAACGATATTACGATATTAAGCCAATCGGCTAATCTCGGCGTAATTGTGTAACATTATTATCCGTTCGTTTTTAACGGAGGTAGAATAAAGCTTATTTTTCTCCTTCCTGGCAGAGTGTCTGCAACGGCTAATGAATTTTAAGTCGAAGTTGAGAAGCCAACGTCGGCACTCGAAGATCTTAATTATACCTGTTAATTATTCTCGCGTAATGGAAATAAATGAAAGAACTTTCTCGTACATCTTGCACGATTTCTGTGGCGAGAACGGAAGAAGAAATTAAATTTGAATCTTCAGAAATTCTAACCGCGTAATTTCTTCAATCGCTTCTGAAGATCGAGATATTATAAATGCTGTGAAATATTCGATATATATTCGATTAGAATGAAATAAACAATTTTGAAACGCTTCACAACCTCCCTGTATCTTTCCTAAGCAACATTTCATCCAGTTGGTTGTCCCTTCGTTTCGTAACGTCCACCAGTGTCTGAAACGTGAAGCTATCGCGACAACTCTCGGTTGTGCTACTGAAGAAAATCACAACACGGAATAAGGAAGATTATAAGTTGCATCGGTACGCGTCCTAACATCTGGCCTTAGTTCCCGGCGTATTACTTCTGTTTTCTTGAAAATGGGAGGCGGATGTAGAAACGCGAGACGCCGGGCGAGAGCACTCGGAAAGATTTTCATGAATATTCTTTAGGTTACATTAATGCGCTTTATAAATATGTATTAAACCGACGGATTTTACTATCTCCAACAAATTAAGCTTTCCAGCTGCCTTAACCCTTCTTCCTGTTCCTCCTGGCCAGGGCGTTACCGCCGGCAAGATGCAATTGGAATAGTAATTTCAACCGCGATCTGCATCGTGCCCATCCCCACCAATGGCCCCTTCCTTCGTTCTTCCTCAGCCAGGGACAATTTAGTATTCCGTACGATGAAGTTATATTTTCTATTATGTGGAGAGCAAGGGATTACGATATCCGGGCAACTTCGATTCGGCCAGCGGCTTCCCTAATTGAATTACTTTACCAGCGACTATATTTATTATTAAGACAAAGTTTTACGGAGAAATCGGTTGGTTGGTCTGTGATGAATATATGTGAATACATATGAAAAGTTTACACTGACCTTTCGCTACCAACACACCTATTTTCACTCGTTTTCTTTTATCTTAAAAATATTAAACGATCCGTTGACGAACATTTTTCCCGATAGGCCTGATTAAAAACCTACGATACTGCGTGTCATTGTGTAATTAACGTGAAAGATATTAGGCCAGAACACCTTTTAGAACAGGGAAGCACGCTGTTGACAAAATGATATTATTTCTTTGTAGGCTTCTAAATNTCGAACATTTTTCCCGATAGGCCTGATTAAAATCCTACGATACTGCGTGTCATTGTATAATTAACGTGAAAGATATTAGGCCAGAACACGTTTTAGAACAGGGAAGCACGCTGTTGGCAAAATGATATTATTTCTTTGTAGGCTTCTAAATGCTCACGAACTGTAACAGCCTTATCCTCAATATGGTTGCGGCAACATTAAACCGACATTTCCATCAGAGTTTATCTGTCGTTTTCGCCGAAATTATTCGCAAAATATGAAAAATATCCGGGAAAAAAGGTCAGGGGGAAAAAACGCGCGATGTGCTCGTAGAACGTGTATTTCTGCATTACACAAGCTTCCGTGGAAAAACGTGGAAAAACGAGTGACAGCGGTAACGATGCAAATTCGTGTTACCCTGCATTTTACGGGTGAAATATCAGAAACTTTCGCTCTGATCTTTACCACGCAGCATGATTTATTATGGGACGGAAAAATGAAAAAAAAAGAAACAAAAAAAAAAATGGGATTTCTCCGCGAACACGGACCAGTAATTAAAAACATCCTACTCCGTTATTTCTCGTTCGTAACGAGAAGAGAAACGTATTCGCGATACATCGCGTTATAGTTTAAATTAACGTATAAACGATATAGATACATCTCAACAAATGCGCAATCACGGGCAGAGGAAAATCAAAATGCATGCACAATGACGGTATTAAAATGAGTATTATTATTTTAATGTCGAGCAACAGCATACGGATCGCTTTGAAGTATTTAATATTTTATAAATCGACGTGCAAACACTACGCGGTGTTATCGGTTCATAATTTCCCGATCTTTCGCGTATGACTCGAGGTGTGTATCCGTCATCGGCGAATTACGAAGAAAAACTGCCGACAAATAGAATTGCTCGTAAAAAGGTCGAACGATGCTTGTTGATCCTTAAAAATAGTATTTATCCGGGCGCTCTTTGTAACATAAACACCGATAAATTTCACGCGTCACTTCGCTGCCTCCATTTTCTTCTCTTGTGTTTTTCCCCCTGTGTTTTCATTGCAATATACAAATGCCCTTTAATGACGTCGAACGTCCGAACGAATAAATTTTGACGATGGGCATACTTTGTTGCTCTTTGGTAATTTGAAACGCACAAAGGCCGAACGTTTCGCAACGGCCAAGCGATTCCCTGTGACGCGTATAAATTCATAGGAAAAAATTAGCTGTCCGTTTTCCTGATGAACTTGCGTATTATTTTTGAATTATCAATTCAACGAAACAAAGGGATACGGAGATTTTGATCGCGCCACAACGGTTATGTTTTATGGTGAAAAATTTCAATTACGCCCGGTATATACGTTCGGGTTTATTGCATGTACACGACACTGTGATTTAAATTGCGATATAAAACATAATAAACTCGATCGCGCCGGTTCGTTCCGAAGAAGCGCGCAGCGTTTTAATCGCATTACACGATATTTCTTTAAAATGGTACGCATAACGGCACGGTTTTGGACGTGTCCCAATTATTTCTTCGCGTAGGTCGTAAACATTATAAATCTGCGAATTAACCGTGTTAAAGCGAGATCGCAATGGGAAATCCACACCCTCAAAGCGAGCAACTATCACAGTTTCGACATGCGAGAATGCCATTGCCATTCATTTATGCTAAAAAGCGATTCCGCTGATTCACCCGAATTTAATACTTACAGGTTCATTTTACGTGTCATATCATTATCGTATTTATGATATAATTCCACGTATGCGCTGAATATTGCTATAACTAAATGCCGTGATTAATTGATCCCCAAAATTCTTGGAGCAGATAAATTGACGCGTATATCCTCTGAAATGATACTTCGTATTAAATTATTATTCTCTCTACGCTATAGAATAGCTGTGATTATTTCACCTCGAATTATTTCATTTGAAACCCGGAAAAAAACGGCTTCGTTTAAAAAAAAAAAAGAAAACCTCGATTGTGCTAAAACACGCAGCAAACAGCGCGGTGCCGCAATACTCTAATGGACAGGAACAGGTCGTTCACCGGCTTTCAGTAATATATCTACGTATTGTCACAATGTAACGAGCACTTCGCTTAATTACTATACCAAAATTGCCAATTACATGTAAATGCTGCCAATGTTATCGAAACTGCTATGCACGGATGAAAAGAAGGTGCCAGTTTATTCGATCGGATCTATAATCGATAGCTTCGCAGTCGCGCGAAGAAATCTATGAATTAACATACAATCCAACGCTTTTCCTATGTGGACATGTAACGAGTTTTCCCGAATATCCGACGACGCGAGCGATTAAAAAGCGATTTCGCCGCGGCTCGTGAAGCAATTTCATGGAGGTAACAGCGTGGACGCAACGGTTCCGTCCACGTATCGATAGTTAACGTTCGCTGCGGTGCAATGCGAAACGAAAAGGTCGAGGGGGAAAAGGCACGGGCAAAGTTTTACCTTTAAAACCAATTAAGCCAATATAAAGTTGGCGGCCGTGCGCCGTCCGGGGTGCCAGGGGTGCGTCTTGGTCCCAAGTAACTGACGAGACGTCGAAGCGTCAGCTCGATACCGCGGGGACAACTTTATGGAAGCTCGAGTGGCATAATCGAGTAAAATAGCCGGCGCTCAAGAGCAAATTAACAACTTTTTATGCGTTTAGTTCCCTGTTGTCTGCCCGTTTCGCTCCACGCCGCGGAGCTTCGCTGAATTTAATCGTGGCTCATTATACGAGCGCGAAAACGACGTTCAAACGGCGTGTACGTAACACGTTTATCCGACGACAAACCGATATCGGTTTATATCCACCTCTACCCCTCCGGCTTCTGTCGCTCGAAAATAAGCGCTTTCAATTGCACCTCTTCGCAGTTACTTTTTTATTATAATGCGCTTCGCCGGCTCCGCTGAATTATTCCCTTTTGTTTCACTCGCTTTCATCCGCTCGAGCCTTATTTCGGATCGGCCTAATCGCGCGACGATCCACGCCGGAATTCATACAGACATCGGCGTCGATTTTTCAGTCCGGCGAGATTTCACGAAGATTATGCAGCAGATATTACCGGCAGATCACGAAATCGAGATAAATCTTCGTTATAAACTTTCAGCCGAGTTCATCTCGCTAATGAAGGGTCATTATCCGATGGATTCGCCGGGCGAAATTAAATTTTCATAATTAAAGGTACATTAAGGGGTCGAAAAAAAGCGAGTAAAGGAAAATTTATCTCGGTAAACATATGAACTAATTAAACGGGCGGTATATCACATTTTTTGTTATGGACAGCGACGACGCGTTATTTCACGAGAGATGTACTTGAATTATATCGCGTAGAATTCGCTACACAGATCCTCGAATGAGTTTTTTAATTTTTCCCTACCATCCGCACATACTACGTCCTCGTTACTTTCGTTATTTAAACGCTCAATTTTATGGAGTATTTAATCATTCATCGTTTAACTCGTTCAGGTTATCGAGTTACCAATGCCACCAATTCCCTTGTAAACACGATATCAGTCGAAAAACAATTTATACCAATTGTCTCTTGTAATAGTCAGTCGATTTTGTCGATCGACGCGTTTCCTTTCTCCTACCTTCTTCTTTTTCTTTCCTTCCGGAATTTATATCGCGAAATTACAATGTCACGGCGTTTCTTTGTTTCGAGTTCGATAAATTTCTATCGAACATTTTTCGCACGTATGGTAATTACAAAACTAATTATGCGAAAGTAATTGATACAGAAAACGTAGTTATGAAAAACAGTGAGATGTAATTGCAACGCGATAAAATTACTTGTATTCCTGTTAACGAAGCACCTCGCTGCACGTTTTACCGGCCATATGCGTCACTCTCGATACGTTCGATTTCTCCTATTTGATCTGAATATCCATTACCGAAAACAAGCGCGAAACACGCCATTCGATGAATAATGCGCCGCTATAAATGAGGCTATCAACGACGACGGTGCTATTTAAATTACGAGGACTTAAATAACCTCCCAGCTGACACGATATTCATATTTGACGAACCGGAAAGAGAAATCGTCCCGGCCTCGATCGTGATTCCAATATTTACGATTTTTCAACGATCCTCTAATCTCGCCTTCGCGAAGAACAAAATTACACCTCGTAGCTGAAACCTTTGCAGTTCCACCATTTTTTCCGCGAAATTGCAAACGGAATCAACTAATCGCCGGGTCTGGTGTCCACGGAATGGAATTGTTGGGTTATCGAGAACAATTACTTCATCACTGCTGATTACTTCCTTTCCGACAGCTTAATAGTCACGAGAAACTCATTATCACGCGCAGCTCATTTCTGCTCGATAAAGATCAAACGTATGAGTCGCAGGTAGCAATAGGGATTTTCATTAGACTAAAGCGCCGCTCTTTACTATTAGCTCGAGCATCTGCCAACGAGGATAGAGTGCCTCGGTAATGTACCGTCCCTATAGGCGTCGCACACGTATAGTACCCTGTATGACATAACGAGATCTCGGGTAAAAACGTCAAATGGCTGCACCGATCTGTGCAGCCTGACACCCATGGCCAGGCTCAGCTTGTTCGCTTCTTCGCTACGAGCCCAACTAAGCACTTAAGGTCTCCACGTGGTCCTAACTGCGGCTTTCCAAGGAGACCAATCTTCGAAGAGACCTGATGAATCCTAATAATAAAAACCATTTCGAGTACCGTGAAGATGAAGAAGATTCGCGATGGTGACAAGAACGGGTTGATCAACGCTCTATCCTTCGAATGGAAAAGTTGCAAGAAACGTTACGGTTAGAGGAAAACGTAATCTACATCTGGAGGAATCATCGAGTTCGATTGAAGAAAAGACTGGCGAGGGCGGTCAGGTGGAATTTGCGGTGTCGGCAAGGGACGCGACCAAATCTAATTTATACAAGGTTGTATAGGGCCCGTTGGGCTCTCTCAATCTTTGGGTACGGTTTGCTGGATTACAAATCGTTCCGGTTGGCGATGCAGGCAGCCGGTGGCCCGGTAGACACGGACAGCGTTAAGGTTTACGCTTGGCCCAGAAACGCAGCGAGCAGCCGGAAGGAAGGCGGTCCGTGAGTAGCAAAATGGCGTCAGATGGATGCCCCCATTAATTAGCAGCTACCTTCGCATTCCTTCTCGTGCCTCTATCATTCATTCGAGTCGCTCTTGTTTCCTGCGACTTATCTTTCCTTCGAGCGTCGAATCGCGCCTTGCTTCCACCGGAATTTACACGCGTCGCTCTCGACCAAGAAGCTGCAGAGCGTCCAGCGGGTTCCGAAAGCTGTTACTCACGGAATAAATTCAGGTGGCCGAGGGTTTGGTCGATGGATATGGTGACGAGTCTCGGACAAAAGAGCCGCGTTATTAATAGCAGGAGAAACGCAGAGGCTAATGGATTTTTAGCGAACGTTGCTTCGCAATTGTAAAACGAAAGGCGTTTTAGTTAAAGCAGTTGTTCGACACTGTTCCACACGCGCACAAGTATATGGCGGTTAGACGCGTGGGCAAGTGCAAATGCGAGATTCCTGCGAAGGTCTCTGTGCACGTTTGCATAATGCTACGAACATCAATGCGGTTAATATCGCAATTTTCTTGCCTTGTTGAATATTCTATTTAACAACGTGTATCCCGTGGGATTCTCTTCTGCAACGGCCTCTTATTGTGCGCCAATTCCACACGCCAATCTTGTATGCAATTTACACCTGATGAATTATTACGGACGTCTGTCGCGGCGAGAAAGTATCGTACGTCGAGATATCTCGGAGAAATAACAAATTTATACCCTCCTTTGTGGTTCGCTCGAGTTTTTCATCGCGATTCCTTTCGCGTATTTTTTAGCGGAAAAATCCTTTCAGTCTTAGATTTTGCAGGATTCGATACGTGCACAAAAGCTATCACGTCTGGATCAGGAACTGGACATGTCGATCACGCGCGGATACGTCGATTCAAAGTTCATCGTTAATCGGTAAATCTCTATCATTGAAATGAAACGAATAGCCTTTATGAAACCTCGCGTTCTCTATCTTCCTTCTCATTAAAACTAATGTTATAACTATCACGATGGGAATCGATATTAATACACTTATCCTAGATCGACTCTATTTCAATTCTGCTCCTTAAATTGATCGGTTATTCTGTAACTTATATCGACTAATAACATTAACCTATTTTCACCTTTTCCTATCATTTAGGATTTAATTCACACGTTATATGTTTGAAATTTTAAACGGTTTACAAGAATTTCAGAACTCGTTGCATAGCTCCTAGCTCGACGTCGTTTTTCAAAGATATCATGGACAGGATAAGACACGTCAACTCGATGATGGAACTTCTAATCGCAGAAATGTCTCATTTACTGCTATATAACTCAATGAAACTCGGTTATCGTTCACATCGTAAATTTCATTACGACTTTTATATCTTAACGCTGGAAGCGACATTTGTCACGTGTGATACCCGTTTTAGTCAGTGTCTAAAATTTATCTCTCGAAAAATACCCTCGGTATCAGACACGATTATCGCGAAATGTCACGAAATGAATATCACGCTTCTGGTTATATATAAGAATCGTTACGAACAGCGCTGTTAAAAATACGATGTCGGAGAGAAATCATTCGTCTGCTGGGATTTCTTTTCCTGCTTCTATCTGTTATTCAAATAACAGGGTACTTTGTACCGTCGGCAATGTAAAGTACTTACGCACGTCACAATTCTCCCGATAACATGTTAATTTGCGCATTTTATACGTGATTATTCCCAGGCTCTCGTGTGTAGTTGCAAATCGTCTGGTAAAAAGCCGCGACAGTGCACGGTACGATAACTTTGTTCGTTCATATCCAAATAATCGATGCAACTGCATAATTTCCATTTTTCTCTTTTTATTCTACAGCTAATATGCAGAAGAAGGGGGACAAAAACGTCTAACAAACGTGTTGGATCGACAAAAAGAATCGTAGTTACGAAAGTGCGGCTGGTACTTCGAAATAAACTACTTACTGCAATTAAATATCAATGAAGAATAAATTGTATCATCATATAGATCGTAAAATCTATATATTCCAAAGAATTCGGAAATTTACTGAAATTTAATACACTATCCTCGTTGTAACAATGTTCCATTTAGTACCGCGATGTGGTACCACGAGAACCAAGGTAGCCTGCGAACCAATGATACTCCTGGGGACAACTCGAGAGACCCTAGTGAGGTCTCGTAGTCGAATACACCGTGTTCCTGATCCATGGGGTAGGCACCGATTAAGGAATCATCCCATTTGATCCTACCATAGACACGTTATGCGTGTCGAGCTACAGGGCCCGTATCTCGCTCGTGTACACGATAGTCCACTGCACGATTAGGGTCCTCGGGCCCTCGCACCGACACCCAAACTGACATCGGTCCGACAACGACTCGACGAACCCGAAACCTGTCCGCGATAGTGTCTCGAAAGGATTTTGAATCCGAGTCGAGAGAATGTCTAGCAATAGACGGAGTTGTCGAGCAGAGAATGCTAGAATATCTTCCAAAGATTGATCGGGTTTCTTGAACGATTGCGAAAATAATAATATTCTTTATTTTTACCCCAGCTTTTGCTCTAGGTCGAATAGCGCGTGTTATCGATATGATAAAGTTAACCTGGATATCTGCCTGATGATTAATTGAATTTGAGTGTCTCACGGCGCGATCTCGTTACTTCTTGTCCGACACGTAATAAATGTCAAATTAAATTTATCGGAACCCGTATAGTATCTGAAATAATCCAATTATTAGAAAAATATTCCAATAATGAATATATTCCAATTATGTACCGCAATTTTCTTCCCATTTCTGGCTGTAATAATATATCGATTAGATTGAATAATTAAATAATTATTGTTAAATTATACGTAGAGATGGAACGTGGGCGGAGTGACCAATGACTATCGGCTAGTACCATGAGCTTTCCCATACACGGGCTCGAAATTTCCCGATTAAAATTTTCAACCGTTTGAACCAAAATCAGATCGACAAATGAGCTCGAAAAGTCACTATCGTTACCGAATCCGCTATTAATCACTTTTCTATCGTAATAAATGATTATTTACTCGTTTAGATAACTCGTTATCGGGAAACAAACGAACACTATTCCTCATCTTTCACAGCTTGTAACAAACGTCGTTGTTCGGGATTTGTTTAGAATATATATCTAATTTTATCGGTAATTATTAAATAATTCTGTCGAAGTTTAATTGCACTGCGTTTCGAAAATTAGATCTACCTGAGTGGTATTATCGTTGCGTTATGGATGATACTCGTTTTTAATAGCACTACTGAACTGATTCTATCAGGAGTTCTCTATCTAATTCCCAGCTGAAGCGCTTGATATTATAGTCATCGTCAAATACGCGAGTAAATAAACATTCTCGTTTCAACTTCCATGCGAAGTAAAATTGCTCACGCTAATATATATTTCAATTATTTCTTTTAGCTCTTCTTTGCGTTAATAAATCCAAAATCGACGCGTTGATAAAATTTGGTATGTAGAACGATATATACTCACAACAGGTAGGGTGTGATTTTATAATACTACCGTATATCAAATAGCTAAAGTTTTCTTCTCGAATATCTCCGTCACGTTAATTGCAGGTTTCTTCGCGACATCCACTCAAGCGCGTATCAACGCGATCGCAGAACAATATATTCGGTGCATTTGTATAAATTTCCACGTTTTCCTTCGCAGCCCTCGACGTCTAATAATATCAATTCGATCAAACCGCATATCGATTCAAAGCGTTTGATTAATCGGTAAACCACTATCCCCGGAATAACAGCGAATACCCTTTGTAAATCTTCAATCCGTCCATATCTCTTTCCTCTGTTTCGAAAAACGTCGACACTGTTTGTATTCTCATCGAAAATACGCGCCACGTTTATTCGAGTTCTTTCGCATAAAAGGTTTAATGGAACTGTGCTAACAGCGATGTATTTAATACCCGTGAGTACGAGTATTTATGGTTCTCGCATTTTTACAGTATAACTCGAGGGCGTTCCTCGAGTCGTTCGATCAACGATAGATCGCTGAACGATCGTTCCCGTGCATCTGCTACTTTGATCACCCGCCGGATCGCTTTATAACGTACGAAATCGCTCGCGGCTTTAATGAGATTATTTTATAATAAATTTCCATAACACTCGCGGCAGCGTCCCGTTAGCCACATGTTAGACGGCATTATTACGCGAACCTTCGGGCTGGGATCGTAACTAGCCTATGTTTATTTAATAAGCCATTGTCTCTGTCTGTCTTGCCAAGAATCAAAGATCGTTACCCTTTGTGGTGCAAAGGGTATTAATTTTCTTCTAAAACTTTTGCACTGCTCTGTCCTACCTCCTGTCCCCGCCTCTGTCGCCACCGCCGCCCTCGCCCCTTATCGCCCGTTTCCTTCGTTCTCTCTCACGGACTTCGTCGAGTAAATTGAAAAATTTAACGAGATAATCCCGTTCGTCCCACCATCTCGTCGCCTACCATCTCTACTTCTCCACTCTCGTACGACTCTATGAAATTAATTAATTACTCGTAATACGATTCCTCGTGTTCCGCTGTCGAGCCGATCCAAATCCGTGGCGCGATCTAATTACACGGGAACGTCGATATCGGCCGATTATTCGCCGTACGATTTTCGACGCCGCGAACGCCGGCGGGAGGAGGGCAGGTAGGGTGAGAAAACAAGAGAGCAGCGGCAATGATAAACGGTACGCGACGAGTCACGAACCGGCACGGGTGAACGATAATTCTCGGTCGTCAGCGAATCGGTAATTAAAAGCAAATCACGGGTGGCGCGGAGTCGAGCGTTTACGTAGAATGAATATTTCATTTTNCCGTTTCTAGCGCCGATTTTGGCGCCCGTTACGTAAAACCCGCGAGAAGCTTTTTTAAACTTCTGCCATTCCGCCGCGCCGGTGCGTTCACGCGACCGTTTAATTACCATCCCCGATGGCTCGTGCCGATGAAATTTTATATCCCGTCCCGGTCGCGCGTACACCGACCACCTTCTACCCGCTTCGCTCCAACCCCCGTGGACGCCCTCGTCGACGAATTATTTTTTCCTCTTCTCTTTTTTATTTTTTTTTCACCATTTTTTCCTTTTTTTTTCTTTTTACTCTCTTCGCTCGGTCACTCGCGAAATTACGTCTTTATTCCACTCAAGGTTTACGCGCGGCGACGCGTCGCGTTGAAACCGGCCAAATTTCACCCCCTCTTCGCAACCCTTCGGTCGCCGTATGCACACGATCGCGCTTCCTTCGTACACGGCAATAATTCTTCGACGGATCATCCTGCCGGACTATTAATTCGTGCCAGATTCGCTTTGATCTATTACGGTGCACCATCACAGGCGCATTGTCGTGGTGGGCAGCATGCGCGATGGCTGGTCGAGCACCAGTACCGTCGAAGATATCGGAATTCCTGCGGTCGGTCGCTCCGATAAAATTAATACCACCATCAAACGTAATGTAATTAAAATGTAAATTCAAGCGTGAATCATGATCCCGGGCTGCCGTCTCTTTCTATCGAACGGGAGGGCGCCGGGGCCGAGCAGTCCCGGTTATTGTTACGCGTTAACGACGAATCGACGTCCTGCCTCGAATTCAATCGCCGCGTCCGATCCACCCTTCCAGGGTGCCGAGGAAGGGCTCGATATCCGAGACTTATCGGGTCGTGAATTAATGGGGGAATCAGAGTCGCGATCTTTGACGATCCTCCCGCTTCGACGAGAAACTCGAAAAGAACGGGGGTTGAGATTAAGATCGATTCGAGTTTGTCGCCACGGTTCCCCGAATGAACGACGATCGGCATCGGAGAGGTCAGATCGGCGTGTGTAGCCTACGATCGTGAAACGAATACGATATCATCGAGGGGTAAAATTTTACGGAGAGAGGAATTTCAAGCGAATGTTTATAGCGACTGAGATGCTTTCCGAACGTTTGAGGTTAGAGTATGGAAGAACGGTAACATCGGCGTTCGAGGTTTTGGCCATCGAACGTGACCCGGGAATATACGGGTATTATATCAAGTACGTGTGCACTTAGCTTCTAAGTAGCGACTCGATGGACCTAGTTTACTATCCATCATCGCATCGGTTTGTTATCGATATGAGCTGTCAGTATCTATCGATTTATCGATCCTGCTTCATCCACGTCGGAATTAAGTGCACGCGCGCTCGCTACGTTTTCGAAATTCGTTGTCTCGATTCTATTTCGTTACACGCATTCGGCTTGTTTTTACGGTGTAACCATGTAAACACGTGTTTATCACATCCCGTGCTCCGTATTTCGATCATCGAGCATCGGTAGCAATTCAATTGGAACAACGAAAAATAATTTCTGCCAACTTTTCCTTCTCGATATTAATTCGTCGAAATAGCGATCCGTTACTAGTGTAATCGCGACCAATAAAAGAAAGGGAGAGATAGAGAAAGAAAGAGAGAAAGAGAGAGAGAGAGAGAGGGGGGGGAGGAAAATATACAATGTGTTATTCGCAGTGCGTTCGCGTTTCAAACGGACGATTCGCTAATAATTGGCGCGTGTACGTTCGAAATATGGAGGTAGCTAGCGTGTCATAGTTTGGACAGATACTGTTTTGATTCGTTGTATGTTTTTGCAGAGCAGAAAAATGCGCACCATGTTCCGTGCCGTTTAATGTTTCGTTTCCTGGAGGATTTATGAAGCGAAACGATTTATTCATACATTGTCCGCGCAACAACAATTGAAATTATTTTATTTCGCGTGCAAACAGGCGAATTTAAATATGCTGATTTGGTTGCTTTCGCGTTCAATCGCATCATATCCAGGAAGTACCTGAAACGCTTTTACGAGCTGCCTTTATACCAACCGGCGTGCAAATACGACGAAACGGGACGAGATTGGTATTTTTCGTTAATATTTCTCATTATGAATCAATAACCGGGCTGCTGTTGCTGGAATACCGAAATTTTTTTGACGAAAACGTTATGGGTTTTTAACAATTTCGCTTTACGCGAGATAATTTATCGATGAAAGCGTGTAAGTCTATCGCGAAACAAAGGAGCTTACCGATAACTCGTATTTATATTCGAGTACCATGTTTTCCCAGAAATTGCTCCCATAGGTGCTCATTCGTAATCGTGTCAACGTATCGATTGTTTTTTAATGCAGCGAAATATTCATCGAAGTCGGCGATAATAAATAATAGAAATTTCGCGTTTCCCGATTCGGTAGCGGAGGAAGGTTACATCAAAAATGATTAACGTACAGTAACAAACACAGAGAGGAGAATGCTAATGCATTTTTCTGTCCGAAATGCGGGAACAAAAATTGCAACGTTACAACGGATTGCCTAAAACAAACGTAAATATTTTAATTTTTGCATTACACGGTAAAGCATTACAGAAAGCAACTACCGGCGTTTCAGTAAATCACGGTGCACGTATATTTTCTTTCCGTGAAAATGTTACGTTTATTTATGCATCTCGATAATTTTTTCCACCTAACATCGACCAAAAGCATATTATAATTTATCTTTTCGCGATAAGCCATGCGAATTAAGCTAATGAAATATACGTTTCCACGAACTATAACTTCGAATATTTCGAATCTAAAGAAGAGAGTTTAACTTCGTTATAAATATCTCCAACATCTTGGAACCCGAATATCGCCAGTCACCGTATTCATTTTTCGTCCATAATAAAATTGTACATCAAATTTGTCGAATCACTCGCGATACCAACTAAAGCGGAGAAATACGCTATGTTCGGTTTCGTTCTCCCGTTGGCAGATGGTATTAATATAAAGTCGCGCGATATCCGCGCACGTTGTTTTCCCTTCTTCCCCGTTTGCTTTTAATTTCAAGCTACGATGTAGTCGCATAAAGCGGCCGGGACTGGTTTAGTTAAATCCGCTGTCTGACCAACAAGAACACGGTAACGCGGTTGATGGATGACTACCGTATCAAAACTCACTTGTTTGTTGAAAAGTTACACACGCGTCGTTATTCTTTTTTACTGTTCATTCAATTTTTACGCATTGTTCCGGACAGCTTGATGGCATCGGATCGTCTGAATGGAACGCGGCTGCGGTATCGCTAAGTGACGTTCGAAAGAGGAGCCAACGGAACGTAACGGGGGAATTTAAAAGGCGAAAAGAAAAATGCAACGACCGGCGAGCCCGTCCAAGTTCCGTCAGCGTGAAGTTGCGTAGAAAATTGACTGCTCTTACGCCGCAGAAATTCAAGCCCTGTGAAACTGGGTATTAAAGTTGCCAGAAACTAATTAATACTTTGCTGACCGGTATATTACATTGACCTAATTAATTGCTCCGGCTTTGGTACCCGTGAAATTATAATTAATAATATCCATTGATTCACCGGTGTCCATATATTGTTCCTTTAATAACGTTATCGCGTTAACGGGCTGCAACGAATTGACTCGTTGCGGCAAGCCCGCGAAAAAAATAACCGATAGCCGGTCTAGATTAAAAATATCTTGGAAAATAACGAACGATAAATTGGATACATTACAGAGCTATTATATCGGTTATTAAAGTACGCAAAAAGTTCGCAGGCTGCATGTAAACGCGGGGTTTGTAGGTCGGTGATAATCGAAGGATGTACACGGCGGAACACGCTGGGTCAGCTTAATAAATTCCACATATTAAACTGGTACAACGGCCACCGCCGCCGTGACGTCTTTATCATCGTCCATTCGGATCGATCCGATGAAATGTTTTCGCAACGAGCTCGGGCAACGAAAAGCTCCGGGCGGTTTATCCTACGTAAGGTGTATCGGTAAACTCGTTAACCCGGCTAGTTTCTTCGATGCTAGAAATGGTGCCGGGCGGACAGGTGAGTGACAGTCGGTTCGGTTTATCGTGAATTGCCAGAGGCCGACCTTTTCCATAGGCCACCTTCGCGTGCAAGGATAATTAAAGGCGGTGGTGGCGGCAGCGGACGCAAAACGGTGAAATCGAGTCCGGCCACGTGGCGGCCGGAAATACATGCTTAACAGCCGTATATAATGGATGCATCGCCGGCCACGAGTGATTTCGCGTTACGGAGATTGATCGCTTTCGAAAGAGTCGTTAATGATTATCCCTTCCGCCTCGATTACCATACATCTTCGATACAATGCGCTGGAAATCTTTGCCTGCCACTCGTTACTTCCTCTCGTGCAGAGGTGTTAATAAATTATACGCAAGGAAACCGACGAGTCCGCGTTAGGTCATCGGGGCCCGTAATAATACAGCCGAGAGTCGTAGCAGCGCGGAGCAATATGGTATAAAATTCGTCGCAATTTCGGCCGCCGCAGTGTTTAAGTTAATTTCGAATTTACGAAATGAGTTGTTCAACGAAATTTATATCCGCGACTCGTGGCGGTGCCAAAATGTCCATTCTGGCACGGCGGCGTTATACCGAAAGTCATTTAGAGCGAAATGAAATTCCCCTATCAAGGAATAACCAGCTAACGTCCGCGAATAGATTTCATCGTTCTAGCGCATTAGCCCCTCGCCGTGTCATTTAATTGTACCGGCAGTGATTTGCATTCGTTCAACATGGGCCAATCCTTGGTCTCGCGTCGGACTTGATTTCATCGTTGCGCTCTTCATTTTTCCATCCGCTTAATCCGTTTTCGAAAACGGAATCACGGATGATTCACGGTGACCAGTCGGTCGCGAGCAGCCCGACAATGAAGTAATTGCAGTTAAGCGATCATCCCTATTGTCAAGTATCAGGAAACATTTTGAACGACTCTGTTGTTGCAACGAGATAATGCCTAGTGCCATACAGAGTAGCGGCAACTTTGCTCATTGTTCGTGTCATCGATCGGTCTGGTATCGGACGTTTAACGAATACATATGTATCGAAGCGACCGATGTTTCCATTACACCGCGGCGTAGAGAGAGGGAGAGAGAGAGAGAGAGAGAGAGAGAGAGAGAAGAGAGGGATTATCGTGGCTTCGATGAATCCTATCCGTTGCACGCGAGTTCGCGTAAACTTCAGTGAAACCGAGTCCACCCCCGCTAAGCGGATCTGTGTTTACGGATCATTTTTCCTGCACGAGTACCTTGCCGATTCGTGCACTCGCAATAACGCGTTGGAAAACATTTTTTTTAAACCGCCACTAGCGTCCGTGCCGGCCGTTTTTACAGTGTCAAGAAGTTTCTCTGAAACCATGAAAAATGTCCGCGAATATTATCGGAGAGCAGGATTTTCAGGGGTCTACGTGTTCATTTTGCGTTTCGACGCGTCCGGGACAAACAACTTTCCGCTTTGTGGCGAAGCTACTCGCTAATACCGGCCCGCTCTTTTCCGCAAACAGTTGCAAACATTCGACGCGGGTACGGCGCCATTTATTTCGTTAAAGCAGAATTACACGGCTTAATATTACGTTAGGCAAGCGCGGAACTTTTTAAATTCAGATATTTTTCGAAATCATTTCCAGAAAGAACCTTCAGCTTCAGCGGTGAAATTATTTCAAAGCTGCCCCTACTCCGATGCACTTAATACGCATAATACCCATAATACCCTGCAACCTACCGAAACCCACGGATCGTTCAATATTTATACAACCGTGGAATATCTGAATAGGCACGCACGAACAAGAGGTAAGAGAGTAATAATACCGCCACGGCGCGGAAATTCTTAGGGTGTTCGGTTAAGAGGGATTGAACCGGGGGTGAAAGGGGTTCAGGCCGGAGTAAGCGAGCTCGGGTTTATTAATTAACAACAATAACAACACCGATACACCTGGTACGCAGGCATTCTCTAATTTTGACGATAGTTGACGCATAACCTAGCATACCAACTGTGTTATAATACTAGGCAACTACTTGTGCAAACACTTAGGGTGATCCCCGGGTGTACCGTTTGTTTAGTTACATTCCTGCGCGCGTTGCCGGCGCGAGCGTGGGCGCGAGCGGGTGCCAGAGGAGGGAAAGAGAATACGGTTGCTTATGCCCGCATGTTCCGCGCTGAAAATACATACGCTCGATTATACCGAGCGTTAAACGTGACAAGCTACGGGCGTAGTAATTGCGCCACGCCATTACATTTAATTAAAAGTTTCGCCGGTAATACCCCTGAAGAAATCCGATTGTTCGAAGCTTGCTTAATATAACGAGCAGGCAGAGAAACCCGGACTACGAAGGAGCTCGTTCTCTCGCGTTCACGGCGTGTTACAATTAAGCTCGCGTAAGCGTGCCGCTCGCTCCTCGTCCTCCTCGTCGTCGTCTTCGCTGTAACGAGGAAAATTCTACGTCGAATGGAAAAATCATCCGAACTATATCACGGTTACCGTGACATCACGTACGCGGAATATCCGTTTCACTCGTGTGCTAATAACCGGAACGCGATGAAAGACGCGGGATTTTATTAGAGCAATGCGTTATCAAACTGGGGATTCCATTACGAGCAGGGACCCGTATCGGTAATAAAATTTGCATAGATAAAAGCATAAAAGAGGAGGACTCGCGGGTTCTACCATTCGCGACGTCGTGGAATGACGTTCATCTGACACACGACACACGGGTCCAAGAGGACCCGGCGACCGCGAGGAGCTCGTTAAATCGAACTGGGTCGTGAAAACAGCACTCGGAGGTACGGAGCACGGTATGACACACTAGCGTCATCGTTTTACATCCCCCGGCTGGTTGCAGTGGACGTTTCTAATCCCTGAGACTGATGTCGTAGCAGTTCCGAGGCTTTGCAAACGAAATCCCGAGCGGCTGAGCTATCGCTTGCTTCGATCGCGTCTCATAATGGGGCGGTTGCCTCTTAGCTGCCGCTGGAGCTCGAATGGCTCGATGACGAGCCAAGGAGCGGTCGCGAGAGGGTTCCGTAAACAGGGAGAATGAGAAATGAAATCGAGGATACGAGCGATAACGCAAGTGAAATACGGAAGAGAGTGGCAGGCCTGCTCGAGGACCTTTCCCGTTCCGTCCACGGACCTACGAGGCGGAAAATTCCTCCCTTAATAGTCGCAACTATAGCTCCGCTCGTTCCGCGTTTTTCTAATTAGCGCGATAACGCTTATGAAGCAACAAAATCTCATTTTCTCGCCCTTTCGCTGAGCTAATTAAAATTTCTGTTTACACTGGCCGTTGCCGCTCGATGTGTCGCGCTGTACGACATTAATCGCTTAACTTTGTAATATCCCACCTGGCCTCGGGAAGAAATTGTTAAACGTACGAAGCAATCCCGCGATGTTGTAACGCTGGAATTTATTAATGAGATTCATTAACCATGCGAAATGAAATACGGCAATTCGATACGCAGTCGGAAAATGTCCCTCGCCGTTTCCGCCCTGTGTAATATTAATACGTTATATTTATGAGTTTAAATATTGAATGACCGTAAATAAATCAAAGGCCGAATGCAATTCCGTCCGACAACGGGTCTACTATTTATACGAGAAGCTCTATTGTTCCTGCGGTTTCACGTATTTACAGTTTGACAAATATTTGTCCACGATAAAAATAGAAACTATATATTCACCGCCACGAAGACGATCTACGTTAAATCGAAACCTGCGTTAACCGTTTGCCTTATTATTTAACCGATTTAATCCCGGAGCTTTATAAAGATCCGTACTAGATATTACCATACGGGGCAACAACGCTTCCATCATTTACATATAAGTAATAGTTACGATTGATACAATTAAACGATGTAAAGCTGATTCCGCATGGTTTAGGTTTAATTGAGAGAAATAGTAATTAAGAGCGGAAACTTAACTATTAACGTTTCGCGTCGGTATCGTTTACTTACAAGTATACTTAAACGTTACTCACCCTCTTCTACGACGAGTCAGCTTCCCAAGTAGTAGCAAGAGACGACGAATCTGCTCCAGGTTGAAGACTCTCCTCGCTTGTAGAGCCGATTTGAGTCTCATAGTCGTGCCGCAGACGACAAGAGAGCCGGTCACGCGTCGAGACGCCTGGTCCGAACACCGCGAAGGCCAACGCCTAACTGAAACACAAAGGCATCGACGAAAATTAACGACGAGCCGGCTACGACACGGCTGTTTTGTTTACATCGGAAACTATCTAGAAGCCACGCCTCTTACCGAGGACGCTCGGTTTTTGCCCGAATTCCTCACCTCGGTTCCCACGCTACACAGTAGGCGATGAGACTCGACGACGTTTACACGAGGACAAGCGACGCATGACCGATCACGATGTAAACAGAACGAGTCCCTTTAACGGAAGTCCGTGAGTTTCGCGCCAGGACAGGGAAGCAAGTGTTTCAATTAAAGCTTCCGGCGAATGACGCGAGTAGTCGGCGGCGGAGTCCGTTGCGTACGAATCGACGGGACTAGCGATGTTGCGGAAGTTGGCGATGATGGAGGTCTTGGAGAAAGAAAGGAAAACTCATCGGGTAAAGACGTGCCGTGCGAAGATCGAAATAGGATGAGTCACCGTGTGCGGCTGGAAGGTGAGGCACGAGGAAGGTGGCGAGCAGAAGGTCGTGGTACCGCTGCTGTCGTTGACCTTTTTCCCTACCTCCGCGAGTTCGTCGCCTGTTCGTTCCTTCTTCCGCATTGTACTAACACTAGTCTCCGTTTGTAAAATATCTATAACGCGGATTGCGTAGTCGAGGAAACCGAATCACCGTGAACGTCCGTGACATTGCGCGATGGCCGAGGGGAAGATTCGCGATTGCGACAGAGGACGTCGAATCGAGTATTTCTCGTTATCCTGGGAATATTCCACGGTAAGGTCGCGGAACCGGGCGGAAGGAAGCCGATTAAGAACCACAGGCGGATACTAAACGCGAGAATAACTCTCGGCACGAACTCGAGGCGAGCCCTTTTACTTAATAAGTATACTCCATCGTTTCGAACGATTTCGATTCATCGCTCTTCGAGTGTTGCTTCCCTTTGAGCTGGTACGTCGAACCCACTCGCGCAAAGCGAACGTTTACTCGCCACTGGAGTGACCTTGCTACTTCCTTTCCAGCTCAAAGCATTCGTCACCTTTTTACCGGCGGTCTTCTTCCTGTAGCTGTTAATTCTCGCGGACGCGGATACCCATAAGCCGTGGCCGTCCTGACACGCTTTAATTAAATGAGCCAATTTTGTTTAGCGCGATATATAAAACAGAGCTGCGGAAAAACTGTCCCGTCGGTCCCACCGCGATTAACAACGGTCGTAATTAAATAAATAATTATCACGGCCGGGTCAGGGGCATTATGCGGCGGTTTGTTAACGTTCCGTGGCTTCCGGCAGGAAATGAGACGCCCTGCGCGTCCGAATATCGCGCAACACGTTTTCCACCTTCGCTTTATCGCGACGCCGCGCTCGCAGCCGACCGAGAAAATTCGTGTCACCTGGTTCGCTCCGTGAATCGATACGAAGGGAAAATAAAGACAGCGGGGCCTCGCGTAAACTCGCCAACTTTCGTGGCGTCTTCCACGCGTCGCGTCGCGTCTCGCCGATTCACCAAGCTTTGTAATATATTCAGACTCGACGGCGTCACGCGAGTTGTTCAACGTTCAGCCGGATTCATAATTTACACGGGAAAATTGTCGTGACGCACGTGGACAGCGCAAGACAGACCAGGAACACGACACCTCCATGGAAACGTGACCAGTAACTGGTAACGAGTAACCTTATATTCGAACAATTTTAATCTCGTTTCCTCGTTACTAATGACGCGAATGTTTTTGCAAGACCATCGGACGAGGAAGAGGAGGACAGATAGCGACGAAATGAACAAAGGGTAGAAGCGAGGGAGGGTGGGGGCAGGGCGGGTAACTGTTCCACCGCAACAGCAGAAAGCACGCGGGAGCATTTTCCGGAAACGCGGTTGTTACTTATTCTCATAATATGCAGTTACCGGTGCGTGCTTCTAAAGCCGAGTGAAACATTAATGCGGCTGCGGCCGAAAAAAGAATTCTACGTCTACTTCCTCTTAGGAATTTCCCTGCATCCGCGCACCTCGCGAGGGTCGTCAGCCATGATACATGTATCTTTAGGCGTATCGCGGGCCGAACAGGAAGCAGAACGTATCTTCCAGTATTTTCTATATTATTCACGTCTTAGATACCGGGCTGTACCGTAGCTTGAGCAAGTTTCGCTCGGTCTACCTATAGATTATGCATTTAATATCGCGGAAAGAGGAATACCGTATACCGTGCATTTAATAACAATGACTCGATATCCATGCTACGTGTATGCTGTTCGCATGAGCATTCCGCGACAATAGATAAGTCAAAGCATGCGCGATTTTTCTTCCTCTTCCTCCCCCTCTTCCAGCCGATCTCTCTTTGCCAAGAGATACTTGTACGCGCGTGTATACGTTTATAAAGACAGTAAGCATTTCGGTGGCGCACGAGACACGAGCGAAATGTCAAGGCAGTCGTTCGTTCCCCTGGAAACCTAGCAACTTACCCGACATTTCCTCCGGTGAACTTCGTCCTCGTTCAGCCGGTGTAATATCAAACGCTTTGGACAACACGGGGGTGACCGAGAATAAAGTAAAATCCGACCGATTACTTCCTCTCATCCCCCGGCACCCGGAAGACGACTTAACGCGGCCGTCCCGGGGACGCTGACTTCCCGGGTATACGTACTTGGGCTTCCATTTGGTAGGCAAATTCGCGGAAACTCCGCCGTCAAATATCGAGACACGTACGGGTCTTGGTGGCTGCGTGCACGGACCGGCGAACGGCGCACGTGAAATCCGGTCGTTTGAGCTATTTATGTAAACGACAGTTCCCCGGGGAGCATGGAAGGCGTGCGTTTGCTTATATTTCCGGCATTTTGTGAACATTACGCTGGCATTCAGGTGACGTATTCGCAGCTTTTCCTCTGTGGCGGCGCGTCTTCTTTTCTTGTGCACCAGCGCGAGCAGCGTCTGCGAGGCTTCACGCTCACGGCGTTTTACTTTATTTCCCTGTTTCGGCCTCTTTCTTCCTTTCTTCCGGCTCTCCCCTCACCGCTCCCGCCCCCCTTTCATGGTCCCCCTTCCACGTTAGGCGGCTCGAGTCCCGGCGCACGCTGCTCCGTCGCAATAATTTACCGTTCCCCGTTTTCTGGCCAAGTAATTCCCGCGAAGATTGTCGCGGCTGTTAACTATTACCGCGCCACCACCCTCTCTCGCCCCCCGGCAGCCCCCTCTGTCTTTGAATTTCTATTGTTCCTCGAAGCGTTGCCGCATTGTTAAGAATAATTCTAGTTAAACGGGAACGAAAACGGGGATTTCGCTACGGGGTCCGTCGCGGCAGACGATTGAATCCTTTCGGCCGGGGCTATCCGAGCGGAGGGAAAAGTAATTGAAGCTCCCTTAAAAATGTATTCCGTCGCGACGGCCAGAGGAGATTTATTCTTCGGTTATTTCAGGTACGCGTAAACGATCGAACTACGGGAACCGTGGAATCGGAGCGAGGAATCAAAGGAAGGTTCGCGTAAAAAATATGGAGCATGCGATGAATGGGTCCGCGGACGTCGCTGTGATCACGAGCTGTTAATAAATGCCGTAAATTCGATTATCAACGAGAAAAATATCGTTTCGGCTTTATCGGTCATGCGATAACTCGGAATTATTGAACAACGCGGTTAAAACGCTTCACTGTTCAGGCGTGAATAAATAACCGCGTTCTGAAAACTCAATTTCCTACGATTCCATACAAGTCCTCCGGTAAAGTTCGTTACAGCGAAATTACACGATCGAATTAGCCGCGTCTTGCGTTCTTTCATCGCGCTAACGCGATTCCTTCAATGGGAGAGCAGCCAGCCGAGGGACAGGTTGTCCAATCGCCTGGCGATATGACGAAAAATCGGGAATTCTATTTTTTTATGCGCCAACGAAAACGCGTATCGCGATACGGACAATACAGCCAATTTCGAGCACGAGCTGTCTGTTTAAATAAAGTGGGTCAATAGAATCGTGCCACCTTATTAATTTTTTTTTTCCTCGCCTTTTCAAAGAGACGCAGACAATTGTCCCACGTTCTGGGAAACAGGAAATTTCTCTCAAAGGACGCATTACAAAGAACGATTTAATAAATTGCAGGAGAAAAGCGCGAGTCGCCGAGGAGAGTCATATTTATAACTGGTATCGAGCGTTGTGAAATTAAATTGTCCCTTTCGCAACGACACAGCTACAAAGCTGCCACTTTCGCCGACGTTCAAGCACAACGAACGAAGTCACTTATTGTCGGCGAAATTTTCTTCTCTGCCCCTCCCCTTTTCTTTCTTCCCGCCCCCGCGAGTCGCGAGAAACATTTCACCGAACAACGAACACGTGTTCGACATCGGGCAGGAATAAAAACTCGCGTGCTGGGTGTAATGGCCGCGGATGTGCGACGCGCGGATGTATCGGTTTAAATTACCCCGGGTCGAGGACCGCGACAACTGGTTCACCCCTGGAACGAAACGCAAAAACGTTGTTTCGCCCCCGCAGGAATGGCCGATCAATCCTGGAGAGCGGGCGTGCTCGCTGCATCGATGACAGGCGTCATTTGCAATGCTATTACTTTGGTCTTAGCTGCAACAATGGGTAATTTGAATGTATTAATTCGGCGTTGACACGGTAACGTTCATTGTTCAGTTTAGACAGCGGGTAAAGACCGTGAGCGCGTGTGGGTGCGGTCCAAGTGACAACGAATACTACGAGCGTGTACAGACAGAGGGACGGGGCGTAGGAAAACGATGACAGAGAGAGGTATGAAGAGGGGGAGAACAGAGGAGGACCGTGTAAATGCATGTATATTGCTTCATGAATGCGCGCGCGATGAGCTTGTAGTTAGCCGTCGTGGCGTCATTATTAGCGTAGCCGGCTTATACGTCGCGCGTCCAGAATCCGCTGTGACAAATGGCCTTCTGGCAGACGAAACGGCCCGAAAGCAATTTGCACTCGGTGCTCCACGGCGAAATTTCCACGACCAACGTGGCCGAAAAACGTGTACGCGCAACCGTACGGCCGCCACGCGCGATCTCGTTCCGACCGCCATCGTTTATTAACCAACGTTACTTTCCGACCGACCAAATAAACGCTCTTCTCCGTCCTGGAATTAATCAGCGATAAAACAACGTCACCGACCGGATATCCGTGGAAACACACGCGCGCGAAGGATTTTCCGGGCATCGGGAAAGTCGCTGGGACCGGCGATATCGAAATGTCGCGTAAAGGAAATATTCCTTCAGCGTATCGGCGAAGGTATTCGCCTGGATGTTCCACGATGGATCGCAACGTTGCGTTAATTTATTTTCGATTCCCAGCACGAAAGATCCTCCCGGGTAATATCTCTGTAATTATAGCCTCGGCGCGTTCCGTTCGATGCTCGAATCGGCCAAAGGCCGGGCGAGCCCTTATTCCGCGTCTAATTACGCCCTGGCTCGAGGCAAGAGGGTGAAAGACAACTAAAAGGGACTTTGCCGGATCGATAGGGCAAACGAGGAATAAGGAAAGGCGCGTATGACGAATTCTGCACAGGTCGAAGCGCGGTTTCCCGACCGACGAGGGAAAAGAGGCAGGCACAAAAGGGCTGCTATCCAAACGAGCCAGAAAACTTTTACCCCGGCTCAGCGATTGCGCCGGTTTCCCCTGCGCGCAACAAGTTACAATAAGAACCGATGGAATATCAACGACGTCTCCTGATGAATCACGCTGCGAATGACGAATAATATCCAATCCGGCTAAAAGGATGGAATTCCAGTTTGTTAGGCCGTGGGGGAGAAGAAGCCGTTGTCTTCGGCCAGATCGAATCAGCGGATGCTGAGGAAAGAGAAGAATGTTTTCTTAGCGACGCCCGAGAAATATTACCCTTTATCACATCCTGCTACGATCATTGCCAGCCAATACATAGAAAGCGCTTTATTCCCGATCCCCTTTCAATCTCCTGATGGGACAATTTCCTGCGAAACGACGAATGATCAGCCAATATCTATTTCTGTACCTTTTTCTGCCGCCCATCCCCACCCACGTCCCCGTCCGCCATCGCCGACCTATTTCTATTAGCCATTTATGGTCGATGAGTTACTTTATGTAGTTCCATTGATCCTGTTGCCCGTTCGATCCTGTCGTATCAGAGTTCGGATAAAACACCGGCCCCATTGTTATCTCGTGGACCGCGTTAGGGGATGAGCCAGGTCGACGCACCGAACCTAACACACAATCTAATCTACGGAAAGGAAGAAATAAGTTTCGCCTTTCTGCGTCTGCTGCGTGGACCAGGGCCGTCGTCGCCGCGCTCGAGATTGTTTTCCAGCTCGGGGTAAACTCTATTTTTCAGCATCCCCTCCCCGCCGTCGATCGGAGAAATTGATTTTGCTGGGACAGAGTACTCGGGGGATGGTCGAACTCGATGAAACGCAATAGCGGATTCAGATCGAATTTCGGCCATGATAATTACATCCGATCGGAAAAATAGAAAAGTAGGAAACCCGAGGGGCTCGCTCGACGGTCAGGGCGGTTGCGATGAAACGGCGCGACCTTGAAACGACGTCGTTGTCCCAGCAGAATTACGTCTCGTCCCGAGCGTCTTCGCTGTTATCTCGAGGCTGGTCGGTAAATAAACGGAGGCACGGGGGCAGTAAATTTTCTACGACTCGGCGAAATCGGAGATTCAGGGCACGATAATTTTCTGGCCGCAAGATACCGCGTGCTTGTACACGCGACTCTGATTCAGCAGTTACTGCCTGACAGCGATATTATTCCGTTAGAATTTGCAGCAACGACCACGACCGCAGTGGCGACCACGGCGATCACGACAACGACGTGCATACGCGAGTAGCAACACGCGACCAGGCCGAGTTGAGTTCCAGGCTCGTCCGTGGAAAGGACGGGGTTTGTTCTCGTTATTTTCTGCGTCGGGACTCGCAGGAGTTATCCTGGAATTCGCGGCAAAGCTGCGTGCGACGTGGCAAACGAGCCGAGGATAATTCGCCCTCGGTTTGCGTCCGCATCGGTCGATGGAACAACCCGCTTCCGCGATGGTGTTCGAGCCTCGCGTTTAACGGAACTATGCAACTCGCGCGAGATCTCGCACCCTCTTTCGATTCCTTCCTCGTCGCTTCCAGGCTCGTGACTGTCCTGGTGATACCTTCGCGTTAAGCTTTCCCGGGGAGCACGTTTGCGCGTTTGATTCAATCGGTTTATCGATTTCTTTATCGTTCTCTACCTTGTTTCCATCCTTTCTGCAACTTTCCTGTGATTCGTATGTCAGCGAAGAAGCCGGTATCTTTCTTGGAACGTTGTCTTTACGCGTCGGGCAATATCGTCGGGACGGTAGCAATTTCTGATGCTACGAACCGAGTATATTACAGCCTCTTTATGCTTGTCGCGGGAGATGTTCATATCGGATGCACAATTCTCGAAAGTCCTCGCTTACCGTTTCTTTTCCATCGGTGCTTACATTGGTCTGACCCAGCAGCCATTACCCTGGCGTCGGGTCTCTAGTCTGCCGGACTACCATTACCATCTAGTTCATAAACACTGGGCTAAACGTTCTGTTTCTTTCTCTTTTCCCCTTTTCTTCTTTTCTCTCTCTCTCTCTCTCTTTCGCGAGTTTAATACCGTATCGTCGCGGACGTATTAAAAAATTCCGTCACATCGGCGGTTACGCGTAATTAACTGCACGATCGATGAGAACTGAGCATTGCTTGGCCAAGGCTTACCCGGAATTATATCGGCAATTATTTTGATCCTGCAAAGTGAAAGTGACAGGAAGATAATGGAAGGTGAAGTGCTCGAAACGGCCGCGGATTTGGTCATGGCAACGAAACGGAATTATCGATGATTGTTACGAGCGCGCATTATCTGTCGCATACGTAACGAGAACTGAAATTTCCATCAGGCCATGAAAGTAGAGCATTGCGTAATGTCGGCGATAATGAAAGCGCGTGACTAGATAGGTCGGATTCTAAGCAAGGAGGCGCAGCATAATGCTCGGTTACTTGTTTCGAGTAAACTAATTAAATTTCCCGGTTTATCTGACTAATTGGAGCACGGTTAAGAGGCTAACGCAATTACGACAAATTGACCGTACTCGTCCGAGTAATTACCGAGCCTGTGGGGCTGCAGATACGAAGGAACAGCCATCTATCGCATTGTCCAGCCGTTGTTTATGAAACTTTCATTCGTTAACTACCATAACGGGAAAATTATCATCGAGGCGACAGCCTGTGTCCTGGATTCGAACACTATGGCTACATTTTTCCGTTACCGGAGTTCCCGCTGCATATATATAGTCCGTATCCTATGCCGATGATCGAAATATCGAGCTGAATATCGCGACGGTCAGCCACTATCATCGCGCGCGTAAACTTTCATTCGGGTGACTGAAATTTTCGCTTTATATACCGTTTCCGCGCGATCGCAGTTCCGTCGTCATACGAGCATAATTTAATCGGGAAATACGACACGAATTAATACAAGACGTAATCAGAAATCAATGTTCGCAACGCGATTAGCCGTTTTGCGCGGGATTATTCGATACAATTACGTAAACGCAACGATCCTTCGTCTTCGTTAAACTGTAGAAGGCGTTACAAGAATCAATTTATTTCACTGGGTCGAATCTCCAGACACCGGCGAGCACGGGATTAAAATACATTCACGGTTTTTCATTCCTTTTCCCCACTTCCGTTTCCCTTTTTTTCCCCCTCCCTCCTCCTTTTTGTCCGTCTCGTGTAAAAGTAAACCCGGCCACGCCGTGCAAATGTAGCGAACGCCTTATACGGAAGAAGATAAATGGACGCGGTTACTCAAATCAAACGGTAGTATTCAGCCGTTGCAAGTTGCCAAGCTGCACAAGCCGCACTGCAAACAGTGATTTATAATATTTAATGAAGCACGATGATCGCTCCTGTACGGGGACCTACTTAATATGGAAAGTAATTCGAGAAGGGTGAAAAGTCATGATTTATGTAACGCACGTCACGTGGCGGTGCCAGCCTCGATGACTCGATGCACGTTACCTGGCGCGTGGGTTTAAATAACAGAATATTTTCCACGCTGCTAGATATACGCCAGCGTAGAAAAGAGCTGATGCTGGTACACCGTGCAGCAGTTTTACCTCGGTTTTTTGTGCATCGCTCTGGTAAAAAGCAGACGTTCTGGAGAACGTTAATTGATTACCACGGCAGCGAAGGAGGAACTGCAAGCTATGTAATTCCAGGCAGCTTACAAGAATGCCTGGAAATCCAACAAATATGCTAACTCACGCTATATTTAATTACATTCATTTACATTGCACACTATTTCCCAGTTTGCGCGCCGCGATCGCAGCTCTCGCTTTACACGCCCGTGTTATACGCTCGCGAAACGCGGCGGATTTCGAACTGGCGCACGAGAGGCGCGGATTTGCGAGGGAGAAGATGAAATTGGGAAGAACGAGCTTGCGCGTGAATCTTGTACGAGGATGCTGCGGCGACGACGGCGTCGGTGAAACGTGAAACGAGCGGGCGTTACATCGATTGCGTGCCCGGATCCGTCGCCGTTGCGGCGGAAATTAAAAATTGAAGCGGGTCTTACGCGTGAAATTAAGTGGCGCCGAGCGTTCCGCCTCGCGACACGGAACCTCGACGATCGGGTCTTTGTCGTGGATAGAATCGCGAAATTGGAACCGCCGGTACGAACGCCGTTGAAATTGTACGGTTCATCGACGATTCGCCGTGTCTTCGAATTTCCGGGCAAATTTCCTCCGCCGAAACCTGCGTCGCGTAAACGAGAATTCGGGAAATAAAAGAGCGAGGCAGGAGTAAGTCGCGGAGGAAGAATATATCATTTCGCCTCTGTTCCCGTGGTCTATAAGAAAAACGAATTTCCGCGCAATTTTACAGAGAACGTGCCACCCCCGGTGAATGCCTCTAAATATTCCGCGTGTGAAGCCTTACAGAAAAAACGCGGAACCGCTGAAACCCGAAGCATTTACAGGGGAACACGTAGGCGCTGGTCCGCCGCGGCAGTGAATTCAGCGAAAATACACCGGCACGGAATTAAATCGCGCATACGGCCACCGAAAGGAAAATATTTTTCCTTGATGCACGGAGCACGCGCGATAAAGTTACGTTGTTTCCTTGCAGAGCTACTTTCAACCGACCTTAAAAGCGCAACTCCTCCGTTTACTCTCTCTCTCNCTCTCTCTCTCTCTCTCTCTCTCTGCCAGGCGACGATCCGCCACTGTTACCGCCGGAAATCTGCTCGCAGGAAAGCGTCGAGGAGCATAAATTAATTTAAAACGTACGATTAAGAGGGTGGAAAATGAAGAAAGGGAGAAAAAATAGAAAAGAAGAAACAAAAGGATAGGGAATAAAGATAGCGGAAAGAGACAGAGGGAAGACGGAAAATTCGTGCCATCCGACGACGGTGGCGCTTGTCTCGTAAATTTCGCGTATTGCGACCAGCGAAATCGCGGCACGAAGTTATCCTGTTCCTGGGACGATCTCTGTCTAGAGAGCTTCCGCGAAAATTAGTACGGTGTCCGCATTAACGCGCATACAGTCGTGTTTAAGCAAACGCGATACACGTACGTCGGACTACCTTTGAGAGAAACCAACGAGTCCCGTTCCGGTTCTCTGACCCGATATTGAAACAAAGCCGGTAGGCGGCGCCACGGTCGCCGCGGCGACTAGGTTGGCAACCCTGCGCGAGACGCGTCCGCCATCTTTCCACCGAGTCGTCGCGGAATGCCTGATTCGAGGAAAAATAGGGTGGTGTAATTCGATTCCCAACGCCGCTGAATGTCGCAATTAGACACGAATTCTGGCGAAACGAAATCCACGCCCTCGGTGCTCCTCGCGGACGATCGCTGGGCAAAATTACGCGATAAATGTTACGAGATAGAGGGACAACCGGGCGGAGATCGCGCGTGGTCATCCAACATATTATCCGTGCCGGACGGTTCGCGACCGCGTCCCTTTGTCCTGCGGCCTGGCACAGGTTTCACGCAGCAATTGAATAAATATTCATTAGCGTAATTAGTATGCGCACGCGGCGCATTATCCTGCGGAACGGCGGTCCTGCCTTTAATTGTAGACTTCTCTGACGCTCTTTTACGCTTCGCGGCTTATAATTTGCCTACAGAGGGGTTGCGACCCGTACGCGTTCCGAAAGCGTTTCGGAAGCGACGCTAATTTCGTCCGTGGATTACGATTCTGCAGGATTAATCCGGGTAACGAGCCGTTACCATGTGTCGATCGATCTCGTTAAGACGGCAAATATCACCAGGCACAGGAATGGAATAATAACCGGGCGATAAGCATTCGGAGTGCTTACTCGCATCTCCGGTAGGAGCACTTTAATATACTTGGCTCGAAAGCGTGTTTCTCGTCTGGTAAGAACCTTCCTCGAGTTTAGAGACGGGTATTCCCTTGGGGCTAAAATTGTAGATATGTACAACAGGATTCCCGGTGTACATTGATTCGATGAATATTCTAGGAGCTTCTGGAAACATTGTGTACGTCTCTTGTAGACTAATTGTTATTTATTTCATTTGCATTTTCCGGCCGCTCGTCTCTTACCTCTGCCTGTTGTTGCGCGTTCGTTACCATTGAGAGTTTTTACCCCATTGACGTGGTCGTAAACGTGAAACGCGAATGATCGTGGTTAGAAATTACGGTCTGTCAAAGAAGCGGATGTTTCTGATAAAATGTCGCCGGTCGAATCGACGACGTCTACGTTGCATAGTCGCATTTCGTGGAATATCGGAATCAGAGACATCCCTGATGTCTGTATGTACGCTATTCCGTTACGTATGCGTACTTTGAATGATTTCTAGTACACTGTGAACAGGCTAAGACTGATCGTCTTGCGTATCGATCTCTATGTTGTGTAAGCGATATGGCTGTAACCGATGACATATCTCGCTTATATCAGTTTCAAGGGTGTTATCGCTTTAATTAATCTGCCCCGGCTTTTCAATTGTCTGCCAAATGGATTCGAAATTTTCCAACTTTTAGTCAAAAATTTAATTAACTTTCATATTTGCGTAAACATTGTAGGAAAGTCGCGATATCAGCCGGGCGAAGCGCGTGTTTATCAATCCCTGCTTATACGTTAACACCCTTACCTTTCACCCCGACTCCCGTTTGATATCCGAAATGAAACTACGATCGGCGTAAATCAATTTCCAGGGAATATTTCATACGCCGTTACCCATCAACGTTTCAACGTGGATTCGCAAAATAACCGTTACACGTATGTAACGGTGAATTTTCTCGAATCCCGAATTTTTAAACCGTTGTATTCACGCTGTTACGCGAAGAGTTCAACATTTATTACATCCGCAATATTTTATTGCTTTTACTACGCGTAATTCGTTTCATTGTTTTCGTTCATTATTTCGTAAGTTTAATCATAGATGCCGAAAATAGATAAAAAGCTAGCAAACTTTTTCAACCGAAATACATTCCAAAATGGAAAATACCGTCACGCGATTCGCACAACGGGATGCAAAAATTTAAGGGGATATTAAACCAAACGGGGATTTTTAATTTCCCTTTTTTTCAAAGATATTTATTACTCGCGAATGTGGGTCGTATCGAATCGCCGGCCGAATCTCGCTTCACAAAGAGTTTTCAATTTATATGCAGGCATCGTGTATCTGATGAACACTCGAACACGGATTACTGTACGTTAACTTCCCGATGACAAAAAGCTCCCTCTTAGCCTCCATCCATCCCCCTCCCCGAAAAAAGGACCAAAAAAAAAAGGGGAAAAAAGTATACAGCAGCGAAAGGTCCATGAATTCCAAAGTGGTCGTTCCACAAGCCGCGTGTCGAGTTCGTGTACAATGACCACGCAGCTCGTAAACCGCCGCTGCATCGCCATTCTCGATTGAAACCCAAGTAAACGGCAAACATTTAACGAATAATTCTCAAGATGTGTTTGTCGAGGTTGTATCAACAAAAAGTGACGAATATCTTTCGCGTATCGCGAACGAACGATGTCCGCGCCGGTGCATAGTAATCCATTATATTTGCGAGGAAAAACGAGCGAACGACCGTGATTGCAAACACGGCGTGCGGTTCGGGAAAGCACGACGAAACGAAAACGGCGCAAATCGTGGCTTCGACAAACGAGTAACCGCAACCTGCAAAAAAATATGAACAACGATACCTTTCCTCTCGCGGCTCGCAGAACGACCAGCACGCCAGCCATTTGCCGAAATTGGCATGGCCGAATTTCCACCGCAACGTGTCCGCGGGAGCCCGCGTTGCCGTATGAAAGCATAAATAAAATACTTTTTATTTCCGATTATTGCCCGCCAGACGAAAAATCCTCGTCCACCTGTCGCTCGGTTAGAGCGGCGTCGATCAATCGCGTAAGTCCTGATCCAGACGACGAAGCGCCGCGTCGCTCCGACTCTCGGTTACGCTCCGCGATTCGCTAGCTTTCCGCTCGCTTCGCACCAGTAATTCCGCGTCGTTGCAATTTGCACACGGCGACGGTGCGCGGCTCGCGGAGTTTGAATTTTTAACGATGAACACGACGCGACTAAGTGTATAATCTCGCTCGCTACGATTTCTGCGATTTCCACCGATTCTCCACGATTTTGCGAAAATTGGAGAATCGCGATGACACCACCTCGATCGTCTTGTGTCTTCGCGGCGAACCAGCCTCGTTGTAAGCCTCGGCGCTTATAAATCAAACCGAGAAACTTTTGCTTTCTCCCGGTAGACATGGAAAAAGAGGAACAGCCTGGGAGAAACAAGATGGCGCGGGATAGAAGGAGACGGAAGGTCGAGGCGAAAGAAGGATGTTCCGACAGGGAAGAATTTCATAACCTCTTAATTGCACATACCACGATAGCGCCACTCATTTACATTTATATATCGCATTCCAATAGCTCGGCGCTCGGCATGCTTCAGCCTATATTTTTCTGCTCGCGTTTCCGCGAGAGAATTTTCATGCGATCGTAGGCCTCGCTCGTTCCTTCCACTTTCGCGCGATTATTTCCCTCGCGCTCGTCGGCAGTTTGCACGTAGGAATCGGGAATAACAAATCAAACGGGTGTTAATCCGGAATCGCGGAGAAATAAGCCCGAACGGAGCCGGCTCGAACGAATTAATCGCAGGGACGCGTTAATCTTTCCTACACGGGCAAAGTACGTGCGTGTTATTTTTAATAAATATTAATCGGCTTTATTGCATCTAAGTGCATTATAAACGCTTTAGCGGCGGGATACGGCAAGGTTAAACTTGTTCAATCTGTTAAAGTCGTCTCATGTACGATTTTAAATGATCATTAAGGTCACGCTCGTTTCAGCATTCTTATCTTCCAGAAACTCAAACACAGAGTGTTCCTAAGATTAATGCGGTGTTTAACTGATTATGCCCGCAGCATATATCCCTGCGCGCGCTTATTACCTTCTTTCTGATAAATTAATATAGGGAAATCGCGCTGGAACGGAAATAATTCTCCCTCCAAGAATAATCTACAACTCGTAATCTCGAGACGCGGGATATTTTTAGATGCCGCGCACCTCGGGAACGAACATGGCGAAATTTATTATCGTCAGAGGGGAGAATATCGGATCGTGCCTGATTATCGAACAACGATTTATCAATTCGTGCGCGCGTGCGCGGCAGTCAACGGAATTACCATACGGGAACCGATTTAATTCTTACAAGTACACAATGGCGGCGGAGCCCTCGAAATGTCACGCTAAATTAAACAGCGTAAGTTAATCAGCTGGCGGCTTTAATAGACATTAAAGTGTTAATTTCTCGACGTTAATCCGCGAATCGGAAACGGGGGTTGCGTAGGAACGGAATTGGCCGATAATGGCTCGTAAAACGCTCGTCAAACGCGGTGTGTGTGTGCACCAGTGCGGTACCAACAACGGTAAGAACGCAGCAACGAGTGGCGCCGGGAAAAACGGCTTTCATTAAGGACGTAGCAACGAGTGGTAATGAGAAAAACGGGTTTCACGTGAAGTGGCGGCCACGAGAAAGCGTGTTTTTGCCCAGTGGAATGCGGCTATCGAAGAGAACCACTTTTGCCCCTGATTGCTTTCAGCTGGACAACCAGAGGCTCAGGCCTGATTCGATAACAGTTAAATCTTCATCTGATCGGTCATCTGCTCGTACCAGACCGCACAAAATGGCGACGCGCGGCCATCTTACACCAATGCACGCGCCTGATAACTTGACAGTTCAAACGACTCGAGAACCAGATGCTCCGACTTCCTCTCTGATCCTCTTGATATACAAACACGTGTTTTTCTCGCTTCGTACTCTTCGAATGAGACTACATGTCATTTTTTATTGGAATCGATTAGACTTTCATCGGTACATCGACATGTGTCGATCAAGTGTCACCGAACAAAGGAATTTTTCAAATTCTCGACAAGTTATTCGATTATAATCTGTGTAAACGAACGGTGACTAATGGACTAAAATGATATCTTGTTTCACGATATCCTCGCATGTTCTTCACGTGTTCCGATTAAATAATATATATTCATCGTATATTTATGTCGACATCGATATGACCTATTCGCTCTCTCCTCTCGAGGGCTGCAATTCGATCTTGTTAGCAGTGACAGTTCTGGCCAATAACGAAAATTCATATGGTCTATTTCGATGATCGTGTAGGTAATCAGACCCGCATTCCTTCAATTGTCAACTTACCAGACTCGCATGGTTGATTCGAACGATATGGGGTACTCGTGAAGCCAGTCGAGTTTGAAAATGTTCTCGTATTTCTGAAACAGAAATTCGAGATACTTTAAGTGGAATAAGGAAACGAAGAGTATAAGCAAATTGGAGTAGGTTCTTTCGCTGTTGGGATACTGTTCACAGTCGCGTAGTANTGAAAATGTTCTCGTATTTCTGAAACAGAAATTCGAGATACTTTAAGTGGAATAAGGAAACGAAGAGAATAAGCAAATTGGAGTAGGTTCTTTCGCTGTTGGGATATTGTTCACAGTCGCGTAGTAAAAAGTAACGTCCTTCTAAATATACGAGATGCTGGAAAAAGATGTTCTACGAGTAAATTTCTCCTAAGTGGCAATTAACAAACCAAATTGAACTTTTCCTCCGATTTTACCGTTCTATATCTAAAATTATACGCTACGAATAACCCGAAGTGTCTTTCGGCAGCATCGAACAGGACCTCCGTTTGGAACAATCTCGCGAAATCCTCGCGAGTCAGCCGAAATGGCGAATGACAATTTACAATACCGGTTGCGCAATCACGCAAGAAGTAGAGGGGTAGATAAATTAATACCACGGCGAGGATTCTTCGACGCTATACGATAACGCTAGTTCGCGGCGAAATGGGAAAAATGAAGCGCGAATGTGTATCGTTGGATCTCGAGACGGACGTGGAATAAATCTGCGCGATGGCCAGGCGGGAGGAACGAGCGGGAAAGGGAATGAGGTAGACAGGGTAAATAATTCTGGATCGTTGCGTGGGGCAATAAATAACACGCGAGGCTAGCATTTTAATTGATTACTCGCTTTAACGTCCGGATAGCCGGAGGATTCCTATTCGGGAAAGTATGAGCTATGGTTGTTCGTTACCGGTTAAAGGTGGCATTTTTAAAACGGCCAGCAAAAATCGATAAGCACGTTTTGCAACGGGCACATGATGTTTACGCGGCCAGACACGCAAGCGCACGTGAATAATTATTATATTTCCATATTTATTACTCATTACCCGCGTTACCATTTGTTCCGTTCAGCCTCGCTCCGCCAACGTACACGTACCATTCGACGCGCCATACACGACTGAAGTACACAAGAAACAAAGTAACACGTAAAACCGAAGATCCTCGAAGACTCCCGCTACTCGGCTTCGAAAACGACCGCGATACTGTCCGCGTGAATTTTACGAGACACAGAATATTGCTACTCGAACGGTCATTGTAACGCTTCGAGCTGGATGGCACGATCGAAACTGTTAAGGATCCTATAAGGAATAACGAAGCCGCGTATAAGCGCGATTGGGCCGCGAATACGCTGCTTGGTGCCGCATCGCGAGGAGCTAGGCGCATTAAAGCGTACCCACGGGCTCGTAATATACATAATAGCCAGGAACGCACACCTAGAAGGCACCGGCGTGACCACATGAATCCAAAGTGCAAGGTTACGGATGATGTACAACGCATCGACGCCGGGATGTTTCCTGATTGGTCGAGTAGTTGGGAACGAGCCGGCCGCCGTGCGAACGGCTTGCATCACGACCGGATGAGAAACGACGTCGTTTTCGCGGTTCGCCTCTACACAGTCGGATTAACGGCGCTGGAGTCGCCAATTTTCTGGAATAATAAGATCGTTCGGGGAAACGGCTTTTCCGGAACAGTTACACTGCCATTACACCGACGATGCTCGCAGGTGTTCTGCCTCGGTTACTCGGCCGTAGCTGTTGTTCTTTCCGTTTGTTCGAGCTTTAATGGCCGGCTAACAAGCTGTTAATAGTTAACCGAGTTTAAAGGCACACTCCGGATACAGTGACCCCGTCTATTCGGAACGGTGAAGACGAAAAAATTGTCCAAACGCTGGTGCTAGGTCGAAACGAAAATTCAAGAGAATTGGAATCCATGTCCAGCCGGACTCGACGTACCCTCTTGTTTGATCTGTTTTAGTTTCAACGTATGAAACATGTATCTCGGAGAGTTTTGTGTTTGGATAAATTAAAAAGTTAATTTAGTCACTGCTACAAAGTCGATCTAATAATTCCGTTCTCTCTTATTACTTCGTAAGAATAATTCCCCGGTGTTGTAAAATAAACGAACGTACCCGAATCGAAATGAATGAAAAATTCATTCCCTCAGGATTAATCATTTTTACGAGGAAATAATTTCGGAGGGTGTGTCGTTAATAGCGTGGCTTTTAAAAGAATATTTAAACAATAAAAAGTTGAAAGCCTCGGAGAATATTCCAGCGTTCTTCTAGCCCGTGAACCCTGATTCACGACTCCGTTTCAAAAATTAAATCACTGGTATCGTGGGAAGCCATTATAGAATGGAACAGCGACCCGAGGGAAGTCACTTCCTGTCGCATCATCATCGCGTCCTTTCCACCTTAATCGAACCTCCTCCGCCTCTCGCTATCTATTATTAACGAAAAGACGAGCCAGCTAGCCGGCAAGATCACCGATCGACCCTCGTCCACCATTCCGGCCAACCAAGCTCCACTTAGGCGACCTCGCGCCGTATCTCGCGCGATTCGCTTGATCCGCGAATGAAGAGTACGAAGCGGTGCGGATCGTTGACCCGATGACCTGTAAGGGAGTCGCGTATGACCGCCCGATTATATCGATTCGACCCGTATTCGCGACAGCCTACGCCGATCGCAGATTTCAGCGACTTTAAACCGGCGCCGGGACGCGTAAACGCGTAGAAATCGCCAATGGTCGCGCGTGAAATCGCGAACACCGGTCATTTTCGCCGGTTAGTTTGGAGCAAGTGGAATTTATAGGTGACACGAATAGCCGAATCGATCAACTACCCGCGTTGGCTGTATATCCTCAATAATAACAGGCAGAATTAATCGGAATCGACGAGAGAACGTGTATTTACGGTCCTGTCCGACGTTTCCTTGAGCGGATAATTCGATTGAACGCCGTAACCCAGTTATCGAGGGAAAAACGGTTACTTATATCTACGTCGATTGGTCGCCGGTGTACACGAGCCACGTAAACGCGATTTAGATAGTGACGAAATTGCGAGGCGGTGATTGCAGTATGGCGGGCCGTAGCAACGAAAACGGAATGGAAATTTATTTGCTCTCTTTCGCTCGTCGATTGAGATAAACGCGACTTTTTCCGGTCGTCGTGGCGGCCAATGAAACAAAACCAGGGTGACAGGGAAAGGGAAAAAGGAGAAACGTCGCGATTCAACACGGCGAGGTGAGTCTGTCGCTGCGAGCTAACAACGTTAGGATGGACGTCCCTCGGTATCGATTTCGCCGCGATTGTTTCGCCACGGAATTATATAACACCATTGTTTGCCGCGAATTCAGACGCCGTCCGTAAATTCAACTTCGAAACTACCGGCAGCGTTACTCGCGGAATTCATTAGCCGCGCGACCAGCAAGACCGAGGCCGTGATCTTAATAGTAATTCCTGCGTTTCGATTCCCTCTGACACCCCTTCCGGCCTACTTTCCACCCCTCGTCGAGCCACGTGAAATTCGACTGCGTCGCCACACTCGCAAACAAGCCTGAACCCTCGGGGAAAGGTTAACCCTCGAACCCGCGGAGGGTGCGAAGTAATAAACCGGGAGTACATTCGTTGGTATCGCGCTATCGACTCTCGGCAAAATATACCGGGGCCAACAAATATCTAAAGTAATGCGCAAAAGTTTATGGTAATCGTCACTTTGGTAGATTACATTGTCCAACAAATTGTAACTTTTTCTTAATCCGTATACATCCATTAGACGATTCTTATAGAGTTCATTTCTCCGAAGGCGACTCTCTGTTAGTTTCTCCAGAGACGAGATATTTTTTGAGCTTTCGACCCGCGTTATCAGCCTTATCACACTCCGTAAAATATAAATTTTTCCTTATAAAGATCCAGTGTCTGAGATGGCTGGTAAACGGGACATTGGCCGTAATTTGAGAGACGTCAAGTCGCGTGCAGGCGTATTTGTCATCAGCGGAAGAACGCAGCGACGCATCGGCGCCAGCTCTATCGCGATTGTCAACCGTGACCCGTTTATATATGATTCGAATACTTTATGGACGTATCTCTAAGGACCGTTTGTCGGGAACGAACCTGTGCCAAGCAATTTCGGACGATACGTATCTCGCGCCGCGTATTTTGCAGCCAGTAATACCGAGACTGGCCATATTTCGTGCCGTTCGGTGGTTGACGAACATCCGGGAACGATGTTAAGCGAGGATCGGTACGAGGTCCTTTTTTCCGCGGGAATCATCGACGGTATGGCACGTGAAAGATGTAAGGCATAAATTCAGCTTACAAACCTGGCAAATAGACGTGACAGTGTCGCGAAGAGCAGACGACGCCAGGATCTTCATGCAGAATTCATGCGCGCCTTCGGTTAAGTCAACCGAACACGTAAGAAAATATCCATACCTCGGACTCCGACTGAGGTATGCGAAGACGTATGAAACGTCACCTGCGAAACACGATAATATATTCATATCGATGGAACACAATACGGTTCTTCTTCCCCGGGGAAAGACTCGGTAAAGTGAAATAGTAATTGAATAATTTATCGCCGAGCGTCATTCGTTGGTTCTTCTTTTAATTCCAAGAACTCGTAAAAATCGATCGATCCTTCCCGAATAGGAAGGTGTACCCTCACCTGCCGGCAAATATGAACCTCGTACGAAGGGAGGGAAATATTTTTTAAAAACGTGCAAATAATTCCAGGATATTCCCGATGACCAATAACCCAGCGTGATCGAAATTGCAAAAGCGGGTTGATATTACAAAAAACACGAATATAAGCGGTTTTACATAAACTCAGGAGGACGAAGCGGTGCCATGTTGACACGGGACGAAGAAAATTTCCCGTAAAATCGAAACCGTGTTAACACAGACATAGCCGATAATACGATAAGAAATTTTAATCCGCCTATCCCAAAAGCCAAAGAGTGAGAGCCTTTAGAAAAAAGGAGGAAAAATCGTGCGAAATTTCCACGATTTGTTATCTGCCACGATGAAAAAGAACGCACGAGTATCGCGAGGTAAAATCGCCGATTACGCGAATACTGGGGAACATTTTTCCAGATCCAGGTCGGAAAATCAATCGAGAAGACAAGCAGTATCAGCGATCTCTTGAACGATCAGCGAAGTTGCGGAGGGCCGTTATCCGCGGGACGAGGCGAGAAAAAAGTAATCATGCAACGTACGCAAATTACTTTTTCCCGCGGACAAAGCGAGCTGCCGCGCAGGCGGCAATGACGTTTCCCTTTTTCCTCGCGGCTCCTCCTCGAAGCGGCCTCGTTCGCATTAGATCTCGCCGAGGTACGTGCCAATATTCCTCTCGCAGTGTTTCACAGCGGGGAATACCAAGGGAAGTATCAATATTTCCCGCGAATTGATAACCGCCTAGCATGGTCCGCCGCTATAAAGTATATCGAGGGGTCGCGGTTCGGAAAGTATTGCGCGGCGCTGTACGTACGTGCAAAGTGTTTGCCGCGGAGCCGTGGAACGTGAGATTCTTTACGGATGCATTTTATATGCAGAGCGTCGCGTTTGCCCGCGGGCTCGGCTTCCTCGTGGCGTGGATCGGACGGAAACGGAACCAGCCAGCCGAAGGGATGCCGGAAATTTTACTGCCGGTTTATTGCGGCCAACTTGTTTAGAAACTCGCCGCGGCGCGTTTCGCGAAATATTTAACTCGGCCAGGCCGGCTAACCGCCTCGAAGAAAACGCCGTCTTCGTGGCCACGTAACGCGCCTTCTATTAATAATAAATTCCACGGATTTGCCAGCCGGATATTCGAAAATTGCGCGGATTGCGCGTATCCGGCTGTGAGAAATTTCGATCGCGAGCGGTTCTCATCCGTTACTCTCGCATGTGTCGGATACCTTGTGAGATGATTTAAACCGGGCGAAAGATTTTAACAATTTCCAATTCTTTTCAACAAGGAGTAAGAAAATATTTTTATTCCCGTTGTAAACCTCCAAAAAATACGCAGATCCTCAGCGTTCTACACCAGGATCTCTTCTTAACGTGCTCGTCTTGCACGGGACATTCGTAATACACCTCTAGATCTAATTCGAACGGCGTAGAGGCACTTGATTCTGGTAGCGTGTAGCATCAAAGTTCCACCCCGTTTCGTTTTTGTCGTGGAATTTTCATTAGAATGCCGGGAAGCGCTGAAGGTGTAGAACGAGGGGGCGGAGATGAAGGGGATCGTGGGGTTGGGGATGGTAATGTTATTGCTGCTTTATTGCCTGCGGCTTACTTAAAAAGCAACACGAGAATCGTCCACGGAGAATAATAGAAAAGTTAGAGGGCCGAGGCGCGCCTAGGCACATGTTCCGACCAGTATAGCCTTATTTGCGTATCTTAACTCATCGTGAAAATTTTACGGGGATACCTCATTGTCCAAGGAAATAAGAGATCCCGCTTTTATGGCCCGTTGTAAACTACAAGACGGGCTCTAATTAGAAAGTTAACCGAGTTTCGACAACAACCGCAAGAAGCATTCCGTTACGTGCTACGGCTTATGTGCCGTTAAGGGAGTTCCCGAGCACAGATTGCATCGAAATGCATACGCAGGATATATTACACCTTAGTGAGACGTTTTGGCTGTATATTACTAGATAACGTACCTTTAAAATAACAAATCCCCGTAGAAACTGGTCGGGAGACTATTAGTTATGGGCAAGATATGTAATTTATAGTTCGTGGTATCTACTAATTTAATCGCGAGTTCTTAATTACCGCGACTCGACTCGGCTATTCTGAAATCGCGTAACGAACGAAGGATCCTCGATTTCCCGTGTTAACCTAAGTTCCCGGGATTTCCTTAGTCACGACCTCTCGGTCATTGGTCCTGCTATAGATCAACTGGAAATTGAGGGACCTGTCCTGTAACCAAGCGAAATTGACTAATGTGCCTTGGACCATCTCGAGCCGAGGGACTAGAAGTGTCGATTCCGTGTCGGGTTCTCCAGTTCTCCGGATGATCCAAGACAGTCGGTCGAATCCAACACGGACAGATCGGAGGAGGTTACCGTCTCGCGGATCTTCCGATTCTAATTCTCCGATTCCTGAATAATCCTGGAAAGGTTGGCCGATTTTAAGGTGGTTCTAGGTGAATCCTCTGAGCCCGAGGTAATCCAGAGTAAATCTCTCGACACTGATACGATCCCAACCCCGGGTTTTTCGACCTCCAGATGGACCATGTCGGGCTTCGAGCTCGCGGTATCACGAAGTGTGATCCCTCGCCACTCCGGTCTGCTGCGAGGTTAGCTCTAGCTAGCGCAATCTCGATGGTCGTTCGAGTCAGTCGTGCTATTTCTTACTCTTGTACTTACGTCTGTTATACACGTGTATATGTATATATATATAGGTTATGTTTGTACATGGCGTTCACAGTTTCCCGTTTGCTTGCAGCCACCTTACGAATGGGAAGTTANTATATATATATATACTCGCATATCTCGCAGATACAGCAAAGCCGAGCTACGACTTTAAGCTATCATTTAATTAATCTTTCTTCATTTTCCTGCTAAGGTGACATTAGATCAGCGACGCATAGTCCTGCCATAGTAACAGCACAGAGTATCGTGATGGGAATGCGGCTGTTCTATTGATGTAATCGTGCGAGGGAAATTGGGACACTCAGGCTGAACTATACACGAATGATCAAGTTCCATACTGAACGCGTCCGGCTGGATGCGCCATCTGATATTAATCAAAAGTGACATAATGAACCACGTGGCTCGCAATTTATCAGATATGCTCTTTATAAATTGTCCGCCGATACGATACCATCTCAAAGTCGTTCCGATAATACTCTCCGACTAATTTCGCATGCATAAATCTAACGTGCAATTCCAGGGCGAAACGATCACCGGGAGGAATAGCTCAGACATTTGAACCTACCTTTACTCGATAAGCCAAACAATGGCGGGCAGCGTGAATGGCAACAGAGGTTCGTGCATTAACCATATCGCCGATCCGTGGTGTTTTCAGAGCGGGAACGTTATTTAACTTTGCCCTTCGTTCCGCGATTTTATTCGAAATGCATTTTCAATGAAATAAAATAATTACCCGCCGTATCTCCAGCGAAAGAAAGTGTTTGCAATGCGTGCAGCGGGATTTATTTCATCGGCTCGCCGGTTACATTTCGAGTACGTGTTAATCTATGCGCCGCGTAAATTACATGACGCGTTATGCCCGTTAAATAAAGCCTTTGTACCCGCGCCCCGATGCGTACATTCGCAAAGTATCCCGAGTATACGAGCCGGCAGAAAAATAGGCTTTCAACGTGAAATGTTTCGCGGTAAATCTATTGATTCGCGGGAACACGAGTAGTTACCTATATATTATCTGGCCCGGACGTAAAAGAGAGTCTTGCGAAAAGAGGAATGATTCGGCAGTAGAATACGCATTAAAATCGGCGATATTTCAACGGAATCCCATTGCAGTTTTCCAGCGTACGTGTGCTCGAATATAAAGCACGCGATGGTTACCGAGTAAAAATTGCTTATTCCGCGTGACATAGCGGGAGCGGCGCGATCGTCTTGGAAATGCTCGTCGTTATTTCGGGCCAGCGTCGCCCGGCAAGCTGTCCCTGTTGGTAAATAAATTTTCCGAAATACAGCTGCGAATTATCCGGGACACGGGCGACGACCGGAAGATCTATTAATGCACTTTAGTCCCGCGTCATTTCTCCGCGCCTAAGTTGAATTTATGCCGTCGCTTTAACACATTCGAATCGCATAACGACGCGGCAACAAGCCCGCCGTTAAGGTGTGTCGCGAAATATCGGTACACATCCGACGGGAATTTCGCGCCTCGTGGAATTTTATTGTCGCGATATATTCGGTGTCTCGTAATATTCCGAACAGCCGGGGGATTACGTTTAACGCCTAGACGCCGATAGAAATGAGCGCGCGTCAATCTTCGCCTGACGTCCGACCAATTAACGCCGCGCTATATTTCCCGATGCTTAGCTAGTATGATTTAACGCCCCATTGCAATTGCCATAAGCGTATGGCCCGAAGCGAAAATCCGCGAATGAAATACGCGCGATTCCGCAACGCGGCGTACCGGGAATTAATTCTACGTTTGGGCATATTAAAAGTCCCGACGAACTTCCGGCCGGACGATAATCGACGCGGATGATGTCGAGAGGCGACACTCGGGGTTGGCCCTTAAACGACCGGATATGGGTGGAAATTATCGCGCACGAGGTTGTCCACGGGGTAGGCTAGTACGTTCCTCCCGAACGTGTCGGCCCTTAAAACGCGGAATAACGCAGAGTCGATGGGACGTGAACGGAACGTCGGGCAAATGGAGTCGGCGAATTTATCTTAGCTGAGCTTTCCAGTCGTATTTCGAGATACACGCGAAACCGGACCGCGCAGTTGCTCCGACGTATTGCAATTCAACGAAGGTTTCCGCTATCGCGCGAAAATCACGCGCGACCAGCGAAAAGTGCATTGACCAAAATGAGCCTGGCTGCAGGGACATCGCGTACCCAGCCGTTCGTATCGATTCTGTGCGAAGTGCCGATAAGAGCTGTCAGCCGAACAGCACTTTATAACGAGGGAATGAGGCGGAAAGGGGAGAGCGCTGGCAGAGGCACAGAGAGAATAGAAGGGCGAGGAGAGAGGGTGCGCGGCGCGAAGCACAAGGTACCCTGAAAATTGTCCTACGGACCGCGTCTTATCGCGGACGCCTAGCAAATGACAGGGAAAAAAATTGCTACGCGCCTGCCAAACTCGGGGCAAAGCTCGATCGAGTGGGTCGGGAAGTAGCCGTGAAAATGCGAGTTCGTTACAAGCCGGTCGGGTGATTTATTTCATCGCGGTAACAGGGTAAATGACTCGCGATCGATCCACTCTGAATATTAAAGATTATAATAGACCGTTAACCACGTCGCTCCACCCTCTATCTCTTTCTCACACGCACACACGCACAAGAGCTTTGCGTTCCTTCACGCGTCGTTCGCGTTTAGAAATTCTACTTACGGCTGACTAATGGTAGAACGGTTCTACTCGGCCGGCCGGAAAGTCTAAATCCACTTGCCCCGAGGACGCGCCGGTTGTGAGATATAACGGCCGTGAAGATTATTTATATCGAGCACGTCGAAGAATCGATGGACGACGAGAAGTCGCGCCCGGGGGTAAATTCGATCGTGGGAGAGCACGAGTGGCGCGGCAGGCGAAGCGCGAAAGCGGTGACAATTTCGAAAACTTTGATCGGGGATAACGGGTCGGCGATGGGATTTTATGCAGGGTGCGGAATTATTTGCGGCTTCCCGGAGAAGATTAAAAAACTGATCCGGCGGCGGGTAAATCCAGCGCGACTAATTTGGTCCGTGGACACGGCGGATGTTCGCTAGTTGCAGGGCTTAAGACTTCCCCTCGGCCCTTGGTCATCGGCCTTACGCTCTGCCGGCCGGCTCCTCTCTCCGTTCAGACCTATCGCGCAATTCCCGCTCCTCCTCATCCTTATTTATGGCGGCTTTCTTCGCTTCATCCTTCACCGTTGGCAGTTTGTCAAAGTTGTGTAAGTTCGTTCAACATCGTAAATTAATCGCTGCCTTCAATTAACCCTTCACCCTAGTCCGAGGAATTAGAGGCCTCGGGACGCCCCTTCCACCCGAGCCCGGTCCTCGGGCAAACACCATAATTATTTAACGTCCTGCGCCTCTGAATCCGTCCTTCTTAAACCGTTATGAAATGTATACAAGAGTATTGTTCCGTTAATCGGCCTGCCGTTAGTTTACCCGAGTGCTTCCCCCCGTGAAATTGTAAACGTTTGCCGTAGCGTTTAACGTTAACGGGATTAATTCGCGCCATTGGACGCTTTTAATTATCGTGCGCACACGGTGTTCCAGGACGGAAGATTAACCCCTTCGGGCTGCTCGCCGACGATATCTTCGTTCAAGTGGGCTGCGGTTGTGTCGAGCGTGATTCGGAGTTATACACGCGGGCTAAGTTCAATGGATAATTCGATAAACACGGGTAAGAGGAACGCGAGCGGCAGGACCTACCAATAGGCTGCGAGCAATCCGGAAATAGACGATATCGATCGAAGCATCGCGGACCATCCGAGTTAATGTCTTCGACTAACTGAAACGTTTTCGCAGATGGCGGACGCAATTCGTTCGCATGCAGCGGCAAGCGACTACCGGCCGGTAATTAATTACAATCAATATCCCCTAATCTTCGGCTGCCAGAAACTCCGCAAGTGGGCTACACACTCCGTGGGAGCATTTATCACGTTAAAACGGGCCACTTCTGTTACGAAGTTCGAACCAGTTATTACCATCCGTCGTACATCCCAGTCATCCACACGTCTGATCGAGCGAAATACCGGTATCCCTGCTAGCAGACCGATAAAGCGGCAGTTATCAGGACGTCGACGAGGAAACCGCCGTGCGAAAGAGAGAAGACCGACGTGCCGGAGAAAGAGACAAGGAGAAAAAGGGAGATAGAGTGAGAGTGAGAGAGAGGGGGAGCGTGTGTGTGCGAGCTTCTACCTCGGAACTAAGCAAGTCACGCACGCACAATCTCCATACATCACCGTCGGAGCGTGTAAACTTTTCAACTGCCTCGCATATCCTGCCTGCACCGACTACCCTCCGGCACCAGCGGCTCAGTCTTTCTCTACACCGATTTTCCTTCCTTCTACTTGTCGTTTCACGTATACCACAGCTCCCCGTGCACGCTCTCATCCCATCCCGTCCCATCTTATCGTTCGCCCAGCCCACTGGCGCAGGGCCACAAATTATTGAAGCTCAATTGAAGCGAGGGAAGACTTCGACCGGTTAAACGCATCCAGGTCCTCGATTCTTTCCCTTGGACTCCGTTTTATATCCTCCGCCATCGCTACCCCTCGTCCTCTATCGCGTTTCTTAGCACCGTATACGCTCCACCCTCCTTTCCCTTCCGTTCCGTTTTCATCGTCAACCTTCCCCAGGTCTCGGGATTATTCAGAATCCCGGGGGTTACGGCTGGAGGTGGCGAAAGGAGAAAAGACGGGGAGCTTAGTGACCGTCCGAGGACTGTTCTTACTTCTCGCTGCCGCCATTGCTCGCGGCCCGGGCTTTTTCCCGACCCGCGATTATTCGAAATTCCCGTTCGATATCGCCCCCCGAACTCGTGGAACGAAACTTTATTCGACCGCGATTAGCCGTCGAGCAGCGTCGCGTCCTGGATAGTCGCGGCTTATCACCGATAGACCAGGCGCTCTGTGACTTCGTGATGGATTATTAACCCCGTTCCGCGGATCCGACGTCGATCGAATTACCCGGCAGGGTGCAACGCGTTAAATCGTTAATGATTTACCTTTCCGGGAAAATGTACTCGGCGAAAATTCCTCGCGCTTAATCGAGAGGGAAAATGTTAACGCTCGGCGACGGGTTAGCTTTGAATATTCATCGGTCGTCTATAACTGGGTTAACATTCCGCTAGATAGGATATTAACGGCGACGCTGGAACGCTCGTAATGCGGAATTTATGTTGTGGAAATAATTGTTGCAAAAAATTGTAAGCGCCACCGGCAAGATCTTTAATCATCGTCCTGTTCGGTCTTGTCAACCCCAGAGAGCCGGGTGCTCAACCTGCATTAAGGCTGTGCGACGAAGGGTACCACGTCGGATCCGAGCAAACGTTCCAGCAATTTTCTTTCATCGACCAGAAATAAATGTCACCGATTAACCAGCAATTCCGAGAAGCTGCAAACCGATCACCGATCAAACATTTTTATCTATTCACAGAGGCCGGTAAACAGGTCGAAATCGGACGTTGTTTCACTTATGGTCACGACGCGTTCGCGACGAAAGCCGATGCAAATGACGAGATCGTAAAGACGGAGGTCGTTTCGGACGTGATTCTCGGCGTCGCAAACAGTCCGGGATCTCGGATCCGATCCCCGGAACCCGACGTTAAAAACTATTTTCGATTTTAACGGCTCTATCGATTTCCAACCTCGAGTCTGCCCGTTTCGAGGCGAAAGATCCGAGCGGAAAGGCGGACGTCGGATCTCCGCGACGAATTTTAAATCGCCGGTTCACCGGGAACCGCTCTTAATTTTACAACTCGATCCACTGCTGGCACCGAAACATCCCTGTTCCCGGGGAAAATAGTCGGCGAAGCGAAAAGAGACGGCAATAATCGTTGGTAGGTTAATAGCGGCTTTAACCGTTCCTGACAAATTGTACGACACGTATATATACAGGGGGGTGGGTTAACGAATGACCAGGACGGCGAACGTTTATCGTGTCCACAGTACGGAATCGTACAGACGGGGTCGTTTCCAACTCCATGAACCTTCCAGCTGCCGGAAGCTTAAGAGCCACCTAGACCAGAGAAACCGCACCGAGCTGGCCGGAGATCCTAAGCCCGCGTTGTTATATATTGTGCACGGATTATGCCGAAATGTGTGAACCAACACCTTGACTAAGCGCGATCTACTTTAACCCTTTCGTCCACCGGTAGGCAATCCCGGATGGCGCAACGGGTCTCGTCGGCCAACCGCGATCTTCTTTACCAAAACTAACCCCTTCTCGATTTGCGTATCCCATAGTACCTCATTTCCTCTCGTTAGCTACGTCGCTTAAGCTTAGTTTCCGCCGGAAAGTGTTATCGATCTACGCGCCACAGTCGGCCCTCCGACTGGCCTGGCTACCCTTCCAACCCCGTTACACGCGTCTTCCTCTGTGTACCCTCGCGTGCGCGCGCCGCTATAATTCGGCTAATAAGTACAGATAATCGTTTTATACCGTCCTAAGCTACTCGTAAATTCATGGAGATTTGGGGCGGAAGAAAAGTCGCAACGCGGAGCGGCAAGTCGTATTGTAAGTTCGAGTGGCTCGTTAAAGCGAACGGGTAGAGTGTAACCGTTGGGCTGTCGTTGCGTTCGCATCCATTCCGGGGGAGGAACAAACGCGGGAAAGATAGAAGGAGGTGCTTAGAAATTTTCACGAGTCGTTGGCGAGCGATTTTCGAGGTTTTTAAACAACGTTCCGACACACTCGTGTCGGATGCTTGGGAAATAACGAGCAGGCTACGAATTACGGCCCTCGAGGGGAAGCGGAAATGCTATTATTCCATGGTGCACGGCCCGGTAGACGAGAGTCAAAATATTGGGACACGTTTGACAAAGAGCGTTCGAAAACCCCCGCTCGGGATACACGGTTACGAGCGGAAACAGGCGTTGTAAGAGAGCAGGCAGGTACGCGTACGATGACCCGGCACGAGTGTCTTGCGCATCGACGATCATTATTTCGAGGGTGCACGCGCGAACGGCGCCGATTAATTGCTTCGCGATGATCCACGTTAAATCGATTCTTCCGTGCATTTCCGGGGAAAACTCGAGCGGCGGCAGCATAGGCGAAGCCGGGCGCGCGCAAATTGTTCGTGCCATTGCACGCGCCATTCCGTTCCTCTGTTTTCCACTTTGTGCCGCGTAACGACGAAACAGGGGAATACAAAGTGGAAAATTTACGGGAACGTCCATAGGACGTACGCGGCCCCCGCAGTCGCATAGACCCGTAATAAAGGGCGTATGATTTCAAAGATGGAACAAAAATAAATGGAAATATGGTACGGTCCTTTCATAAAAGGGGACGCGCGGAAAGCTGTTGTAAGGTGATACTGGCCGGTTGAACCCTCCAACACTCGGCCGCCGTTCGTCTACCACCTTTCCCTCGCGATATACCCGCAAAGAGGATCGGATTTGTTATGACATGAAACTATTCGAAACTCGATCTTCCAGGGGAAGGGTTTAATATTTTGACAGGGGTCTTCCGCCCCTGAGCTACGTGTCATTGCACATATTTCCGGTACCGATCGTTTTGTACGATCGTGCCTGGTATAACCGATCGCGACACTCCTCGGTTTCAGAAATTCTCGTAGAAACACACCTGCCCTCTTCCGAACCCCGTCGCTGTTGCTTTCTTTTTCCCGTGGAATAAACGAGGCACGCGTTTCTCACGTACCTATGCGCGTACGTGTTTCACGCGTACATACGAGGGTGAACCGCGTGCAAGTCGAAATCGCGTGTTTTACGGCGCCGGAACAACGTATCTCGTTCGAGAGATAGACGCGCGATTTCGCTCCGCGTCTCGAAAGTTTAACGGCACGGGACCCGATGGTTAAAGGGGCACGAGAAGCTTTTATTCGTGATTTACGAAGATCGGGAGCAGAGGGAGAGAGTAAGAGAGAGAGAGAGAGAGAAAGAGAGTTTTGGAAGATGAGAGTGCTGACTGCAAACTAAAGCCTCTGAATACTCAATCAACGAGTATTCTTTAGGGTTTTAAGAGTCTTTGGAGAAGGGCCGCGAGGGTGACTGGCGGAACAAAGTTCGGTGAATTGTATTTCGGGGCGTGAATCGACGGGGGATTCACAAAGAAAGCTCCGCGAAACGGTTCGAAAGCTGATGTGGATATTCGCGGATAACGGAGATTAGTTCTTCTTTTCGCGAATTTATCACGCGACGCTTAAAATTGAACGAAACGGTTAATTATCCGTATTTATACCATCGATTCGAAACCGTTTAATGGGATCGAGTGACGCGTTGAGAGGTGTCGCATCGACGAGAGCGTAGGTGTATTTTCTCTTCTTCCTTTTTTTCCGAAAAAATCAGCTGCAAGACGTTCGATATCGCTTTTCACGGCGAGACGAGTGGCAAAATCTCGCGTGTCACGCGACGATGACGGAAATGGGAAAGTAACGAGAAAAACGGCTGGCAGATAATAAGGGATTTTAAGCAAGCAGACGAAATTCGGCCCGTCAGTCGAGTACTTCCGTCATTGCATCCTAAACAATGAAGAATGAACGTCCGGGAGCTGTTCCAGTAAGCGTCAATCGGTCTATCTCCAGTCAATCTTAGCGTGCTCGAGTTAATTGACAGTCATTTAATTAGCATTTCCGCGGGAGGTCCGACGAAACTCCGTGAAAAGTACCATAGATTCGACAAGGTAGAACGCGACTACCTCCATAGACGTCTGTTCGAACGAGAACTGGATACGAGTTGTAATTTAATTTTCTGCCCACATTCCGCCGGGTCACGTTCAAACCAAATATTTTTCTTATTTTCCGGAAATTCGCAGACGGTGGCAATTGTCGTAATTTCGTCGAACTTCCTAATTTAACCGCGTATTTAACGTTCCACCGGCGGTGTTATTCCACCGCGTATCCGCGGAGAACGTTCGTTACAACCGTGTCGCTGGTTGCAAAGAACCGCAGATGCCGATTTCGTGAAAATACCCGAGCCTGTGTTCCGTTCCAGGTGAAACACGTGCTCCAGGACTCATTGAAAAAGCATCGCGTTGCAAAGTTAACAGTACCGCGGCAGGGAATAAACTTATCAGCACTCGCTAGACGCTTCTCGAGTCTCTCACTCTCGAGGGAGCTTCTAGCTTTGATATCCGGAGGTGTTGATTACGTCTTGAGATGGATGACACACCGGCAGTTCGTCAGAGCACACGGTATACCATGTCAAAGGCCTAGGCATCGCGGGACTTTCCACCTCGGGACGAATTATTATAATTAGCTGTCGAATCGATTTAACGTTAAATTCGTCGCGAGCTGACGCCGTTAGACGGGGAATTCGACGCCGAACGCGGCGCGCATCCCGTCTTCGTTCCCGTGCATTACGCGACGGCGACGCCCTCGCGATGATTCCGGCGTCGGAATTCTCTTACCTACACCCCAACATCTCTCTATCCGATCGAATCGAAGTTTCGTAACGCGGCCGAGCCCGATGTCGTTCCGAAATTGAATGGAACCGCGCGTTATAGCAACCGGCCAATTAACCGTTGCATTCAACTGCCGCACGTCCTTCCACGGACCAAGGGAAAACAAGCCTGATCCTGCTGCGGATGCTCGTGGATTCGCGACAGCTCATCCGGACCGCACTGTTGTCTACCGACTGCTAGAGTTCGGTTGGCCGGATAGGACACTCTAATTCGTTGCAATCAAGGGAGCCTTCGTTGCTGTTTGCCCACCTTGTTGCGCCTCTATTAGTTCCGCGTCAGAAAGCATGCTCACGTGATTTGTATCCCCAATGCGCCGCTCCGTCTGGACCAGCGGCGTGCGTAAGTTCCGCATTCAAAGAAGCCACCCGTCACGCCGTGCGCCGGGGCCTTCGGCATGGACGTTTTGCCCTTTAATGTGGCCGTAATTTCGAGTAAATAAATTGGAGGGAATACCGTGGTAGTTGGCGTTTGACGCCGGCTCGAATTAGAGTTCGAGTTTGCGCCAAGGACTTCGCTCGTAGACGTCTGCTAAACACCGTCTGCTAAACAGCCGGGAAAAACAAAATATCAGCGCGGGTTAGGTTTGAAAATGGATTAAAAGGTACGGGATACGTCACGGGAACGTGCAACTGCGCGATCGATCCCGCTTTTTTCCCCGTTTCACCGTCGTCTCGAGTCGTCGCGAGATGGTAATCCGCGAGAAACGTAATTATACGGTTCCATTAATTGACGCGAAAAGAAAAGTAACTGCTTGGCGGAATGAAGGAGAGAGAAAACCCGAGAGGTTTTATATAATGCGTTTTCAGACCCCGCCACTTTTATAGTCGGATATCATTGTACCTGCCAGGTCGATAACTTGCCAATACCGGTCCGCGACGTGTACACCCGTCTGTCGGTATTAACCCTCACGGGTGGTCGTCTTTATTTTACAATCGACCGAGCCGAGAAACTCGAAGGACGTAAAGAAGATACGGATCGTTGGAATAATTTAATCTGGAATACGCATCCGGCGGATCGCGTTTCCTTCGAAGCTGTTCCGACCCGTCGGAACAGTTCCAAAGTCTTCGCTAACAGGCTTTTGTTGGTCGCTCTTTTGCTTGTTTGTCGCTCTTTTGCTTGTTTGTCGACGTTTAATGAGTCGTTATTACTTCTCTGATACTCGATAACAGAAGAAGGTATCGGAGAAAGCCGAATCGCGCCTCTAACGCCGAAAGATCGCGGCGAATAAAACGATCGGAAGAACTTTGGTCGTTACGCAAGCTGCACGAACAAAAGGAGGAACAGCTCACGGAATTGCTCAGTCTAAGCATAGACGAGCCCCGTTCGAAAGTGCAATTGCGCTTGTCAGAACTTATCGAGTACCTGATCTCGTTACTCATCCTACTCCGTTTCCCTCTCTCTTTCTCTATCGCTCTCCCCTCGTGCCAGCTCCATGCTAGCCTCACCCTCTGCCTCTGACCCACGCTTTCCTCTTGCTCTCGCACCCTTTCTTATCCGCTGCCGTCCGGCTCCCTGTGCCGATCTTCTTTAAAACTTGATCTAAAACATCCATTAACGATATCCCGACGGAACCCTGTTTGGCCAACGCGGAGAATGGCAATTTGTAGCGCCGCAATTAAAGAAAACGGAGGAACGAACGTCGATGGATCGCTTAAGCGGAATCAGGAATCCGTTCCGGGCCGGCGGCTCGTCTAAGCCAGACGGTATTTCAATTTTACGTAAAACCTTTCGCGGATATAGCGATAATAAAATGGTCGGACATTTTCGTTATCCGATTCGATTGGAAAAGTTTTTCGAAATCGAGGCGTTCGATTTGAAAAACGACCGACCACAGGGAGATGGAGACTAACTTACTTCCAGACGCTCGCATCATCCGTTGATATATGTGTGCGCTCCACCGTGCATTTTAGTGAAAGAACATCCTGTCTCATTGAGTAATGTTATCAGACTCAAACTTTTATCGCTGATGAAAGTTTCCTCGCAGCGTAACTTCGCGCTGGGAATAGTATAAGATGAACTTTCGCGCAAAAAGAAAGTCTCTCGTGTTTTCTATTAAGAACGACCGAATTTCTTTTTCCCTTTTTCTTCTACTATTTCTTTTTTCTTCCCTTCCCTCCCTCCTTCCTGTTCCTTTAAGCGCGAAATTATTAACGCTTTCCCAAATTTCCTCGATCTTTTTCAAGGACGCGTATTTCACGCGAACCGCGAAAGCGTAAGGAATGTCGCATGCTTGACACAATGGAACCGCTATGCGTTTAATTAATACCGCATTAATAATACATAAAATATCGAGCGCAGCGTTTAAATAGATAATTCCGTAATTAGTTCACAACGCGCGCGCGGTTAATGCAACACCGTGTGCTATTCGGAAACGTGTCAATCATGGTGGAGTATTACTCGTCGGCCTGGAGTGGCGCTCGATATTCCGAATTGCACGGATACGGGTGCCTCGTTCCTTCGAACCGGGCGACCTTCCGGCGAGGAACGGTACTTTCCTTTGTGAAAATGCGTAAGAACGTACAGAAAGACGGAAGCCCCTGTTAAGCTATCCGCGCCAACACGTACCTGCTCTTTTGCTAATTAAAGTTTCATTCTTTTGATCCTGGAAAGCGCCACCTGACAAATAAAAGAAACTGTCGATTTTCCGGACGAACGGTCCGCCGCGCAATTTTCCGTGATAGTTCACTTCCTTTCAACTCAGTCTTTTTCCATCCGCTTTCGCCGTGACGTCAGCCCGCCATCTCGAGGTAAAAGATCTACCCTGTTAAAGACGACCTGAGCGTGACGTCAAGTACGCTCAGCTGTGCCCCTCGATCATCGACTAATTCAATTTTATTAGCTTCTCGCGACGAGTCGGTTCCCTTTTGTCACGCTACGACATAACACGTTGTTATGTTTTTAATATTGAATGTCTGTTAATAATGTTGAGAATTCAAGAATAAACCTATTTTGTAGTACTTATTTTGAGAAATACAAGTGTGACCCACTGTGACGCACGCCGCTCCACGGAACAGACGCGTAGGACACACCGTGATGCACGCCGCCCCACGGAGCAGGCAGTGAATTCGGACGCCGTCGCACAGAGAAAACTCTGAATATCGGCCCCGGCGTCAACGTGTTAAGAACCAGCCGTGAAAGCGAGTAGCGCAGTTCGCGGATAGAGACTCTCGCGAGTAGCTGCCTTCATCGAATCCACTCTCCCGAACGCGTGATTTCATTGCTGAATTTTTACGGAAATTTTCATTGAACCGTCTGCCAAAAGAACATCTACGTTTCCTTGTACATGTAGATCGCGAAAGAATCCTCTATTCCGATCTCACGTTGTCAACGATCACACCATCGATCTACACGATTTTCAAATTCGTTGCCCTTTCTTCCCAAATTCCTTGGTTTAATCGTAAATGTAACTGGCGTTCGTTCAGATCGCAAGAGAACCCTCGATTCCGATGTCTTCTTGACAACGATCTCGGCGTCGATCTACGCGATTATTCAAATTCGTCGCTCTTTTTTTCATGGACTTCCTCGTTCGATCGTAAATGTAACTGGCGCGCGAACACGAACGAGGCAAGGATCGGTCGCGTTTATACCGTCCGGTCGAATGGAGATTCTATTTTTGTATGGACAGACATTATAGTAGGTCAAGACAAGTTGCGGGGATATGAGATTCCTTCCATTGTACGAGCTCGGGGGCTCGGGGTCGGGGCTAGAGAGACGGGGATCGCAAGGCAGAACTCCAATATTCGGAATTTATAACCCCTCGTAACTCAGTCGGTTTCTGCACCTAATACCAAGCGGTCTCTCGCGACCAGCACGCGGCCCAGCTTCCTGCTGCGGGACGTCCGAAATCATCTTATCGCCCTGTACGTCGAGGTCATTACGGTTTCGCGTTGCTACGGGAAATTGAAATTCGCAACGGAGGGTGGCGGGTCGTCGACGGCACGGCCGCACGCCATGTTTGATTTCCACGCTGTCGGAACTTTTTCAAATGCCAGACTTTTTCGAGTCGAACGGTGGCCGGAACGTGGAACTTGGCAGCTCGACGAACGTACACTTTTCGGGTTAACCACCTAGGACGCTCGATAACGAGTGATTTATTTGCACGGCACCGGGTACATGAAAACGTACTCACCGCTGCCGCATCGTTCGGTATTTAGAACACCATCGTATAAAGGGTCGGGTGAATTTCAGTGCGATAATAGATCTGCTTCTCCTCGAGAAGATTTTCCTATATAACTTTCCATTTACCCGCGCGATGTACAGCTAGGATATACAGCTGAATAAATCGTTTCCGAACGACTCTCCTCTCGTTTTCCGCGGTTAATAACAAAGGGAGGTATTCCGAATTACCGGGAAAGTATAAATTAGGCGCGACGGAAAACGGAAATACCGAGCGCGGAGACTAAAAATTAATGGCAGCAGTAATAGCCCGAGATGGAGAGAGAGGCGAAGGAGAGATTACACGAATCGCTGAGGAGATAAAACTCGCCGTATTGATTTCGCGTTCGCGGATAAGCGCGTCTTCGGGCTGGCCGCGAGCTATTATACACCGATAAATTGGCGTAACCGCATATCTCAAGGCAATCGTGGTACATAGTCAGAGGCGTTCCCCGAGAAAAATATAACCTCCGCCCGAGAGATTCCCGCGGGCTCTATACATCCACCGTTTTTCTACGCTTCCGCTTTCGAGGCCCGTACTGGGCATCGCTTCGAGTACTTTCTTTTCTCACCCTTACCTAGCTCGCCCTTCCTCCTTCCTTTCTCCTTTTGCGTTTTAATGGGCAGTCGTAAAGTACAGGAAAATTAAAAATTCATACCAGGCAGAATTTAAGAGGCTCCCGACTACGTACAAATGGCTGCATTTACCTTGGTTGGCCTCTCGGTCTCGCATGTATTTGCACGTCCTCTTAGCTGCCTTGTCGCTCGAAGCTTCTCTTTCGCGCGTTCCTGCCTCTTCGGTACTCCGCGGCTCCTTCTTCTGTATTTTTTTTTTTTTCCTCGCACTCGTGCTCCGTTACGAAACAGCGGAAACACCGCACCGGAAGCAGCTACCCCTCTGGCCGCGGCGGCAAGAAATACTCGCAAGGTCCCGGGGTTTCCGTGGAAATTCTTTCCGCGCTCCGCTCCGCGACCCACTTTCACGCTTTTCGCTTCTTCCGTGACTCTCTTCGGCCACCTTTGCCCGCCTTTCGCCATTCGCCTTTCCGCTGCTCTTTTCGTCCCCGGCTTCACAGCGATGAAATGCCTTTCAGACGTTTCCGACGAGCAACCATCCTCTGAATCGATGATAACGCGATATAGAACCGCACCGGTACGTCGGAATTTCGCGTTTCCCCACATTGTGCCTCCCCGGAGAATCAGCTACTCTCCGATTCTCATTCGAAAGTCGTTGAAATCTCGTAATTCGCTGGCTGAGTAGAACACTCGTAATTCCTCGCCAACTAATTTCGATTTTATATTCCCGCTAACTGTACGGACAGTATCCCCACGGGAATCGTGCTCGCGAAATCTGGCTATTTTCGAAGAAGGAATTAAGTGCTTCCGCGAAATTCGATAGTTCCACAGTCTGTTTAATTTCCACATAAGCGAATCTTCGCGTTTAATTTCCCGCGATCGAACAAAGTTGGCATCAACGACGATTCCAGTGCATCCACCGGAGCAGGCTCGAGAAAATAGGGCTGCAGGTTTAAATCGAGCAGAAGAATCGACGAAACCGTTTTAATTCGATACTCGCCGAGACACAGACGTTGGGTGAATCAAGTGCAGCGATAGAAATTTAACTCGAGACACGAGACGCCAGGATTCCGGAATATGGCTCTCCAAATGACATGATCTCTGTCTCGTGAGAGTCGACCCGGGCAAACCAGAGGACGTGGTGTCTCGGATACGATTCTAAAGTCATAGCGCCTCGAATTCAATACCTCGAAATAGTCCGAGAGAAGCGGCGGTCCGAAAACGTAAAGTCGAAAATTCCGTGACTGTCCTATGAAAAGTTCCATAAACCCGAGGTGCTCCGATTTTACAACTCGCCACGGGAACAACAAGTATTCGGTGAATCTTTTGATTCCGCTGCCATTAGCGCGGTTATATCCGCGTCGTTAACAATTTAACCTCTTAGCTTACAATTTAAGTTACGATGCCACTAGTCCACAGCAACGTCACACACGTCAAATTGTTTCGTCCGAACACAACAAGGAATAACGCGTAACTGAGACAGGATAGCGGAAATTGACCAGCAGTCTGATTCGTCATGTTTATATTGAAGCCTGCCTACAAATCACGCCTCTCACCTGTTTTGATTGAATTCCTTGCGATAGTCTCACACGAATCGTAGGGATGGGCATAACGGGACTAAAACTTTCCTTTTCCTCGATAATATTTATCATATCAATTAAAATACGAGTAACTATCGCGACTAACTCTCGGTAGCAATTCTCTTATCGCACTCTCTCTCTTACGATTTTCTTTTGGATATTTTCGTTATACTCTTTTCTTGACATTTTTTTTTATAATTTACACTCGATACCACGATATTACAGGGAAAGAGGTGAATTTTCCGTGAAAGAGTGAATTTCTGCCACTGCAGAGAAACTTTTTAATTCGTCGCGATAGAAATACGCGATTACTCCGCGATTCTTTCCCTCTCCGCGGTTCTCCGCGTTAATAACCTCGCTATGATTGTTAGCGGTATTTACATTGCGCCGAGATAATGCAATATTAGGTTCCACCGCGGAGTTCGCTTCTAGACAGATTTTAATTGGTGCCTGGTAGCACGATGTCGCATTCGAGTTTAAATTACAGCGGGTGATTAAATTTCCGAATGTGCGCTGAGGGTAGAATTTTCGCGTCGTCGCGGTCGCGGTGATCGCCGGGATTCGTGGAAGGTAAATCAGTTTGTCCCGATTTTCCGTATGCACGGTATATCATTCGTATCGTTCCTTCCTTTCGCGTTCGACTTCTCTGCCGGGGCTTTTCTTTATCGATAATCGGTCTTCGACGTTCCGGCCGATGGATATATTCCCGGAGAAAGTTTACGGGAAAGTTGCAAATGCAGTTTCGAGCCGACAAATTTACGGCGTTGCAGAATTTCCGGGAGGGGGGGCTACGTCGGGGTGGAAGTCGTTGCGAAATAATTGAGACGAAGCTCCGCGCGAGGGGATACACCGGAGTATAAATCAATACCGGTCCATGTTCGAAACGTATATATTAATTTGCGAATTTTTCCCATCGAAAATGCTATTTCGCGTTATCGGGAAAACTTTTCATCGAGCCTCGTTTCTAACCACGCAACGGCCATATTTACGCCGTTATTAGAGCGTGGAAAAACAATGTTGTTAAAAGGGTCTCGCGGGAATCGAAGAGCTACAATTTCGTAGTCAGCGAATCAAACGCGATTATGTTCGCGGTCTGTTACACGGTCCGCGCGATGGAAACAAAAATACCGAGGAATTTGTGTTTTCTCTACTTTTTTTTTTTTTTTTTTTTTTTTTNTTATTTGCCCCTCCCCCGCGGATCGATTTACAACGTTATAGCGTCTAGGTCATATCTGGTACAACTGCGAACAGTTTTTCAAGCTATCGAGTGGATGCAACCCCCTGTGCTCCCGTTTCATGGTTATTTTATGGTCCATGCGACGCGGCACACGTGTGCGGCCACCTACAAAAATACATGGCGCGTCAGCGGCTTGTTTCAAGGATGCGGCCTGTCTCTATCGCCGCGTAACATCCCTAATTTAGTGGCTGCATCAACAAGAGGGAGTAAATTCCTATATTCGACTGTCGGAGCTACCTGCCGCAGCCATCGGGGCTAAGCGAGTAGGCTTTTTTCCGCTTTGAAAGGAGCCGCGTTTATTTTCAGAGAAAAGGGTAGCCTGCTTATTTAGGGTTAGCTTTAAATTAGGTTGTCGCGTGGAGACCGTCGCTGTCTCTGTGGAATATTTTGAAATGATTAATGGAACCTTTTTCGGCCCGACAATGGTATCGGTGTTGTGAAAACACCATTAACTTTATGCAAATTGCACCACCGTGTTCTAAACTTGTTTCTAAATTCCAACGACGTTTTCCCAGCTATTCCAACTGCACTCGCATTAGACACGGGAGTATGTTGTACGACAGGTACCGTCATTCTTAAGTTTCGTTGCTTGCACTGCAGGCCAAAGTCGGAGCTTAAATTCCGAAAAAGTAATTCGTCGCACGAATGATATTTAACAAACGGAGTGGGAACTTTTCAGCCACGTTTTCCCGCGAGATGTCTTTTTCTAGCCTGGATACTAATATCTAACGAGGGAAGGAAAAATCGGGCAACTTTCTTATACGGTATTTCGAGTTCGCGAGCTTCCTCGAGTGTTTCCTTCGGACTCCGAAAATTGCTAGAATATCAGAAGGCAAGAAAAGCTTAACGCGGACATCCCGAAGAAAGCATTTCACGGGTGTATCCATCGGTTAAATTCGAATCGTACGTGTTTAGGCAGCGAAAGGGTAGAGTTTAGCTCCGGAGCCAGACCCTGCGGACGGATCGTGACCATCGACAAGAGTTTTTATTTTTCCACGAGAAAGGAAGCTCGCGTTTTCCCTTGGTAATCCGATTCCGTGCTTGTCACGGGCATTAGCGCCCTCCCACGAAAGTGATTCGTCGTGGCAGCTGAAACGGCGCTCTGTAAAAACGTCATAGCTCGAGAGACAACCGTAGTCACGCCATCGGGGCCACAGCGTAATGGAGAAACTCGGTTTTCCCGTGGAACGTCCATTTTGGAGCAACGCTAGCCCGGTGGCCACGTTATTTTAATTAAACGTAAGTACACGAGTGGAAGCCTCTCGTTCCTTCCCTTCTTCGCCTGCTTTTCCTTCATTTTATCTTCTTTTGGGCTATTCTTAAATCGACTGTTCCCTCCATTCAAATTGAAACAACGTAATCCCAGAGTTAGCGGTGCCATAATAGCAGGAGCGCGTTCTCCAGTTGCGAGAGGAGAGTACAAACGTGGGATAACTCCTCGTTTTGTCGGCCAGCGTGAATGGTACGTCGCTAACTTACGAATTTTAAATAACTTCGGTAGACTATTTAAACTTCCGTAGAATGGAGCCATTTAATTTTACGCGTTAATTCAAGAACTAATTACCGAGCTAGACGTACCTCGCGGACGGCTCGATGGGCGGGGGATAAAGAGGGAGAAAGAAAACGGAAAAAGGAAATAACGGGTGAGCGGTGGACAAGGGAGCGGTGGAGAAAAAAAAAAGAATGAAAATAAAAATGGCGGGACGGGAGAGGTCGAATAACGAAACGAAACTGGAAGTTTGAATCGCGCCTGTAATTCTATAAGCAATTTCAACTAGCGAGATTTAACCGCTTCGCCGGAGAACGCGACTAACTTTAAATGGCCACGGTTGTGTACCGGCGTCGCGATTTATTATCAATTTATTAAATTCCCGTTTTAAAACGTTACATTTAATTTAACGGGTCTCGCGTGTCCTCCGGGCCCGGCATTATGCAAATCGCGAGTCGATGACCGTAATTTCGTGACATCGCTGAAAGGACCAACGTCACGAAGAATCCTCGGAAAGCGGCGCTTTAATGTCGAATTTCGATGCAGAGTGATTTAACTGCATCTTGGGGCACGACAGCCTCGTCTTTCGCGCAATTTACATGCATTCTGCGTAGCCCGTTCGATACGCCCGATAGATATCTCACGTGTTTCGCGGTAACCCGCTCGATTAACTTCGAAATTACACGAGGGAACATTGAAAGAGGAATAAAAAAAAACTAGAGTGGAAGAGGGTCGAACCCGGTGGAAGTGGTTGGAGACTGCGTAACGAGGACGATGACGACGATGATGGCGATAATGAAGATTGGACAGTCGGTGTGCTCGAGTTATAAAAGCATTTAAGATGTCGGACGTACGAGTGGTCCATGGAATGTTCTTCGTGGCGCCGGGACCAGCTTTCATGCATCCTTTGCACTGTTTGGCAATCTCCATTTAAATGATCCGCATTTAAACGTCCGTGTTGTTGCCCTCCTTTACATCCCTGTTTCCCGCTTGTTCTCTTTGATAACTGTTACGGGCACTTTAGTACCATGTAACAAACTCTTCTAGCTTGCTTTAACCATGTACCTTAATTACGCATTCAGGACTAGCATCGTTCGCTGTAATTATAAACTTCGACATGGAAGCAACCCGGTGAACGAGCTACCTTTACCTCGAACTGCTTTTGCCTGTGTGTCATCAGGATCGAATCGAACGAAGCGCTTGATTACTTTCCAACCTTTACTATCCTCTATCGAGATAATATTTCGTGTATTACGGGGGGTAGATGGAACGTCAATATTAACGTCAAAGCCGAAAGCGGAAAGCTATAAAAACCGGGCGTATCGATGGTCTTAATTACCATACCGTCGATTTTCAATATCGCCCCATCGCCCAGTGTCTTACAGCCCGGCACCGAGACACCCAACCTCCATCTCCCCCTGGATTACGAAATTTAATCTCTTAATATTATCTTCGATTACGGCAAAACTCCAACGAATAGTCATTAACCCGGCTTTCAGCCTCCGTTATATTCGCAGCAATCACGAAAAGTGGAAAGGGAACCTCTTCTTCCCAATTTACTCCAACGACTATCCCCTATTAATTTTACGATGAAAATTCGTTTAACGAGACCTTGTTAGAGCATGGCGTGCAGTTTTCCCGTTTAATTAACCGTTCGCACCCGCGGTGAAACCGCGAACCCTCTCCGTGGCTTTAAGCTGTCCGTTGTCAGTGCACGGTGAATTTATCGCTTGATTTGAAATGCACCCGCCGTCTAATGTCCATTCATATCTCATCCGGTGGTAACAGTGAATATTGCACCGACAGGAGGTCTCGGCAGGCGCACGTTAGGTCGAATGAACCCCTGACCGTTTGCTGGGGGGTTGAATTTGTTCGACGTGGACGCACGCTTCCGTGTACACTTGCTCCCGCATGGAAATGGTCACTTCGACCCGGCAAGACGTATTTGCACGTTCCAGCAGAATTTCGTCGCGCATGCCCGATCTTCTGTTCCATGCTAGCTTTCCATCAAGTGGTCCAGAGAAATGGCTCGTTGATTAGACCTGAATAGACACTTGCACAGAGAAAGAGTTCGCATTCGAATTGCGTATGAAGGAACTCTGGCTTGTAGATATGCACGTGGCACTTGCGAATTCGCGAAACGGATTTCGTAGTGACCTAACCATAGCTTGCTCGAGTAATGGTATTAGCGAACTACCTCTTTCTTCCCATTTCCTTCTCTCGCTATTTTCTTATCTTCTCGTTTCCTACATTTTCGATAATTTATCGAACCACGGATCGAAATAAGAGTGTTGAATCGGGCTTTTACGACGTGGCTTGGAATGTTTGGAATCTGGTGAGTAAATTTTTCTTGCCGGGAAAGAAAACTCGAATTCGTCAGGTGTCAATAAGATATGCTCCCTTCCGTTAATTTGCGAAATAATTTTAATGTTCCTATGGTTTAAAAAATTATCGATACGAGATAAGATTAACCGATCGGGGAGCGTGGCGTAGAAAAAGATATTAATTTCCACCGCTTAAAGAAGACGCGCTCAGCGTCGTTAACTCGGATCACGCGTCTTAACCTCTCTAGCGGGCACAATTAGCGTAATCCAGCGGGATTATTTCTTTCAAGGCCTCCCTTTTACGAGCAACCGAATCCCAGACGTTGTTTACGTAACGATTATTTCAGTTTGCGAGGAGGCAGAGCCTGGCTGGGGTCCGGCTCAGAACTTTGTTACATTGAATTAGACAGCAATGTTCAGATTCGCGATTAGTGCAGATGGCAGTGGTAACTGTACAAGCGAAACTTTCCAAACTCGGAATCTCTGCGCCCGGGCGTTATTCGAAATTCCAGACAGAACCCGGCCGCGATGGAACAGTTTCCACTTTCGATGGCTTAGAATGAATTAAGATTTTTCGAAGTTAGTTACGAAATGTCGGAAAGTTGCACGATGAATATCAAACGCTCGCTTCCCGAAGTCGCTCGCGGTGTACCCGGCTCGAGATACCGCATAACCTGCGATCGATATGGAAATATGGACGAAAATAAATACGGGACGAGGATGATCGCGCTGCGAGACTTAGAAGCGTCTCGAGATTACGCCACAGAGAGAGAGAGAGAAAGAGGGAGAGAGAGAGTGTGTGTGTGATGATGGTGGGGTTAAGAAGCAGAATTAAACCGAAAAAGTTAAATTAACCGGTCGCTTCTCGATCGGATGACCGGGTGGGAGGGGAAGAATATTTTCGCCGTGAAAGGATAGCTATTAATCGCATCCGAGACGATTACTTGTACTCCGTCGAATCGGTCTGGAAGTCGTACTTCGAAAAGTGGAGAAACTTTTGTGAAAATTGAGAAAAGCTTTTAACGCGAATACGCAGGAAATGGGAAAGAATGTTTCAAAGAAAAGGCTTCCAGACGTTTACTTTGGATGATAAGTTAAAAACTGAGCTACGCTGCGGGACAGGCACGAATAGAAATCCAGATTTTAAACTGTTCCATCGTGGAAAAGTAACATCTGCGCTTGATTCCCTGCTCTTCGCGTATCGTGAAAGTCTCGAGAAAATTGTTATTCCGAAATCGTGCTTCCGAAAGTTCAATAATAGGAATCCATAATTCGTAAATCTTATTGTTGACAGCTTTACGCGCACGCGTACTGCGCCGTGACATCGCGGCGCGTGTCGTTTGATAAAATATTTTCGCCGATAACGATTTTTTTCTCGAAAACGTTTGCATAGTTCGATGATCGAACCGCCGGTTTATCGAACCGATTAGCCATACCCGTGAAACAGATCGGTCACGTGTTTTGGCAAGGAAAGGTAAAAAATCGGAAAGCGAAGTTAATTACTTGAACCTATAAGCGATCTAATCGCGCATCAGCGTCGACGTAGCCAAAAACCTGGCGGCTTAATGAATTCGATCGTAAAGAAAAACACGGTTTGTACGCGATCGATCGAGTTGACCGTGATAAAATCCTACCAGCCGTCATTGTCGATTTAACGAGCGAAAACGCCCGTGATACGAATACACCGCACCTCACTGACCGCTATTAATTAGGCAGCCGGCTAACAATTTGACCGAATAATCATGGTATCCGATCGATCGACAGGCACGATCGGTCGTGATCAACCGGTAGATCACCGAGTGGGAAGTTACAGCGCATCATGGTTACCGATGTTATACCGGTAATTATGGTTCCTTAATTGGATCGGAGTTTACGGCAGAGAAATACGCGTTATTATCGTCGCAGCTCTCTGGCAATGCCTACGCGCGACGGCTGTTATCTGGATACAAGCAACAAGCCGCGCATTCTAGCCGGCGAGTAATCATACTAACATGAGATGCAGAGTCCGCCGCTAACTAAACTCTAAACTCTAAAGTCTGCCGCAAGTTGTCCCGACGTGGTGTCAGCGAGCACAGAAGGAATTCCCGGTAAGTACGTATCTAAGGCCCACCGGTATACCTGTCAATTGCGAGCGTGTAGGTGAGCCCGAAATACCTTTGGATCCCGGGAGGTTAACCGCGACGCTAAGATAGTATTCACAGCAAACTCGGGGGCTCTTATTTTAATTACCCGTCCTTCCGTGTTACACCCGGGCCACGTCACTGAGGAAAACGGAGCCGGAGTGGCACCGTAATATGTTTCCTTCGCAAATTAATGCGGTTTCCCGTTCATTGTCATTGCAACGCTGTTTCCCTTGTTAGGAGAAATCAAAGTTCCCGGCGCGATTCTCGTTATCGGCTCTCGTACGGGACGGTCCCCGGAATTCTTCCGCCGACTGAAATCCTGCCCGATCGTTCCCGGTTCGACACATCGACACGACTCGATGCACCGGGTTAGCGCACGTCAATCGTACCAGAGACGTTCGCGCGAACTCGTCTCGCACCAGCGAGTCCTCCGCACGGGAGATCATTCGCGACGCCGAGAGATCGACGTCGATCTCGACTTGCGACCATCCGCCAGAGAACTATCGACCCAGCCAAACTCGCCGGAGAACTTTGTTCGGGATTAATTTATGGGATAACCGGTCGAGGATTAAGAAATCCTCGGTCACGGACGAATCGATAATCGCTGGGAGATTTATCGAGGCTAACCTCCTTCCGGATATGCCGTATTCGCGCGTTTCCGTTAATACCTCTAACGACTTGCTCACCTTTAACGTTCCACCGGCCAGCTATTACGCAATCAGCAGGCTGAATGCGGCGATCGGTGAATGCCGGTTGCATCTGCTGAAAATCCCTTTCGCGATGGATCGATTATTATTATCCCGAGGTTCTTCCAGTTGATCGACGCTATATCGCCGGGAACACGACAACGTAATCCCGTTTTCTGCAGGAATAACAAATCAATAACGAGCCGGTTGATCTGCCGATGCTGTCTGCCCAATTAGAGGCGTGCCTACGAAAAAAAAAGTCTCATTTCCTATTCATATCCTCTCGGCTGTTCGACGGGAGAAAGGAACCGGTGACGAGGCTGATTGTAATAACTCGAGACAAATGCGTTTGCCCGGGATTCCTCGGCGAACGCGGGACGCGACGTGGCCGGTTCATCGTTTATGCATTCCGTAGCGACGCATAAATTTTTCTGCTTCGCGAAAGGATCGACTTTTTCCCCGTGCTTTTTTCGCCTCCATCACCCCCTTCGCCCCGTTCTCCTTCGATCTTTCCCTCTCTTTCCCCCCTTTCTCCTTTCGTTTCCCCTTTCGTTATTTTTCTTTTCGCTTTTTCTGCCCCTGAACCCGCGACACGCGCCTGGCCAGGCCGTTAAAAGCTACTCAATATTTGACGCCCAGTGAAAATGACTTACGTACGATCCAACGTTCACCGGCAGCGTTTCGCGAATCGTTGGACGCGCCTGCAACGAGCACGGCCAACGAGAGCCAGGAGTTCTGGATTATAAAACCGTTTGCATACGCTAGTAATTGTTTTCCTCTCGTTTCAACCCGGATCACCGGTACGCTCGATCGCCGAGCAGCAAACTAACCGGACGCGTAACGTCCAGCGTACCGGTGTAATTACACCTCTCAGAACGTTCTTTCTCATCGGCCATTCCTCCATTCTATCGTTCGACCTGCCGTCCGAAAACACGGACCGCCGTCGCGGATAACCTTCATTTCCTTACCTGCTGCTACTTCCAGAGATGGCCACCGCTTGTTCGCAATTCCTTCGGGAAACAAACAGGAGCGACCGCCGGTCGAAAAAGAAAATCTCGGCGGAATTTCGATATTCCCGCCACACCTTCGTCAGGATTTCGAGCAGGATGCCGATACGAAACACGGACGATTCCGTTGCTTGGGCTTCTTGGAACGTTTGATTAAACGCGGATTAAACGGGCAGTGTTTTACGCGACTGATTGGCTATGGAGGTTTTTCTGAAATTTCTACTTCCGTCGATCCCAGGCTGATCGGCAGCGGTACCTAATCGAGAAAATTGCAACGCAACGGGTACTAGTTTAGAGAGACATAGACACACACTGGTACGGGCAACGTGTAATTTATGCAGAGAGTTCACTATCGATGCGCATTCCCGGGCAAAGTAGTTGAAATTACGTTTCGATTACCGATCTTGAAAAGACCGGCGCGCCATCGTGCACGGTACGGTTTACACAATAGACACAGCAGTATCTTTGTTAGCCCGTTCTGATTGGACTGTTAGAGTCTCTGCTTATGTTAGTTATGCCGGTGCATTCAACCAACAGCCAGAACTGCTTTGTTGGCACTGGCATATCAGGGTGTAACGAGCCTCTGTATTGACGTTCTATTCTCCCGCTCTCTCTGACCGTGAATCTCCCGCTTTCAGCAACTACTATTAGCATGTACCTTTGTGTCTGCGGACCCGGGCTTTATACATCGGAAAGTTTTCCTGATTCCCGTCGCAAGTTTATGGATAACAGAGTTAACTCCGCATCGCGTCGGGCTTCGGACGCGCGAGCCACGGAAGTGTTCTCTTCCGAAAACTGGCGAATTTGTATGCTTCGTGCAGGCTAACTCGTGATATCCTCCATTTCGTATAATAACCGCGTAATAAACAGAAAATTTCCCGCCAATGGTGATTGTTGCCGCGAACGTGGAAAAATTGCCACGTCACGGGTTCTATCGCTAATTTATTCCGCGAAAGCGAAGTAAAAAGACCAAAAGGTACTTAATGGGCGAACGGTATTGTTTCTCGCTTTTACCTGACAAAATTGCAAGAAATACCGAGATTTATCGACGTCTGCCTTTGACAGAAATAGAAATAAAGCGTTTCATCTTAAATTGAGACGCGAATTGTCTATTAATATTGAAATAGGAGATATCCTGATATATTCCACCTTTGTCTAATTTAACCGCTGGTATCCTCCTTTTCCTAAAGTAACTTCGTAATCGAATCGTTCCTTCGTATACGTTAAAAGTCGAAACGCGAGACGAGTCAAACATCTCGATTGTCCAAACGGAATCCGTGATATTTCTAACGCTGACGTTTAGAAAGAAAAGAAGACCGCCGAAAGATATATCGGAACCACGTGCGCAACGTTAGACATTCATACCAAGGAAGAGCCAAAAATCGCGAGGGTTCCTATCGATTCGAGGATTCCGGGATTCCAGACGGTGAGTCCCATCCTCTAGGAATGCAACGGAACGAACCGACAACCGATACATCGTCCCCTTGCAGTAGCAGACCGCGCTTGAATCATTATCATGCAACTGCGAGCCCCGCAACAGCGACCTGCCGTGCAGACGCATCCATCTTACCGGGTCCTTGGCAGGAGACGCGAAATCAGTTTTATTGTACCTCTGTACTTGCTCACTCGCGTCGCGTATGGATGCAAATTTGCTTCATTAGGGTATCGGGGATACGACGTGGACCGAATACGTTCAGCCACCGGGGCGCTCGTGAACCAATGTCGGATATTGTGAAACACACCAATTAAGACCAAAGGCTATCGTATGACCGAAAACGTAAAAGCAGAGCAGCCACGGATTTATTTCGCAGCTTTCGCGGGTAGTTTAGACGTTAGCTCGTAGGATACCCAGGAATATGATCTGACCCGCTTAAAATTGGTCGGGACTCCAGTAGATGTAGGTTGCTTCGGTTTTACCTCTGTACTATAATAGAACATACGTCAGAAGTTGGAACTAAAGTAAAAGATAACATTGATCGGATAGGTAATCCTCTCGCGTAAGCGATTGAAACGCTTCGGAAGCTTTCCTGTTTATTTATAAGCTATCCCTATTTCCTTGCGCTTTGTTTCTACAAATCCGTTCACGTGGATTTCTTTAAATTTAACCCCGTGATCTGGCAAATCGGTCAACACAGCGAAACGGAAATAGAAATCTGTTTTGATTACGGAACTTTGAGCATCGATCAATCGACTTGACGGTAAAATTGAGAAGAGTTATAACGATACGGAGAGCCCGTTGAGAAACCCTGCTCCAGTTCGAGGCACGTTGGGTAATCTGGATCTGGTGGAATAAATGGGGAGGAAGGAGAGAATCGTTGAATAAGTGTCGCGCCGTCGAGATTGAAACACGGTGTTCGTATCGCGGGTTTATTAAAAGGTATGTGTACGTAATGGAGTGCGCTAATGAAGATGAAGGCTATCGCGTGCCTGGAACGCAAAGGAAGAGCCTGAAAGAGATCTCTGGCTCGTTTTCTGACCCGTCTCGATTTATATTTACGTACCCGGCTCACGTATGTTGCGTGCAGAATGAAAGATCGGAACCACCAATTCCACGGGAATCTCCCGTTGAAAAACTGCCCATCGATCTTCATCCGGCACGAAGAACGATTAATTCGACGTGGCGCCATCGCGTGGCTTCCTCGTTCCCGGATAGGTCATTTGCATCGTGCGTTATTGAACGTTTGTTTCGCGAATTACCTAGGTGCCGGAGAACGATGGTTACCCTTTATAGACACGTATCGCGAAAGTCTTAATTTTGAAATCAGCTCCGTCGATTTCTCTGCCGCGATCCACCGTTCGTGTTAGCATTTCATAATTCCCGATAGCGTTCGCCCGAGGAAAGGGGGTTAGCAATGATTAGGGGAATAATCGAAACTCGACATGAAATCGAGGAATATAGAACGCAGTTTGAAGACCGCGTATATTGCTTTAAACAGGCAAGCAATTTGTACTAACCCTCAGCATCAACTTCGTTCAAGTGTAACAGAAGCGGTATAGTATGTCGAACTAGAGAAACTAGTACATGTTCACTTACCCCTAATATGTATATACGACCTAGATGATCGCGTATAGCAACTCCCTTCGAGAGTACAACCGTTATAATACCATTATACTCTTCGCGAATAACCAAATATTTTATCCCGCGCGATATTAAATGTTATAATTATACAAAGGTGTTTCTACGTTTTCCAGCAGACGCAATAATTAACAAAGTCAGGGCTCGGTCGAGCCATTAAGCGATATAAATTTACCTAACCATTTGCAAAGGGTGGAGTAAGTAAATTTTTCTCGTACCGTACCAACCTACGAAACAAACGGACGGTAAAGCACAAGATGAAACTTAAAAACTCAAGCTCGAATTAAGAGCTACAAGTTTATCGAAAGATGCTGATTTTGGAACCTTCGGTTCTCGTTTCCAGAGGCATATTTCACTCCGAATACTGAAGACTACCTCTGTCACGATACGCTACGTCGTTTAACGATCTCTCGGCACACCGTAGAAAAGTGGATTTACCGGAATTCGTTGGGACAATCACCGGATATCGCGGAGCGACAAATACGTGGCTGCGGTGACGGGCGACTTGGTGGAATTTTGGAAGTTAACTTCAAACCGAACCAGCGTAAATCTGCGAGCAAATACAAACAGGCTGATTGCCCTCGAAGTCCTTGGTCCATCCCTCACCAGTAATTAAACAGGGCAATCTGCACTTCCTATCCACGACGTCGCATGAACGGCGAGAACGAGCCGGGTCCTCGGGCAGAGAGCACCTATTGCCCGAGAGAGAACCATCTGTGTGCACTAAGATTATATTTGGTTTGGTTCATGCAAATTCATGAGTTCCTCAGCGTCCTGACATTCGGCTAGTTTGAGTTGGATAGACGCAAAGCTATTGTAACTAACAACTTCAATGGTATCGGGAGTTGTCGCGAAAATTGACTGGTAATTTATGAAGATCTTCATAAGTCGGGCCGGAACTGTGTTCCATGGTCACGGTGAATTATCGTCCGCCTCTTGGCGACGCTCACACCCGCTCATGCGCGTACACGCCCGCGCGTATCCGGTGTACAAACATCGTTAATGCAAATCGAAGTGTTCGAGTTTATCTTAATACATGTTAATTAACCCGAAGTTTCCCGGGGAACGATAATCGTTTATTATGTACGAGCTGTGGGATATCATCGCGAACATTGCCGGTAAGGATACAGGCGAATATGTTCTTCGATCGTTAACCCAGCGTTTCGCTGGGATCCGTGCAAGTTCCGACGATTAACATCGCCAGTTGGCGCGTCGGGTTTCGCTCGCAGTCGTATTCCACGCGTTGAAAGAAAACTCGCTTTCAAATTGTTTCGTGCGAATTAATAAGTTCGAAGTTCACGTTGAACTGGTTCGAAACGAGGGGGAACTGGAACGAATAGGTGGCACGCAACGCTTCCGGCGAGTACGCGCGCGCGAGAGCGAGCGGGTTAACGCGGCGTTACTTAACTTCTAAACTACTGACCGAGACGGGGACGAGGCGGGGCAAATCGCGTAGCTTCGTGTAAGAGAACAAAATTTCGATAATTACCAGCACGGCGGAATATTCACGGTTTCGCTTGCAGCGATTTGCACCGAGTAGGTAGCTGTATTAATTCTTCGCCAACTTATCTCATCGCGGAAAGTTTGGTTTATCTTGGAGTAACCTGGGCAAAGTAAACGTCTAGACGAGGCAGATCTCTGAGGTATCCGCGATATGAGACATTCTGTCGTATTTTATGCTGATCCTAATCCACCTTTGAAACACGGGGGAAACTTTTGAACAAGGAGCATTGGTAAGCACACAGAATACATAGCCGTACCCTGGTGCGCGGGCATAAATGCATGAGGGAACCTTCGAATTATTATATTCCCCGACAGGATTACCGCGGAATTGAAATCGTCCGGCTGCGCGTATTTTTAAACTAGTTACCCTCGCGTACCCTCCTCGCGAGGCGCCCTGCTCCTCGGGACGAACCACGACCGTCGTTGGAAAACGGCGCGGCGAACAGGTCGAATCGCGAGGAGCGAAGCTTCGTCGAGTAGGATGATATTTCGAGCGAAATTTTTTCGAAATTATTTCCATCATATCGAAACGCGTTTGAGTTTCGGCGGGGAGAAAAAATAAAATTTTGAAACAATGGTGACAACGGGAATAAAAAGGAAACGTAATTTGAGAGGATCGAGAGGTCGGTATTTGGAACGGACTCTTTTGGCTCGAGTACCTCGAACTGTTGCATCCGAAATGGGCTTCCAACGCCTGAATTGTTAGTCAAATTTTTAATGACGTCGCATGTAACAACACGAGTTAAAAGTGCTGTTATATATTTAATAGAGCGCTCAGAATGTAGGTCAAAGGGTCGTACGTTCGGCGATTTTAATTCAGCGTATGTCGGGGATACAAATACAAAATCGGACGGGTTTCAATTACACCGTTCAAAGCGAATTTTAATCTGTAATACCCGTCGGGTAATTCTTCCGGAGTTTACTTTTCGGGACACGAAACTGTAATCGAAATTGCCCTGACACCTTCGGTTTTCGATAATTGCGAGTAATTCTAGAAACGAGCGATTTTAAGGTAAAAGGAAAAGAAAAATTACGTAAAAGATAGGAAGGTTAAGTGGTGTTGTACCGATTCTAAAACTCGTTAATAAAACGCAAATATCTGTAATAAGATAGGCAGACGATGGTTAGAAAGCAACAGAGTAGCTTAGGCAGTGCAAATTAACAAATAATTCAATTTCTGCGATTAATTTGTGAACTTTTATAGCTGCATCGTAAAGAAGGAACTTTGTGCAACATTCTTTTGTAAATTTTGTACATAATTTAATGCTAATTAGTGCATTATTAATAATTACGTGATGTCGCACGTGATTTGATAACAAACATCGGCAGTATCTTCGGTAAAACTTAATTATGAACAAAACTAGAAGTAAAATATGAACAAAATTGATCAGAGAAGATGCACAAGGGTGCTGTTTTTATAATGTGAGCATGTAATTTATAAATTAATATCTTAAAAGATAGTAATTAATGAAAAACCTGTGAGTATCTTCGACACCAGCCCGAACACTCGAAGGAATAATTACTTATAACCAATTAATTAAGAAGAAATTAATATCGAAATGTATAGTGGAAAGTTCCTAAAGGATGCGCCTCTACAATGTAATTATAAAAGTTAATAAATTAATCGTAGAAATCGTGTAATTAGTTAATTTTCTGTCGATAAATAAAAATTCAAGCTGGAACTCGAGCTTTTAATTTACAATCATAGATGACGTTAAGGGAGCACAAGCTTCCAATCTATTATTATAGATGGCGTTCAGAGAGCACAAGCTTCAAATCTAAAATCAGAGATGGCGTTAAGGGAGCACAAGCTTCCAATCTAATATTATAGATGGCGTTCAGAGAGCACAAGCTTCAAATCTAAAATCATAGATGGCGTTAAGGGAGCACAAGCTTCCAGTACAAAATCATAGATGGCACTGATAACAGTCGGTTGAATTTGTATTCGGTATTAGAAAATTAACTAATTCCTCAATTTCTGCGATGAATTTAACAACTTTTAAAATTTCATCATATAGGTGCACCTTTCAGGAACATTCAATTATAAATTTTAATATTATTTTCTTCTTACTTAATTAGTTATAAAGAATTATTCTAAGGGTTGTTCGAACTGGTGTCGGAAATACTGTAGATTTCTTATTAATTACCACCTTTCACTATATTTTTCAGATTAATGTGTCTGGCAGCCATATTTACGAGGAATTAAGGTAAGTAAATAAGGTAAGTATGGTAAGTATGGGTAAAAAAAGATAAGAAATATATGAAAGATAAGTAGGAGAGGCAAGGTAAGTGTCTGTAAAGACAGGTAAGTAAGGTAAGTATTGATAAAATAAGAATGAAAGGCAAAATCGGCCGAAAAATATACGACGAGGTTGCGAGAGTATAGCCCGAGAATTCTTGGAAACGAGGAGAATTCTTGAAAATGACGTCACTTCTCGGAACTGGCGACCTCCTGTCGTGTTATGTGTTCCTGATACAAAATCGCAAAATCGGCCAAAAATTTCACGGCTGGTCGTAAAAGTGTCGACCACGAAACAGGAAAAGTTTTGTTGTTTGCAGCAAAAATATTGTCCTTGGTATACCTCCTATCATTTTATGTATTCCTGATACAAAGACGCAAAATTGGCCAAAATTTCTCGGCCAGGAATTTTCGGCCGATTTTGCGACTTTGTAACAGGAACATAGAACATGTGAGGAGGTATTTCGAAGATCGATTCCGAGAAGTGACGTCACTTCGAAGAATTCTCCTCGGTTCCAAGAAATGACGTTATTTCCAAGAATTCTCAGGCAATACTTTTCCAGCCACGCTTTCGACTGATTTCGCGATTTTGTATCAGGATAACATAACAAGATAGGAGGTCGACAGTTCCGAGAAATGATGTCATTTCCAAGAATTGTCGAGGACAATACGTTTGCGGTCTCGCCGTAAAATTTTCGGCCGATTTCACGTCTTTGTATCAGGATAAGATAACATGAAAGGAGGTCGCCAGTTCCGAGAAATGACGTCATTTCCAAGAATTCTCGAGGACAATAACTTTGCAACCGTGCCGTACATTTTCTGGTCGATTTTGTATCAGGATAAAATAACATGAAAGGAGGTCGCCAGTTCCGAGAAATGACGTCATTTCCAAGAATTCTCGAGGACAATAATTTTGCCGTCTCGGTGAGAAATTTTCCATCACTTTTTCTACTTTGTATCAGGAACATAGAACATGATAGGAGGTGTTCGTTGAACAATACTTACCTTTCTTACTTACCTTCTTTACCTTACTTACCTTTCTTTTCCCTACTTACCTTTCTTTCCTTGATTCATCTTCGTTCATCTTCTTATATTATCACTTTAGACATTACCCACTCTTTATTTTGGACGTTCCAGGAGAACATTGATAATTCACAAGAGATGGGAAGTATCTTAACCTTTTTGCGTAGCTCTTAGCTTGGTATCGTTTCCTAAAGAACAATTTTTTTCCGCCCAAAAATATTAATAGACATAATTATGGGAAAAAATTGTTCTTTCGATAGCAATTACCAGGTCTCACCACGTGGAGGTGGCTACGCATCGAGACCCATACGTGCACCCCACTGGCCCTATCTGTATCAAAGATACCCTGATCTAACTTGGACGATAGAAATTGAAGCTTACGAAAGGTACTTTAATTCGGCACGCTAAAACTTTACTGTCGGAACGCTAAGATATTTTATTTTTCATAAAAGGAGGGAATAAAATATAAAAGGCACGAGCGCGTGAAAAATCGCGACGCGCCAGAACTATGAAACATTCGAACGTTATGCGAAATATTCAAATTGTCACATAAAAACAAATAGAAACGAAAAAATGAAATTTGAAGGAAGAGAAAATAAATAAAAGTTGAAAAAAGGATGAATAATTAAGAATTAAATTGTATAGACGAGTTGGGAAAAGGATGAAGTAACCATCTCCAATGTTACTTCAAATCCACCTCTTTCGCACGCAACAAAATTTTTAACGTGTCACCTACGAAGTCGAACCGACAAATGACAGTACCAAAAGCGCATCGTCCTTTATATACGCCCCGATCATCCACGAAGATTTCCGAACTTTACCGATTCTCTTAACTAAAATTTTCCCGGCTTAATAGTCGATAATTTATTAATCGTTTCACTTTTATTATAAATGTATCTCGGGAGTAATTTATTATGGACGATAATTATAATAATTTATACATTTTCTACAAGTGACAGATGATGCAAGTTCAAGTATGAGTTCAAGTAACAGTCAATAATTTATTAACCTTTTCATTATTAATTTACGTTATAATCAGCTTCTTATTAATTGTAAATTTGACAATTCATACACGTTTTATAAACGTAATCCTGCATTCGCTCCTCTGTAGGATAATTTTGCATAATACGTATACACAGTACATCAAAGTATTTTTGCCTCCTGTATATTTTAGTCCAAACAAAGTATTACGCAAAATTATGTAAAACGCTGGCCCTTTGTACCGATTACAGAAGAAGTGAAAATTTGTTTGACAGTGTTACCAGTACGCATTGCAGGTCTCGCACACGCGATTCAGAAAGATTTCGTTCGAACACCCGTGTGTTTAATTTTTAATCACTTTAAACATTATACACGCCTGTTTTCCAAAATAAAATAAAATAAACATAAATGAGAAAATAATAAATTCGCTATCCAGACATTCAAAGCGCTCCAGCGCGATCCGAAAACGATTACCGCCGTAATCGGATTAAAAAGTCGCTCTTAAACATCTGGATATTTTAAAAAAAATGCACATACCTCGTGGCGATCGGTGCGGAACATCAGACACGCCTGTTTACCAAAATAAAATAAGATAAAATAAAAAGAGAGGAAAAAATAACAAATTCGCTATCCAGACTTTCAAAGCGCTCCAGTTCGATTCGAAAGCGACTATTAGATTAAAAAATCGCTCTTAAACACCTGGATATTTTCCAAAAACGTACATATCTCGTGGCGAACGTTGCAGATGGCGGTGCAACGGGAGAAACAGAGAATGCCGAAAGGCAGCGAATTGGAAGTGGTCTCTTGGACAAGAGGACATGGGAAGATCGCCGGCAAAGAGCGTGTACGCTTAACATTCCAGCGACGTGCGCCGAAGATAGCGTTACGCCGTCATTAAACAGCGCCGAATATTTGCATTATAATGGAACACCGGGGCCGTGATTCATCGAGTTCGTCTCGTTCGTTATTAATGGCCCCCGACTGCACGGATATCGCCGCGCGAGCCGCATTGTGTGTCAGTCCCTGCCCGTTCCTCCTGGTACACGCTTCCCTTCGCATTAACATAAGCACCGTATCTCGCAGGGTGTCACTCGAAGACGCGAGAGACACCGGCGAGCCCTGGAATCCGTGTCCCTTCCTCCTTCACCGACAAACCCTCTCTACGAGTCGAGCTCTCTGCACTAATGATGACGTCGCTCCGCCCGATGCATTCCAAATCCCGACACGCCTTTAAATTAGTGTCTCCTCCGGAACGGTCCAAAGAGTACGTCAACATCGGTGACGCGCAAAAAGAGCCGGCCATCCTCTGCGTTTAAATATAGCGAGACGGAGGACATCGGGTGCTCGCGTGGTCTGCGTCTCCGCTCCGCGTGTCACGGAAGTGCACGCGTGAATCCGGAGAGGATAACAATGTAATTCTCTCTCCGAGTCAACTCAGAGTTCCCGCTATGGGACGTATCGGAAGAAACCGGTCAGGATGGTCCATAGACGAGAGGTTGACGGGACAATTGGCCGCGCGTCTACTGTCGATCGATCCTCGATCACGGTGGATCGACTTCTTCCGAGTTTCTAGCGGTACAGAGTTCTATACACCCCGGCTGTCATAACTTCTCGCGATGGATGTCGAGTGACGGAAGGAATTGGGGCATTTTCCGCTGATTAATTTCGGGCGATGCGGAGATAGACGAGAATATCCTTTGCCGGGTATTTTGATTCGCGAGGAGAATCGGGGTCATCGGGTTGCAGCGGAGGATTTCGCGTGGATGTTAGGTCAAGTCGGGCCGTATATAATGGTATATATATTTTCCATAGATTCGCCAGAGAGCCGCTTTCGTTTCTTTAAGCTCGCGTGTCGCGGTCGATTGCGTGGCTGCTCCGTGTCATCTACTTACTCGGGTACAACAGCAGGAAATATTCGACGAGTGTTAACGGGATAAGTCGTAACGAGGCGAAAGACGCAGGTCGTGTTGGCAGATCGGAAGATAGCACGATGGTGGAATTTTCTCAAAAGTTCGGCCAGCGAATTATTTGAATAGTCGCGCGAGGAAATCCGACGATTAGGCGAGTGTACGCGCGTAACGCGATCGCTTTAGGAAAACCGGCCGATTTATCCGGTTTATATTTTAGATTTCGCGTTCCCTGCAAGACAGATAGCAAACACCGACGAATTTCATATCCGGCGATTGACGGAACGCCATTCCTGACCTCATTTGACTAGCACCGGTTCACTGTGCATGACAGGGCTGGATAAGTCGTTAGTGTCGGATTTATCGACACGTTTTCTGCGTTGTCAGGAAAATTCATTATTCGACCATGGCTAGACCGTGTGTCAGCGATCGCGTTAACGTCGACGGCGCGTTTGCTTGGCCCCGGATAACAGGCCGGAGTTACACGCGCCTCTGTCACCCTGTCGAAATCCACCGTCCGCGAGGATCCCATTCCTTCTGGCCTGCAACCTGTTCCCACAGGCGAGCNGACAGGGCTGGATAAGTCGTTAGTGTCGGATTTATCGACACGTTTTCTGCGTTGTCAGGAAAATTCATTATTCGACCATGGCTAGACCGTGTGTCAGCGATCGCGTTAACGTCGACGGCGCGTTTGCTTGGCCCCGGATAACAGGCCGGAGTTACACGCGCCTCTGTCACCCTGTCGAAATCCACCGTCCGCGAGGATCCCATTCCTTCTGGCCTGCAACCTGTTCCCACAGGCGAGCCGATAAAAATAGTTGCCTCTCGCGATCTAAATACGTAAATTGCCAGGAGCTTCCGCGGCGGAGCGTCGTTTGAATGAGCGAACAGAAGATGAATGCCGGCCGGCAGAGAGGTGGCGCGCAGAAAAATAAGTAAAAGTGTCCGTGCGTGTCTTTGAGCGAGCGTGCAAGCGTTTCTTTCGGCCTCGCATCCGCCGCCTTCCAACGCGCCATTCGAAGTTGCCGCGCGCTCCTTCTTGTCCGCCTTTGTATCCAGCTTGCGTGAAGACGTAAATAAAACGACACGCAATTTATTCGCCGAAGCCAACCGCTGCTGGCTCTGTTTCTGTCTCTCTCTCTTTCTCTATCTCACTCCTTCTCCCCACGGTTCACCCCGTGAGAACGTATATCCGCGGCTTGCTCGCTTTCCTCCGGAAACACACACGCTCGCGGTTTTCTTTCTGCTCGACGCCCTTTTACACAGCTCGTGAATACGAATATCGCGGCGAGTTCGCGTCCTTTTGTTAGTTCGATATGGAATTCCGCTCCGGCAGTCGCGGTGCGTCGCCTGGCGTATTGAAAGGCACGTTCGCAAAACGGCCGACTTTCTTTCGGATATCGCGATGCGGGTTAGAACCGCGTCATCGCGTGGCCCGGAGAGTCGCTTCGTTTACCGCGCGTGTCGAGCGTGTAATTAAAGTTACAGCCGTTACGGCCTGGGTCAGCGAACGATACGTTTCCGTACGATTCACGGGGTTGAAATATCTTCGTTTATCACGCTGACTCGTTCCGCAAAGCCGCGGGACGTTGCCGCGTAAACGAGGCACGGAGCGGAAAGTAATAAGAGGACCGCGATCGCCTTGACGGTCAAGTTAACGGTTCCAGTTAGAGAGGGTAATCCTCCTTATTACGAGAGCCGCGCTTGCTTTATCCTTGGCTCCGCTCGAGATATCCGGTATATTAATCATTAAAAGCCTCGTCGAGTATAAAAGTGCTTATAACGCGTAGCTGAAAGAGACTTAGCGTACAAATGTCCGCCGTTGTGGTTACGGTCGCTTAATTCTCACAGAGGCGTGCACACGTTTTAAAAACGAAATTATCGTCTTCGTGCTTATGCGCCGGCTTAATTCGAGGAAATCCATTGTTATTTCCTGGACCACGGGGATTTAAAACGACGCAAGACGGCGTTGCGCGTTTTGTTCGGTCCTCGCCCGTTCGTAAATAAAACGTTAACGGTCGGATGTAAAGAATCGCTCGCCGCGCGTCGTTATCGCGCGCGTTTCCAGCGAGAACGAGTCGTTAGACCGATAACGAAAACCGTGCCGCGTTTCTTCCGTCCGCCAGATAATTCTCATGATTCCGGAAACGGATATTACGTTAGACCGGATCGGAGGAGTTCGACGGGGCCCGGCGCGGCAACCCCCCTCGGTCCGCTCGGCGAAAGCTTGAAACCCCGGTACCGATGCGACGAACCAAAAGAAAGATAATCCCGCGACGGTCTCGCCGGTATGCTTTCGTGAAATGTTCCAAGCAAATAGTTCGGCAGGGAGAGAACAGGACGGGCAAGTTCTCCCGCGAGAAAACTTCGCAATCGCGACAAAGGGAACGGCGCGTGATGCACGCGTGACTTCTCGTACTTTTCCACGCCGGGCCGGGAGTCCATTTCTTGGATAGAGGGCCACGCGAGACGGAAACTGGTCCTTTTGTGCCCAACGTGGCAGCCAGCCGTTGCCTCCGAGGTTTGAGTGGTTTTGCGGCCCGGTCCGTGGAAAGAATCGTCGGTGGAAGTTCGCTTTGACCGGTTAAGGTATAATTTTCGGATAGTTCCCGAGCACTTTCGGTCCCGGCCACTTGTCAGCGAAACCAATTTCGACGTCGGGAACTTCGGCACCGAGTTCGCCGGTGAAACCAACCGGGCTATTCCGAAGGAGGCTCCGTACAAAAGGATGGGACGCTCCTTTTTTGCCCACGAATTATTAAGTCCGCACGGAGATCACGTATACGTCCCGTAGAATCGGGCGACGGTAATCGAACTACCGGTTCAACCGGCCGAACCTTTTTTTCCCCCTCGGAAACTGGGTCAAACGATCCCGTTCGACGTCTCGCGTTCGATTATTAATACGGCAGGACCGTTTCCTGGTGTCTAAAATCGAAATAGCCCGCTCCTCAAGCGATACGCTAATTTCCGAAAGAGCTGACGGCACCGCGACCGCGATACCCCGATACCCGAAATATAAACGAGAAACGAGCAAGTTCGGAAGTTAATCGGTCCAGGTCAAAAGCCGGTGGGATACTTTACGGCGTCGGGGCCAATTCTGCGCGGCCTGAATTAAATCTTATGATGCACTTATGTCGCCATTAACGCTGCAAATCCTCGCGGGCTCTGTTCGCTTTCCCGAGCGAGTAATCCGGTATGCGATTAAAATTCGAACGAGGCTCTCGTCCGTCCTGCAGCTCGCGTATTATGCGAGCAATAATTGGCCCGAAGACACGTGGAATTCGACCAGCCTTCTGGGCTAATCGAGCCGCTGCTCTATTAATGCCGGACAAGCGAGAAATTTGCATTATTATCGGGACGCGTAGCGCGGTCTTCGGCCATTTTGACAAACGTTGCCCAGCCGACTCGTAATCGTCGGACGAAAGGCAGGTGGACGAAGGAATTTTCGCGACATAATGGCGAGATTCCATGCCCGCCATTAGACGCCAGCGATCGAACGACCGGTAAAAACCTGCATTAAACTTTCGCGTTCGCCTCGGGGCCAGGTTCCTCGAGGATCCTTTCGATCCAGACGTATTACCGCGAATCGAGGGATACGGGATCGATGAAGGGAACACGGCTACGCAGGTGACGCGACAGTTGTCGGGCACGATGCTTTCGCAATTAGGAAGATAAGGGTAGCGGTCTGCGAGTGAAATGGAAGTTGTTCCGGGGTGGAAAGGGAACGGCACGGCCGGAAACGGCTCTCGCCGTCTGATGTCTTGATTCCGAGATGAAAAATGTTCTCTTCCGAGTATCAAGCACATCGCCGATGACAAATGATCGTTTCTTGTTAATGCGCTTACGTTATCGCCAGAGACATTACGATATACGAGTGAATTTTTGCGTTATTCTATTTAGAGCCGCGCTATCGCGATTCCGGCTCCGTGTGCCGTTTTCCATAACAACCGTCGCGATATGTCATCTATCATCGCGATAATTTCTGTTCCAGTATTCGTATTATTACGTTTTTTCGCTAATCAAACCGAGATTCAAAGGGTTACGTTTCGGAGCCGAGGCACGCGATAGCGTTTCGCGATGATAATCTCTTTTCCCAGTTCTCATTTGCCATTTCCGAGATCACGCAACTCGCCGCGCAACGTGTACGCGTTTACACCACCCACCCTCCCTCTCCTCCTTCTCCTTTCTGTTACTACCTCTTCTCCGCTCTTTTCTCTCTGCCCCTCTCTCCCTTCCGCTCCTCCCCGCGGGCCCTCTCTCGCCCGGTTTTTTTTCGCGTATTCATCGGGCCGGTAATTCAAACGAGTGAAAAGTTTTCAAGCGGCGGCGCGTCCGGCATCTCCTCCTTGTGTTACGCGATCCTGCATCTTTCAATAATGGCGATGCGTTGGCGATTCCACTCTGTCGGATGAAAAAAAGCGGCGCAGACGGCGCGTATCGTCCCGCAACGTTTTATCCTCTCCCGGTTGCAACTTCATTTCCGCATCAGCGGAGCCTCCGCGTCGATGTTTCAATGCTAATGCTTGTTGCCAAAAGGCGAGCGGCGTACCGGCGCCGCGCTCTTATCTCAATTGAAACCGTCAGCCCCGATTATTACCTTTGCAAATTTAAACATCCCATTACACTTTACCCTCGGCCCTGCGCGGCCCCGTTAACGCTCGGCCGACGGCCAGAGGGTGGATCTCTCTCGTTCGGAACATTCATAAAAATTCCGACGATTCTTTAATGAATCGTAACTACGAAGCAGAAGGTGGCTACATAATTGCAGGCACGATTTTAATCACGAACGCGAGCCTCCTTTCCGCTTTTCTCTTTCTTTCCCTCCTTTGTGTCCGCCCCGCCCCGCCCCGCCGCCCTTTGCTCCCGCTGAAAGGAGAGACGGCGAGATGAAAAACGAACGCGGCCTCTCCGCTCGTTAATTTGATCGATAACGAAGCGAAAAATAATGTCCCGTTATTTTAATGGACTCGTTAAAGAATCGCCTTACACGACCACTCGAACCGGTCCACGCCGATGGCCACTCTTCCGCGGTTCTGCGTCATCGTGTCGCCGCTCCGCGACAGGATTCGCGCGATTTTCCACCCTCGAACTGAAGGATTTTTCGTTGCGGATGACGCGAGAGGACGAGGTTAAAGGTCGATGTTACGACGAGCGTGGACTAGCCGCGACGATTATTATTCACGAGAATTCGGCAATATCGGGCATGCCAACGCTGTAGCAGACGGGAGAAGAGACGAGGTCTGGTATTGTCACCGTTGCATTCATTGCGGGCAAGTTGGTCGCTTGCCTGATACATAATAGTTGAACCATTGTGTCATTTGATTGCATAATTCCAGTTAGACAACGAGCGACCTGTGTAACGTGCACGCGCAGCCGCGTATACTTCGCTAGCATCAATTCAACGTCAATTCATTACGACTAGATGCCGCCTGGATGGAACGTCACGTTTCAGATTTTGATTGATACTCCTGCAACTTTAACGCCCGCGTATTATAAACTCTCGCCGCTTTGTCATTCGTAGGCCGCATTGTGCCGCGTGAAAATGCAGCCAGTTGGCCGGCGAGATATTTTTTAATCGCACGAAACACCGGGAAGGAGCACGTGAATTATTTCGAAAGAGCTTTTAAAACGATTCGCTTATTATTTCAGCGTGCTCGTTTCGCGTTTAATGATCCGTTCTATTTAATTCAACGCCGGTCATCGCACCGGCCGCGCGGCGCGGCGATGGGAATTCTTCCGCGGGAGAATAAAAAATCCGTAATTTCGGAATGTAAAATTTACATGGAAAACGGGGCGACGAGGTATGAATTTCGATGGGCGAATCTCTCTAAAACTGCGCTCAACTTCCCGTAGACCGCCGGGCGCAAGTGAAACTCATACGTCTGTCCTTCTCGCTGCACCGTTTCTACCCGCGGTGTTTTCGCATTAAAATGCAGATCGGCGTACCCTATGTTCGAACAACCGCATTTTTCTGTTCGGAATTTCCTCGAAAATGGTTTGGTAATTCGCGCGAGCGCCGAAGTGCGCGCACTTTCAAATTTTCCCATTACAATGCAGATCAATCGCGTTCTCGGTGGCCCCATAGTCCTCTGGCCTGCCTCTGGAAACCGATTTTTACAGGATTGTCGAAATTTCGATGCATACTCCCGGTGCCGGTGCCGCTACATCCGCCCGGTAATTTCCTTCGATTTGTCGCCGAAAGAATGAACGCTGTTGGCGCAAACAATCGGTCAATCCCGTCGGCCATTGACGTCGTTATGACGGGAAGGACGAAAAAAAATACCAAAGAATCCTTTGTCATCCGTCGATTTTCCTCCCCTGAAAAACGGGAATGGAGAAAAGGAGGAAAAAGGCAGGGAGAAAGAGAAAAGGAAAAAGAGAAAATTGCCTGATGGAAATTTTCGAAATCGTTCGAATTCCGCTCGCACGAGACCAGGAACATTTGAGACGCGTTGTTTCTATTCGATCGCTATCTAACTCCCAGATCACGGAGCCACGTGACAAGAAACAGCGCACGTTCTTCGATTATTCCGATTTCGTGATGGGATTCTTGGGTGTAACTCGTGATTCAGAACCATCGAAGATGTATTGTCAGTGGGCGTGATATGAGGGCAAGAAACAAGAGAACCGGAGGCATCGAGACGACATTACAGATGCAGTGGATGTTTCAGGTTGGGCTGGCGCGTGCAGCGGCGCGCGCGCCATCCAGACCACCCCTGCCTCTCTGTGTACACACCTTCGGTCATGCTCATTTCCATAACGGAATAGGTGCATATTACTCTCCGCGTAACCACGACTCTGTGTACTCGCTTCTGTGACCGCCTGCTCTCCGACTCTGCTTCACGGTCCTCCGTTTTCCTCCTCTCTCCTCTCCTCCGTTTGTCCATCTTCTTTTCCACCTGTTCTCCTTCTTATCGTTTAGCATTAACCAGTTTCGTCGTCGTTTCGACTCTTTCTCGAAGTCTCCTTCCGATCGAAACGCAAGACGGAAATTCGAGCGATTTTTCCTCGCGGCGTCTCGCGATTCGCGGAATAATCGGGCCGAGATTTCTCGAGGCATCGGCCGAAAACCGTGATACGGTATTAGGAATCGTGAGCACGTTCCAAGAGGATTTCCCGAGGCCGGTGTTTCCGCAAAGCTTCCTCTGGCGAAAGGAATTTTTGTCAAGCCGTTTCCAGCTGAGACCTGCTAAAAAATGCCCGCGATTAGTCAACGTTGCTTCTTTCTCTTGGCTTCTTTAGCATTTAGTGCTTCCGCTTTATCATTACTTCCCGCTGCCTGCCTCCTTTGTTCCCTTCCTACGACCCCGGATTTTCTCGTTGTTTTCTCCACCAACCGTGTATACCTTCCTCGAGCCGAAACGCGAGTCACGAAGGTGGAAGATCGAACGATCGACACGGAAAAATTAACGATGTTCGTCTATCTTGTATTCTCTTCACTTGTTCGTGCTTTTTCCTCTTTCCCTTTTCCTCCTTTCTTTTTTCAATTTTTCATTTTTCATCGATGGCGGGGTGAACCAGAAAAATGTACGTCCGTCTACATCTACCGATCGGCAGTCCCTGAATTTTTCCGGAAATTACGTGATCCGGTTGTAGTTAATCAAACGGGACCGTGAAGAGAGAGAGGGTGAGAGAGAGCAGGACAAAGTGGGGTGGAAGGTAAACGAATTTATTACGAGGGTGAAAACAAAAAAAAAAAAATATTGAATGAAAGGATCGAAGCGCGGATAGGACGGTGTCCAATCGGCGAATCGAAGCCCTCCGTCGACGGGGCAAACTGTCGAATTGTCATTTTGCCAAACGGACAAATTGCGAGAACGGATATCTCATCGAACGAACAAATTGCTGAATATGTTGTGTCTGCAATAAGCGAGCTCGCGCGGACGGCTATCTCTCTCCCGACGTATTAAACGCGTCGAATGGATTTATTAAACTTTTGTATCCCTTGCAGGCCGACCGTGTTGACGTGAGCTCGAAACTCTCAAAGCCGATCATGAATTCGATTAATAAAAAAAAAAGCGCGCGCGCGAGAGAGAAAAAGAGAGAGAGAGAGAGAGAGAGAGAGAGAGAGAGAGAGGAATGTATGGAAAAGCGGAAAAAGACGGAAATATTTCGCGAAATCGAATTGATATCGACGAGTTTCAACCCGATCCTGCATATTTCCGTCAATTTTCTTTCCCTTCTTACAATTTTCCTCGTTTCGACGGATTATCGAGCTTTGTATTCTACGCAGCGAATGTAGAATCGATGAGCGCGGAGATTAACGCGTGCAAAATTGAAGAATGCAAATTGCTTCTCTGTTTTATACAAAGGCGAATTCATATCTGGTTTCCTGAACGTTCGAAAAAAGCTCTAAACGCAGGCTCGATCGTTTGTTCCAATTTTTTCCCCGAGTTTTTTCCAACCGCGCGGTACTCGCCCCGTTTCGGGAGAAAAACATTCATCAACCTCGTATTTCGGGACTGAAACATTCAGCGGGATCGATTATCCGATGAAATATTCAGAAAATATGCTTCCACGACGGGAATCGTATCCGCGCGCGCGCCGCTGGGAAACGAGCCGGTAGTAACGGCGAAAGGCGTAGCTAAACGTAATTGTTCCGAACACGTTTTAATTTATGAATGAATACGCGGTTTCGGAGGGGTAGGGCGGCGTAAAACCACGACCGCGAAGCAACGTGGAACCGGCGAAAGGCGAATGGATTTCCGATTTGGCGCGTCATTAAAATTTCATCGGGATCGAGTCGAAGCTATCGGTGTACGCCAGTTACGTCTCGCTCTGCATGCACGTACGAACACCTACATCTGCAGCTGAACTTGCACACGGTTACACACGCCCCTTGCAGAGGAGCCCTGGTAATCGCATATTTATCCAGGGTGGATGGAGCGCGGCAGGTGTATAAGTCTGGACACCTTTTGATTGGCAAACATGCATATTTTATCCCGGCTCGCAATCGGATAACGTGTTGTTCGTATCAATTATTCTCCAAAACTCAACGCTACCGCCTAATGGGGAACGGAGTTTTAATTGAAACGTAATCCCAATTAAAACGAGTTCGCGATACTCCATGCACGAATACGCGTAATCGTGTTAACGAAATGAAATGTCCACTCTGGCGCAAGATATCGATGCTTGTTCATGGAAAAAGGTATGGCGAGCTTTTTAGTCGATAAGTTTCAACGATATTCCCCGAACTGATTCTATTTCCTTTCTTCACTGTCCTTCGCTTTTCCTTTATTCTTTTTCCTTTTTTTTTTCATTTTCTATTCTTTCTCCTTTTTCCCCCCATATTTCTAATATCACAGCGTGAGCGGAGCGAAACGCATCGCGTTAAAATAGTGTATTGTTTTCCCTTTTGACAAAAGAAAATTCTGGAAACGAAACTGGGTATTTTTATTAAAGGATATCGCAAATATTATTCGATGCCAGGAATTTTATACCTTATCCGCGCGTAGAATCGAATAAATGTCAGAACGAGAGTCTGTCATCTCAATATATTTATTCCGTTTATTTTTATTCATAACGACTTACATTTCTATGCTCTTCAAATATACAGTCTTATATCTGGCATGACTCGTACCGACAGGTATTTACAACTCTCAGAAAACGTCACGTAACAATCTCATACACACCCTTTGTAAATATAACATTTCTTTATAAATGACTTCTTCTAATAGGATTCGTGTGCCCTCGTCGCATCACCGGTTCGCAACGATCGTCACACGAAGGCGACATCCGCTAAAAACGCGCTCGCTTCCATTCCCATACGTTACATTTTCACTCGTCTGCCTTTTATTTCTCTTTTTTTTTTCCCGCCCTAAAACCCCGTCAAACTGATTCCGCATCGATTACCTGCGTAGAAAAAACACTGTCCCTCTAATGCGATAATTTCGTGTTAATCGTACGTTAAAAAATGCTTCCGCCGTTAAGTGGTAACCTTAGAAAACGAATAGAGAACGCGTACACGTGTATTGTCGGATCAACGATGCATCCGGGAAGTTGTGACTAAACGAAGTGAACCGAATTCACTAACCGAACAGCTGGGATCGACGTCGGCCGTCGCGATTCCGCCATTCGAAAACGACCATACGCGAGACGCGACTAACAACGATTCCTCATCGACATCCTTACCGGCTATAGTAGACAGCCAGGAAGAAGTCAATCGTCTCTAAATCGAATTTTCTTCAATTAGCCAGATGCACCTCGTCGTTAACTCGACGTCTCGAAGAAAGACCGATTTCTTCCGAGCTTCCTACAGTGTCTTATCTACTTACGTTCTAGATAGGTTTATTTTTCCCTCCTTTCTCGCAATTATTTCTTTTTTTCGCTTATTATCTTCCTAACGCGTCAATGCCTCGTTAAAGCACCTTTTTACGAATACTTTCTATTCCTCACAGGCATTCGAACCGCCATCGATTCGGTTCACCGGGTTCGCTGGCTCGTCAGCGGAAGACCGTGACGGCGCGTCCTCTACGGCTGCTCGTCCTCGACCTCGCCACTGTTCGCGGGGATGGCGTCGAGACGAACGCGGCCTGGCTTGTACGATGCGACGATACGACTTCAGTTACGCGGGAGAGAAGGTGCGTCGCGTTTAATCGAGTGCAAAGATTTGCCGCGGAAGCGTCGCGCGTGCTGTGCTCCTCGAGAGCTCTCGATCGCGGCCGATCGGCGAGTTCTGCCCCTAACAAGCTGGCTCGTGTAACACACGTTGAATTTTCCCTAGAAGCGTGAGTTTCCTTAGCGTAATCGACGTTGAGAAAAAAGGTACTATAACCGACACGGTTCCGACGTCGCGAGTCTCCTCCTCTATTCGTGCTCGACGTTCAGATCTCGACGCGTCTTCGTTGCGAGTTTAGCCGAACCTTTGACGCGGGATGATCGCAGAGGCACATTAACGCAGCTACTTCGGAAAATTTCATCGACGATCCTCGCTTCTGCTCCTAGTTAAACCGTTGGATACACGCCGCGGGGCTCGAGCCGCGCGTCATTAGAAAAATCTGCTCTCGCCGAGTTGCGAATTGACGAATCTACCTGCCATCGGTGATTAAATTGGACGTAATGATCGACTCACCGACATCTATGTCGCTATGCAAGCCGATGAAAATAAATCACGTGGTTATCTCTGCTTGTACGCGTGTACTCTCGCTCTCTTTCTCTCTCGCCGAGTCGAATCTCCTTCGACGCTTTTCTCCGAAAGTTTCCCTCCCTCTCCGATCGAACTGTCGCTTGAGTTTATACACCGAAACGGTAGCGTGGAACGAAACTTGCGTTTTTACGGAATACGAAATCGGAGGTGCGAGTAGCGAGCTTGTCGTGTCGTGACCCTCGCGCAAGAGGATGCTTCCTGTTGGAAAGATACGGCGTAAAAAAGTAACGAAACGATGGAACTCGGAGGTTACGACTTAAACGCGTAGACCACTGCGAAGTTGGGTTTATTTGCGAAAAGAAAGGATCGCCTCTCCTTTGTCAGTCGGTAACGAAGAATTTGCAAGAAGAACGACGTTCTCGCGACAAGCGTAGCTCAGCTAAGCTCCGGTAAGTTGAATGACGGCGACAGTACGAGGATTATCTCATATTAGAAACATCTAAAAATACTACTTTTATTTTATATAAAAAGATCTCCAACGTCTCCCAGAGGTCCATTCCCCGTCCTCGGCTCTTCTAACTCGTTTCGTCTTGTAATATACAATTAACGTCTATATATTTATGTACAATTTGTTTCTCTGCCTCGCTGCCCCTTTCGTGTCTGCACACTCGGCTTAATGGCGCTTGATCCTTACTTAAACGATACGCCCACTGCACGACCTAACTTTGCGCGAAAACGTACGGACAAATTAAGCTCTATATCGCGACTCCGTCGTAACAACTTCTATAATTTTATACAATCTCTGGCTTGTATTATATATTCTATCTGTTCGAAGGAAACTTCGCGTTACCACGGTCCCGCGATCAGCCTCGTGATTTACGATCGCATGCGAGATTACCGTAGTAAAGCGAATCGCGTTCGAAGGAATGGAAGGCATTTTGTAACGTTACCCTCGACTCTTTCTTCCTCCTCTCCTCCTCCATTCTTTTCTTCCCCTCTCGTTCTCCTCGATTCTCGCTGCCGAGCTTCGTGCGCTTCCACGGACTACTTATCGCGAATTTACCGAATAATCGAGACGCGATAACGAGGTTTTCTCTGCGTGATTGGAGGGAGATTGAAGGCATCGCATTAGAAATTGCACGAGTACGTTCCGCCAAGGATTACTACGCTATTCCACAAGCTTCTCCACTTTTCTCCTCGTCTCTTTCGCTCTATCTGCTTCTACCTAAGGAGAGATCTTTGTGTCAAGCTGTATGAAGCATAGCTGGTAAAAAACGCTCGTAATTAGTCAACGTTCGTAGACTATAAACATTCGGGGGAAAACGAGTTAATGATTAACGCTAGAGGGGGAGGATTTACGCTGATAGATCGTATGAGTCGTGTCCAAAGTTCATCCTATTGAGCGACATTCTGTCTTAAGAGTCTCTGCTGTTCGTCGACTTGTTCTCCCGCGTTAACAAACGATACGATACGGTTCGACCTTGAAACGGATCGAGATCCGTGCAGAAACCTACATTAACGCGCAGCCGATCGCAATCGGCGTCAGGCGCCGCAACCGAGAAACGAATGATTTAGGCCCGCTTTGGTAACAACGAGGTCACTGTCATGGTGATCACCTTTCATGCACAGCCACCTGCGACTAAACTAAGACAACGACCGTTCGGCTGGAGGATGAACGCTGGAGAACCAGAAGCAGCAGAATCCGCGTGGTCCTACACTATGACCTCTTCAATTGTCCCAAGTCCGAATCCTTCGGCGAGTAGAGGCCGAGCTTGAGAGCGAGCTCCTTCGGTTTCCTGGCAGCGTTTCTGACAGGGAAGGGGCTGAACTGAGTCTTCGGGCTGGTCACAGAGTTATACCCGTCCTCCCCGGCTTTGCTCGAGTGACCGATGTTACCCAGGCTCAGCGACGATTTCTTGTAACTGCTGGAACCTCTGTCCGGCAGTTCCGGATACTTGCCGACGTTTATCTTGCCAGGGAATTCCGGGTGGGATACGGGTCGTTTGGACTCGTCGGGCAGACCTGGAGAAAGTTTGGTCGCGTAGTGATTGATGGTCGAAGGGAAACGTTGGTCTGGGAACTGGCGATTCGGCGACAGGGGGTGGTAGTCCCGGTGTCTGGTCGGTAAATACGATCCCGTGTCGGTACCGGGCTCTATAGGCGGTAACGTGCTTATGTGTAGGTCATAGTCGACACTAGTCGCGTGGGAATACTCCTTCGGGGACAGGGGATCGTACTTGCGACGGAGGATGTCGGAGGAGTCGGCGGGATAGTCGAAGAAAGAGGTACCAGCGGTATCCAGGCATCTCTTGGTAGGCGTCAACGACTCGGCGCTCCCGTTGCTGTAATAGGGAGACTTGCTTGGAGTCACGAGAGTTCTGGTTTCGGATGGAAGGGGTATGTAGTCGGCGACAACTTCCCTGGGCGAGTCCTCGTCGTATCTCACGCGAAATTCCAGCGACTCCTTGGTCAGCATCGGACTCTTGATGGGCAAGTCATAGGCGTTGATCGAGATCTCCGGCTTGTGGTTGATGTACTCGAAACCGGAGTCCACGATGGACTTGTCGTACGGCGTGGTCACGAACGGGTTGGTAGAGACGTGCTTCGGCGAGAGTTTCGGCTTGAAGTCGAACGACTTGTACGGGTCGTAGGAGCTTTTCAGCGGCGACGTGTCGTATTGCACCGACTTGGACGTGTACCTGAGAGGAGAGACGTCTTTGAACGGTGACGTGTCGGGCACGTAGGGGATCGAGGTGAGCTCCTTCTGAGGAAGCTCGAGGCTCGGGTCCGGCAGCACCTGAGCCGAGGAGATTTTATCGAGCTTCTCCAATTCCCTGTAGATGTCTATATCGCTCTTAGGCGACGAATCGTCTACCTGATACTTGGCCACGCTGTACGGTAACACGTTTTCCGTGTACTTGGGAAACTTGTCGACCGGAATTGATGGTTCCTGCGCGGAGCCCAGGTCGCTTCTCGCGTCGATCGAATCGCTCGACGATTTATAAGAGAATACGTTGGTCGAGATGCTGGATGGCTCCAGTCCTTCGATCTCGCTGATGTTCTGGCTGGACGGCCCTTTATCCAGCGTCACCATGCTCACCGGCGAGTGCTCGTCATAGTTTGCCAGCAGTTTCGACAACTCCTCGTTTATCTTGCGATCTATCAGTGCTTCCCGGGTGTCCATGTACTCGTGAGATATCACCTCGTCCACGTCGAACTGATCCATCTGCTCGGACTCGTCGATCAGAGAAAGTTTCGACAGTTCCTCGTTGATTTTCGCGTCGAACTCGGACACGCTGGTCGCGGTCATGCTGTCGAAGTCCTTGAAATTGATCCTCGCCAATTCTTCGTTGATCTCGTGCTCGTTCAGTCCCATCTTCTCCAGTATCGGGCTAAAGATCTTCGAGATCTCCTCGTTTATCGGGCTAATGGTGATTTCCTTCGATATCTCCTCCAAATCGGGCAGACGCTTTTTCGCCTGGCATGCGAGGATCTTTTGCAGTATCGCGGAATTCTCTTGGATGATCTTCAACGCCCTGTCGCTGTTTCTCCGCCCGTTGTCGCCTTTCTTCCTGGGTTTCACCTTGGTCCACACGCCCAACTTCGATTCTCTGCCGTCGTCCGAATCGTCGCTCTTCCCGCAGGTCATCGTCTTCAATATACTGTCGCTGTTCTCGTCGATGTTGATCTTCGGCTGCACCACGTACGACATTCTCCCCTCCCCGGTCACGTTTATATCCGGCGTTTCTAATCTACACCTGCAGAAATTCCGCGCCGAGTCGCTGAAAGTGTCCTGCCTCCTGGCCTCCAGGCTCTTCATGTCTTCCCACATGTAACTGCTCTTCTTCGTCAGCATCCCGCTGTCCGACGACACGTCGTTCGCTTTCGCCTCTAAGTGTTTGATGTCCTCTAGAATGTCGCTGGATCTTTTCTTCGCGATCGAAGTGGCGAACTCGTCGGTAGAGGTGGAGGATTTCAAGTCAGCGTACCTTCTGCTGTCCAGACTGCTGGAACTTCTTTCCAGCAGCTTCGACCGGTCTCTGTATCGGTAATTCAGATATCGCTTGTCCAGCTTCTCCTGAGGCAAACACGGCACCACGTCCTTCTCCGACAGAGGATCGTCCGCTCCGTCGTCGAACACGTCCTTGTCTTTGCGATAATAATCGCTACTCGTTGTGTCGTAATACTTCACGTCCATGCTTTCGTTCCTCCTGTCGGCCAGGTTCACGCTGGAGTCCTCCTTCTTCAGGCTGAACTCCGACCTGACGAAGCTCTCGCTCTTTCGCGTCACGCTGTCCGCGTCCTTCGCGTCCGTGGCCTTCGAGGAAGAATCGAACTTGGACTGGTAGCCTAGGAACTTGTTCGACTCCCTCGAGCTGCTCGACTTCTGCTCCGGCGAGGTCTCGCTGCTGTCCAAACTGGACCTCCGCCTGGACGCGCTGTACGGCGACGTCGGAGTCTTTTGATTAGGATTAGAGATCGGATAAAACGGCGAGGTAGCGCTGCTCAAGTCGATCGGCGAGCCTGACACGTCGTCCTGCCCCCGTCTATTGAAATTCGAGGTATACTTTATCGAGTTGGCACTTATTGGCGATTGCAGGTCCGAACTGAACGACCTCTCGGAAGACTTTAATTTACTCGGACTGCACGACTCGCTGGAACTGCTCACCACCAGCTTCGGGCTCACCTCGGACTTGTTCTTCAGCGAGTCCGTGCTGATCGGCGTGGTCGAGCTTGACAACTCGTACGTTTTCTTCGTGTCCGTCTTTGCGCTGTCCCTCGTCACGTCCGAGTCTATCGAGCGAAGCACCAGCGTTTTCGAGTCGGAGCTCACCGACGAGCTGATAGACTTATCCATGGAGAAATCCCGGGAATCCGACCTGACAGGTGTTCTCGGGCTGACAGTCAGACTAGAGGGTTTCGAGTCAGGCCCCATGGTTTCTCCGGAGCTGTACGATTTGCTGCTCTCGGGCGTCTTCGGGCTCTTGGCCAGGTCCGCGAACATCTTCGTCTGCGACGTAAGTATCCTGTCGCTGAAAGCTGTCCTATCCAACGTCGCTTCTGGGGTCTTCACAGTCTCTGGAGTCAATACAGGAGGCCCATGCACGTTCAGCGTTACCTTGCCCAACTTCTGATCGACCGTCATCGGAGAAATGGGAAGATGGCCGACGTAAGTCTTGCAATAAAGCGTTTTCTCGGTGTTCGCCGTGTCCGTAGTCTCGCTGATCAAACTCCCTGCTTTCGAAGTCTCGTATGGTTTCAGCTCCAGGGACACTCTACTCGAGAAGTCGAACGACGACTTGAAACAATCCGACTTGATTTCATTCTCCAATCCCGAGATCGTCTTATCTGCGACGCTATCGTACTTTTTGTCTAACGTGGTTGAAAAATCAGGGAACGTTTTCGAAGAGTCGTGTCTGGCGATGACAGTCACCGTGTCCTCGGGTTGGTCTTTTTTCACAATAGCAACAACTTCGTCTGGAGACGCGTCGACCATCTCGTCAGGCGTTCGTTTGTATCGATGTTTCTCGTGAACCAGCACCTCTTCGTCCTTGGAACCGATCGTGCTAGCACTGAAACCCAGGTAATCGTTCAGGTCCAAAGGTTTCTTCGCGATTTCGGTGTCGGGAGTGTAGTCCGCGGTCAGATCTGATATGGATTTCTCTTTCTTCGTCTCTTTCGCTAACTGATCCAGCGACTCTTTGCTCTGCGCGCTAAACTTCTGAGGAACCATCGAATTATTGTCATCTTCCGCCGACAATCGTCGTATTTGATCTGTGATCTTCGCGATCGACATGTCGCCCAGGTTCTCCTCCGTCGTTTTCCGGTCACTCGAGCTCGTCGTCTCGATCTTCTCCTCGTGAGAAGGACGATCGAGCTTCTTCTCTGGCAACGGGGAGACGTTCAGTCGAGAGCTCTTCTCGTCGTCCGCTGGGACCACGTAGGACTCGGATGCCGACGTAAGGTCTTCGCTGTCAACGTCACTCAGGCGGTCCGGTTCGTCGCACAATTCCGTCGACGTGCTGTCGCTGTCGCTGTCACCGTTGCTGCGCTTCGGAGATGCCAAGTCAGCTTCCGAGGATTGCACTGTCACAGCGTTGCTCGCTACCGCTTCTGCAACGCATACGGAAATATTTCGACCAGTTGTATTAACCGTATTTATTGCGAGAATTGTTTGAAATTTTTATCGAGCGTTATCGAGCGTTGATTCGAAATTCGTATCAATTTTTACGCAACTTGTCGCGATGTCGGGTCGATACTGAATAGGTAACAAGAACATTGTAGTAGAATTCTGTTTTATTTGCTGTAGGTAAGGTAACTCTACCCGAAGCAACTGGCCATCAGGGAACGACGTGTACCAACGGATGGTATACGTGCATTACAGCGTTCTCTGCGTTACCATCGTTCGGTATACCATTACCATCGGTGAACAAGGAAAGTGTTCGACGAAATACCGTGTTGAAAAATCCGTGCAAAATTTGAGGAGAATAAACGAAACTCTGCGTGTTTACCGTAAAGGGATTGCTTCGAAAGGATTTACGAGGAATTGGCGGAGAATTTCTACCTGTTGAATTCGAGGGTTTCTGCTTGGGCTTTTTCGTGTCCTTCCAGTGAAGCGTGACGCCTTGTCTGTCCCTTCGGTTTTGATTTAGAGTCGTGGGTCTTGTCTTGGTCGGCGCAGCAACAGAAGGTAGACTCAAGGGTCGATTCTTCCCACTCACGAGCGCACTTTTGCCCACTAAAAGATGATTCATGGCCTGAGAAGTAGGAGGTGGTACCATGGTCTGCCTTGCACATGCAGCTGCGCCGAGGGGAAAAATAAAAAAAACGTATGCATTCTTGTAGCCGTTCAATTTGCAACAGACATACTTGCATTGGTCTTATTGTACGTCGATGCTTAAACATTTACGCGAAGCACGCATCTCAAAAGCGATGGAAGAAACGAGATGATTTATCGTGCCTTAAACCTTGGCAAATACAGCTAATATAACGATTAGAATCAGCAATTACCGGAAAGTATGATATGAGCCTGCCGTTGACGTTCCCGTAGCTTGGCGTACTGCTGTTTCAACGTGCTAATATCCAAAGCGAGCCGTTCACGATCGCTGCTGGGTGCCATTGCCTGCAGCGCCCCGATCGTTTGAGGTATACGATCTGCGAACGTGTTTTTACAACGTGAAACAAGCACGGCTAATATTCTAACGGTACCGCGATTACAATGTCAACGCATTTTCCCGCCCTACCTTTCTTCAGCCGTTGCGCCATGCTGAACATCGCCGCGGCTACGGCTAGCCTCTCGTCCTCCTCGGTGTCGCTGTCGTCGTCGTCGCTCAGTTTCCTCGCCCAGGGTGTGATATTGTATCTGTGCTTCTCTCTCAGCCCGGTCACGCCATGCAACGAGCCCATGCTCACGATATTCTACGGAGAAAGGAACAAAAAGAAAAAAGTTAGGCGTCACGTGCCGGTATTATCTCCGAGCAGCCAAACAAACCTTCACGAGGTTATTAGTATCCGTGAACTCGAGCATCTCCCTCGTCAGCACTCCCATTATGCTGTAAAACTCGTCGGCCGATGTTACCGTCATGATACGGCTGAAAAGAAACGACGTGAGAGCACGCGGAGGGAAAACAAACAGCGGACCCAGGGCATTTTCGATCCACTTACTCGGAAAGTCCTTCCCAGATGGCCAGCGCGGTTCTCAGCAATATCTCGTCGCCCTCGAGGAATATCAGGTCCCAGACGCGCAGGACCGCCTCCTGGGGCAGGCAATGACAGAAGAGGGTAAGGAACCATTGCATGGTGAACACGTTCGTCAGAGGTGGCTCGTAACTGCTGCCTGGACAAATTTTTCCCCCGCGACAATGAGACAAGCGCGTAGAACCGAGAGCCCGCAGCGAGAGGCCGCCTGGCCCCGCTCCACTCGATCGAACAGAGAGTTACGATTGCACAACCAGTTTGGTTACCTGTCGCCTTGTCCTTCGCGTCGTTCTGCAGCGCCTCCAGGTGTCTCGAGAGCTTGGGCAGCCTGGCCCGCAAGAGATCTCGAAACACCGCCATGTCGACCGACAGGCCGCGTAGATTGTCCGCGAAGTAGCCCTCCGGCAGGACACCCTCTATCAGGTAGATCATCACCTTCACGGCGGCCGACTCCGCGCGATCCATAACCTGCAGAACCAGGGCGGCCAACACGTTCAGGCCCTGGCAATAGCCAACAGACTTGTTCCATCTGGCGAATCCCAGCAGAACGCGACGAAGCACCGCCTGATTGTCTCTGCCGGCTGCGCCGCAGAACAGACTGCAGCCCGTCCTGTGCAGATCCTGCAAACGGTCATCGAGAACGCGTGTATGCAAGCTCGCCTCTGCCCGACGCGCGTGTAAACGCCGCTCGCGCGCGTTCTGCTCGAGTTACCGTTCGAAATGGAAGCGGAGGCGACCGGAGCGCAGCTAGGTAACTCGGGACACTTTCGGTCCTCGCTCGACTAGGCTCGTTAAAGGTCACTTTTTCCCGACGCCAGCCGGTTAATTGGAAGGCTCATCGGCGACGCTTAATTGCCCGGCGTCGAAGTGATCGATGATCGAAATTTAATTGCACGTAATTATACGGCGAGGGGGACGTCTGAGGAATCGTGGCTGGAGAGCGAGATTTTCGTGGACACGGGATGGGGAACTGGTTCTCGGCTCGCCCGGCACGCCCGAGGAACATCGTTCCGGCAGGAATCCGATCGGAAGGTGGGAAAAGCGAGCGAGAGTGAAAGCTGTTTTCGCGTCGAGAAATATCTCAGCCGCGCCGCGAGGGATACGCTCGCGTCGCGACAGCTATTCCTGCGGATTCGTTAAACGCGCGAATATTCCTCGCTGGTCCGTTTCGGGGATCTCTCGCTTGACGAGATTACCTCTTCGATAGTGGTCGATAATACGAGTAAAAACGAAGATTCGGATAGAGGAGAGGGACAGAGGGAGGAGGGGGAGGTTTAAATTTCAGATTGAGGTGCACTCGAGGAAACGCCACCGCCATGGTCGTTAAGTCGGCTGGGACGCGGAACTTGCGAGAGCAGGGTACACGCGAGGGACTATTATAAAAAGGATGTACGTTTCGCAGTCTTACTTTAACGATTTGTATACCGAGCTCTTCATCGTCAGGATTACTCCACTCGTTGAAGCAGATCTTCTCAGCCTGCTTCCAATCTACGCCGCGCTGCTCCAGATGACGTTCCGCCAGCGTCAGCCATAACTGTGGAATATTTAGAAAAAGAACGGGGGTGATTCGGGTGTAAAGGGGGGTTGCAGCAGCCGGCCACGAGACGGGGAGAGGCATCTAGCCGTCGCAATCTCGCCTGATACTCGCCTTCTTTCGAAATTCCGGCGGAATTCCTCCCGATAACCTGGCGACCATTTTCATCGCGTCCAGCCATTGTATGAAACCGCTTTCTCCTGGCTGCGGCGTCAGGCTAAATCTCATCTTCGTGTCTTCCACTGGAAATTCAACGGGATCGGATGATAATCTCGACGCGTCGAGTGGAACTCTCGTGCAAACGGCACCACTCTCTTTCGCCTTTGCCGCGGATAGCGCGAGATTAAAGAGAAGCGGAACGGGAAAGGCGAGAAAAATGGAGCACTCGTTCGAAGACCGCGCAAGGATCGCGAACAGGAGCCAGTGGAAAATGGCTCGAGTGGCTGCGAACCGCGTTGAACAAACGACAACGTTTGCGTTCCTAATTCGATCGAAACGCCGGCACCGCGTTTACCTCGGTTCGCCAAGTTTTACAGACAGCCCGCTCGATGCCGCGCCGCAACGCGCCGCGACGCGCGACGACGAAAGACGGACGCTTAAATCGCGATCGAGCGCCTCGACGATCACCGCGCCTCCAAGCTTGTTAATGCGTTTATCGGCCCGACAGTTTTATCGTCTTTAATGCCGTTATTTAATTAGGTCCTAGGCGAATCCGCGAATCGGCTACGCCACGCTTTCCGCGCCCGAACCCGCGCGAGATCCACTCCGTTCATCTCTGTTCGAGCTTCGACAAGAGCGAAATTTAAATATTCGAACAGCGAGAGACTAAATTCACCCGAGAATCGTTCCCGATGAATAATATATATCGAAATTCGAATTTCTCCCGGGAACACCAGCTGTTATCGACAGCTGGACCGTTCGACAATTTAACGCCGCGAAGAAACGCGTGTTTACATCGGAATCTAATTCACACCGAATATGTTTCCACATGTCTAAGTATCCACTCGTCCCGGCGTTAATTTCGTAAACCGAGCTGCGGATAAACGCGATCCCGTAACCTCGTCGATTACGGGATATCGCGAGGATCGCTTTTCCGTTATCCATCCGCTCTCGGAGGATAAGCTTCGCGAATTCCGCGACTCGATTCACCGGTAACCGAATCTCCGACCCGGGAACCTGACCCTTCTCCGCTCGATGAAAAGTCCAGCGAAACGTGGCTGGCTTCGATCGGAAATAAAGCGCCGAGGCAACGCGCGCGATCAACTTTTTGGGAAACTCAATTCCGGCTTGTTCGGATGAATTTCCAGCGGCCTGTATAAGTAGTTTGCATCCTTGAAAGGTCGTGTATACCTTGCGAGGAATTTCACAGTCGGCGAAGCGCGGCCACCGGAGCTCTGCGCGGTGTGCGCGATCGGACAATTATTCGTCAAACGATTTCGTCTCGCGTAGCGCCGGTGAACCAACGGATGATCGTTGTTTATCGTCGTGGAGATAAAAAAAGCAGGAAAAAAAAAAAATCGTTAACTCGCGGCGAGGTTCGAGCTCTGTCTCGCTCGCTGCGCGTCCATTTGGATAATCGTCTTGGTTACGCAACGTCTATTACCATAGCGGTCCACGCGTGGCGAAAACTCCGCGGAAACGGGAACGAATTCGATCGACTGGGCCAGGAACGGACAGAAATCTGGCAGGCTGGCCTCGCGAGGCGGATTCGCGATGGAACGGGACGAAAGCTCGCGCGGATTCGCATGACCGACGGTCGGGATTGCTTTGTTCACCTTCCAGTTCTTCGTACTTCGAGGCAGAGCTGGCAGCGTACGCGGCTCCTGACGCGAAGTTCTTCAGCGAGTTGAAAAATCCGCTCATTCTCCAATTAGGAACGCCGCTCTTTCTTCTTCATCGTCACTTTCACCTCTGCCGCCTCTCGTCGTACGCAGTGCAGCCGCCTTTCAGCCGTTTTCGTGATTCATGATCCGTCGTCGACCTTGCGTTCATTTTCTCCGGATCATGCTCGCCAGCCGCGCTCTGCGAACCCTCTGTCGTGCGAGACGCATTTTTATCACGTGTCTGAAATCCCGTATGCAACGTTTTACCTCGCGGGCCACCTCTAAAAATAACACTTGTCCGCGTTACGCGCCTCCTCCTCCTCCTCCGAGCGCGTTCCACCTCGATAACGCTTTGCGGTCGCCGCTGATACGCGTCGCCGTCCAGCGGTTTCCAGCCGCCGATGGAACGCGACCGTTTCGCAGTTACTGCCGGCCGGAAAGATTTCACGGAACCGTGCAGCAGAAACGGACCAACAACACCGAGGAACCGAATAGAGAAATTTCTCGAGTTCCTTCGGTTTTAATTCGACAGAGACGCGAGAGGCTTTTAGTTTCCCGGTTTGGTTTGTTTCGCTCTGTTTATTCCGAGCGTATGGTTATTGTTACGAAGGGTTGCAGGAAATAGGAGAAACGTCGCGAGCTTTTGCAGACAAAATCGATGTCTGATGCTTCAGAGTCCATTAATAAGGAAGAACGCTTGTACGGGAGGCTTGAAGATCGCACGAGAGAATGGCGAGCAGCGAAAATTGAATAAAGGAATTCTCCTCGCGTTTAATCCGCGAGGTTCGTTCGAATACTCGCTTTCTTAAGGTATAACACTGCGTGTGTTATTGTTATGTAAAGGGTTAGAGGAAATACGAGAAACGTCGTAAATTTTATGGATGAAGTCGATTTCTAATGCTTCAAAGTCAGTTTATAGCCGAAGTTCCTGTTGTTATCTTTCCAAGTGCCAAAATGTGCACTCGAGATCACCGAGAGAACGTTGCGTCTTCTATCTCCTTACCTTTTCTACGTGTCGTATTTCGTATTAGTCGGTTTGTGTACGTGTCGAGAGATAGATGTGGTAAGAATCGCGAGGAAGGGTAGAATCGAGACGTTCGAGGTGAACTGAACAGCGTTAGTCTCGGGCGATTAATTTCTGGGTGAACGATGTCGAAAGAGAGATAAAAGATCCCGCTGCGATAGATCAGGCCGGGAAAGAGGAACGCGATCGTCAACTGTGTGGTTTTTCTTAATCACGTCCGCACGAAGTGTACCACCTGTTACAAAGCGCTTAATGCGGATGTGCCAGCGGTACGTAACACACGCGCCGCGTTTCGGCGAAGAAATTCGCGATACCGAGGACAAATCGATCGGTTATCGGTTTCAATTGAAAGCGCGTGACGTATGGATAGGAACGTACACGTTCCGAGCCTCTAGACCTTCGACGTGAATGAAAATTCGGACTAGATCATCCGACGCCGATGGCAAGTCGGCCAATCGACGCATCGGAATTCGGGCCGATGTTAAATTCTATCGATCAGCGAGAAAGTTGGATTCGTCAAATTGATACATACCCGTGTGGTACACTGGCATGCTCGTTGCTCGATTTGAGGGTAGGTTCGAGAAATTCGATAGATTCGAAAAATTCGCGAAACGAGGAGAAGAGAAGATCGGTGAAGCAGATTCGCGAAGCGTTGGCGGGGTTGCAACGAAAAGAAAAGCGAGAGGAAAGAAAATAAGAAAGGACAGGAGAAACGGGTGCATATGGTTGCTACGCACCCCACGAACACGAGCAGGATCGCATACAAATGCGAGACACTCGCACACGTTGAACTGGAATGGCAACGAGGTATTAGCACCAGCCGAACTGGTATCGAACGTTTTGATTTATCTAATCCTATTCAGCCGTGGGTTACACATCGATTTCTCCGCTCTTTCCCAGGCCTACTTATTTCTTGGCCGTGCAGAAGATGCTCACCCACCGAATAGAACGTTCCAAGCAGAGGCATAGAGGCATCGCGCACCAAACTTTCATCCCCTTTCGTTCCCGTCAGCCTGCTCGCGTGTACTCGGAACTGCACGGGCACGGAACGATCATCGTCGTTCGATAAATCAACGTCAACGTGCCCCATCGCGGTCAAGGAAGCTACCAAAACACATTCCCTCGAGACAGCACCCGGGGACGTCTTACCATTGTCAGTGCGCGAATCGACGACGTGAAGCGGACGGCGTGTCCCCAGGAAAACTGCACGTCGGTCTACGCATCTGGCCTCGTGTCACCGAGCACACACGGTTCTCGAACACTCACCAGAAGCACATCCCCGTGGTGCACCCCTCCGACACTGACGCGTACTCTTTCACCCGCTGTGTGTACGTGAGGCCAGAGAGAAATCGAGGGTAGAGAGACACTCGTTGGAATTCACGCGACACACAACGACGCCGACGACCGCCACCACCACCACCACCGCGACCGCAGCCGAGACGATGACGAGGAGGACCACGAAGACGACGTGCACGTATCCCCGAATGATTTGCGATGCTTTCCCGTCTCCATAGACAGCTGCTGCGCGAGGCTCGCGGCGAGGACGCAGAACAACCCTTGTTCGAGAGGAATACGTCGAGTCAGCTGAACGACCACTACGCCGGCGGAAGAAGAGAGTTGCGCGCGCGCGTACGTCCACCGTGACAATAACCACGGTGGATGGCGTGCATGGGAGGGGTAGTTGTCTCGTGGAACCCTGCAATAGGCACACTGAAGCCGTTCCACGAACCGTTCGCTCTGCCAGCCTTAGCGATCAGCCACTCCCGTTACACCGCATGCGCCGACGCCCACACCACCGCCACACCACCCCACTCGCACGAATTTCTGTCTGTGGGGGTGCTCGCGTGCGCCAACGTCTTCGCGGCCAACGGGAACACCGTGACTGCTCCGTAGGGGTGGCTCGAATCCGGTTATTTCCTTTTTTTCTCGCGTCTTCCACCTAGGTTACTCTTCTTCCTTTCTCCCGGTCTCTTTCCTTCGTTCTTCCATCGATGCTTTCTATCGAACCCGTGCAGAATCCGAATAATTCCCGTAATTTTCTCCGTTATTCTTATTCCCGTATCGTCCAAGAGTTCTTCTCTCGGAAGGAGATTCCGCGACGAAGCTGTTTTCATCTCGCGAGGTTACTCCGGTCTAATCCCGTACGTTGGTTTCGTTGGTTTCCGCGGTTGCACGTTGAACCCGTCTCCGCTTTCCCTCCGAATTTCTCCGCGTAAATGCGCGTTTCCATCGCGTACGCGACGGAGCGAGGGATTCTACCGTGCCGGCATCGCGGTGCAGCAGTCGATTTTAATCCGCGTGCACAACAAAGCCGCGTTCCTTGGATCGATGAACTTATCGACTCGGTCCCTTTATGGGTCAGTCGGAAATGTCGTCAGAGTCAGTAGCAACACGCCGGAGAGACTAAGGCCATCAGATACAGCCGCGGATGGATATAACGCGTATCTAACCGAAGTCCTCGAGATAAAAATGAAAAACAACCGTAGATGGTATTTTTATAATTCTCTATCGCGCCTGTCTCTCGGCTGCGTTATTAATCGTCGCGTCCCGGCCGATACGAATCATCCTCGCATAGTTAACGAGCCTGGCTCTTTTGTCCGTGCATTTCGCGCCGACTTGATAATTTGGTGGTTCGCCGCCAACCCTTATTTACACCGACCCTCTCTTATTCTCTTCTCCCCGCGAATGTCACGCGGCTGCGTCGTTCGAACTTGAAACGAAACTCGAGCTCGCGGAGTTCTCGGCGACCTGGCTAATCGAATTTGCAGCGATTCGACGGTCGCGGGGAATACGAAGACACGCGGAACGAGACGAGGGACCGCGAAGAGGATACACGGTGTATGAAAATGTTAATTCCCGTTCGCGACGGCGGTATGGAGACATAAAAGGAGTCATATCGTTTCGTGTCCCTTCGATCGGGGACAACGATAACCGGTTCCCGACATTATCGTTCGCGTGGTTAGGCGCCGGAAACAATTAGCAGTACTGTCAGGAGATCAGCGATAGGATTCTTTCTCGACGAGCGGACCATGCTCGAGGAAACGAGTGGACGAAAATAAAGAGAAAATTCGATTTATCGACGTTCCATGGCCGCGTTTCCTTTCTTTTGCATTTTTTTCCCATCCCCCTTGCCCGCGGCGGTGCTCGTCTCGAAAAATCTGATGGAAAGCGAATTAAAGACGAGCCAGCAGCTACTCGTTTGTAGATAGAATTACCTTTGTCCATGTCAAACGAGGCTACGTTGCATGGCGTTGCATCTCGATTGAGACACGCGATCCTTTTCGCGCGAATACGACCCAATTCGATTCGTTCGCGTCCAGATGGATCCTCGTGTGACCGCTTATTTTCAGCTTATTCGCGGATATTTCCTGTCGGTCCTCGAATTTCAATGGACGATTCACCCCGGCCGATATTAGCCGTTCGAGTGTGTTCGTTTGGCGAAATGAAAGATGAAGTCCTCCTCGACGGGACCGCGTTCTATGCTGATAAAATAAATATTCCACGTCGTGGCGGAAAATTTACGGATAATGGAATAATCGCTCCTTTGACAGCGAATTGAGGACGTTTCTGGGAAAAGGCCCACGAACCGAGTAAATCGCGTCGAGTATTTTATTTTATTTAATACTCGGAGTAAATGGCGAATTTTACAGATAACGCGAATACTCGAATCTATCGAATTCGAGTATCTAGTGTATCAGTTTGCTGAGGAACGAATAACGCCGCGAACGAGATAAACAAATTACGAGTCGAAATTAGGTTCGGCCATACGTAGGTATAGGTGGAAAAATGAGATTTTCCACGCGACGTAAGCTAGGAGTATCGCAATAATCGACGCAATCATCAACGCATAATCCGCGCGTATATATTCAGCAGATACGCTCATTTCGCAAGACCGTGTTTTGCCGCTCTTGCAAGCGTATCGGGGTAATGGCTTGGAAACAGTTACTTAATATTTTGCACGCTCGGTTAGGTCATTGAGGTACTCCGGCAAAGGACGGAGTTTAGAAGCGGTGTTTGAAAAATTGCGCGGGGTCGATAAGTTCCTCGAGTTAAGGATGAAAAATTGTCCAACGGAAGCGCCGTCTTGTTCTAAGGAAACAAATACCGGGCTCGTCGCCGGGGGAATAGAATTCGAGGGAAAAACTAATAAATGGACGAACCACGCGGAGATTAACTTCTTACAGGCCCGTCTGACAATCGGGAAGTATTAACTCTTCGCCGTCTTACGTTCTGAGTGATTGAACAAAGATTTTATAATCTGGTAGGTCCAATATCTGGCCTACCTGGATTTTATCCTCGTAGGTCTTATTACGGTGATACCGTACAATGAAAAATTTTCAATTCCTCGGAGATGTGGTAGAGTGTATAATTTTATCGATTAGAATATTATGAATAGCCAGACTACATAATTACGAACGAAAATAATTACGAATATATCGAAAGTACGTGTGGTAAATAAAAAAAGTTCCCCTGTGGTTTCTTGATTGATCCGATTCGTTCCATGCCAAATAAGGAATTGTGTTAACCCATTCCTCGAAATCAAACTTTTTCCTGTACGGGCAGCAATCTTGTTGTAAACGTGGACTTAAAAGAATGTAATAATAAAGAGAAGATAAGATATCAGAGAGACCAAGTGATGTACTATCCACGATTGTGCCTGTCGTTCGGATTTCGAAATAAATAAGGAAACCAGTTACTATGGATATTCGCGTATCTTATTAAAGAATCCTCGATTTAAACGAGAGAGTACTACAGGCGGCTTGACCGATAAATGGGCGATATTCCAGGTTAAGCATTGCTCGTCAGGATTCATAGAAGGACAAGTAAATACGTTCTTTTTCCTCGAGATTCTAATTAATCCGGCCGGCTTCGATGTCACGAATACACCAGGATATCCGAAACCCGATCCTGAGATTACCCCCTGGCCGGCTATCTGTCGTAAACAACGGCCACCGTGCGGTCAGTCGGCGGCCACGATGGTCACTTTCTCCAGAACCGCTGCTGTCTACCGGCGGCTACTGCAGACGTTTCTGAGGGATCTCTTCCGGTTACTTCCGTGAATAGTGTCCATTTCGGATCAATGGTAGGAAATGATCTATCGCTTCTCGGAGCTCTGTCCGCGGATATCAAGAGGCACGCCATTGCTGCGAAACTGGGACCGGCCGAAAATGTCCGCTAAAGTAATTCTATTACAGGGTGTCCGAAGAGGAGTGTTCGAAGAGGAGTGTTCGAAGAGTCAGAAATTTCTTCGGGAACTCGATACCTCGGGAAAAGTTGCTCGGGAGTAACTTGGGCGGGAAGAAGGCCGGGAGAAAAAGTTGAGAAACGAGAACGAGCGTAACATGGAACGAAGAGGAGAGAAAGAAAGTATGACAGGTGAAAATACGATACGAGAGATTCGAAGGTCAGCCATAGAAACCTCCTAAAGCCATCGTCCAGCTGAAGTCTCGCAGACTCGAGCAACTCGGAGCCGCGAGACACTCTGGGCGGAGGAGTGAAACTCTGAAATTGCATTTGCGAAAGTATGACGCCGACGTACGCCAACTATGCGAGACCGTCCGCACACGTACGAGGCGTCTGCCTTGCGGTCGGAGCGTGTCGGCGTCGTCGCGCATCGGCTCGCGCGACGCCAACGGGTTCATCGCGCTAAATGCGGATCTAAAGTGAGAGAAGACCTTAGCAAGTTCCGCATTTCCGGTTCGCAGGCGCAACATCATTAAAACTTTATCAATGACGCTACGCCGCGAGGTTCGGCCGCACTTACCGCACGCCGGGCATGCGTGTTGCGCGCGGTACGCGCGGCAAAGTCTAATTATTGATCACCGACCGCGCGTCGTGCCACGTGAAAAGGGGCCCTCTTTGTTTTCCGGAAGTGTCGGCCACCAGCCTGCCGTGTCTCGCGATACGCCGCGATACCCTCCGTTTAAAGTATCGATAACGCGTTTCCTCGCACCGCCGCTATCAACGCAGCGCCATCTGCGTCGGAACGGACGCCATTTCGTGCGTCGCGATAACGCCGCGAGTCGAGGATTCTGACGCGATTCGTCTCGACGCGAAAATCTCGCGAAAATGATCAGAAATCGAAATTCTTAGTAGTAGGACTTTGAATGTTCGCGCATGCTCGAAGACGGGTGGAACCGGGAATAAGAAACTCCACCAGGACACGAGTGGTTTCGTTGAAAAAATTCCTGCCTAGGAATTTGAATATCGCGTTGTTTAAATAATTTATTAGCCGGAACGGTTCGCGGCCTTTGAGAAACGCGGCGAATTCGTATCATTCTTAGGGATGCGCATAACTTGCGCATTTGTGTCACGGGTCCGTCTCCGCAGCGTGCCGAATTCCTGTTCCCAGCTGTTCCATATTCATAAATGCAAAATGGCGATAAGATAAATAATAAGTCGTCTGCGGTTAACGAAGAAGCGGCATAAATCGCGCGGCGGTTTTTTCACGCCGCGACGGAACACGAAGATCGCCTTTGTGCGGGGACAGTTTTATCGTGAGAAAGGAAACGCGAGGCTTCAAGCGACTCCGCGCGAACGGTTGCGTTTCCGCGTTACGAGAAGCTCTATTGTTTGTCCGGCGACATTATCGTCGCTGGTGAAAGAACGTTGCTGCTTGTTTAAACGCCGCTTCTTTCCCGCCCAGTCGATTTTCACCGCTCGCGGAAACGTCGGGAATAAGTCGGCGAACCACGCGATAGCTTGACCTAGACTCGAGCGGAAGCTTGATCGAAGGGAAAATAGGGAAAAGAGGATAGAAAAATTTCCGGTACGTACTCACCGCGTTTCGGACTGAGTGCCTGAAGGTGTGCCGTAACGATGGCGCACAGTCTCTCGCATTTCGTGGACAGATAATCTTTGCGACGCAGCTGCCGAATTAATATCTCGCCGGTGTAATTAATATGGTCGCGCAGGGTCAGCACTAAAATCTGCAGCTCTTGTTTACCTGCAACGATATCCCGGGAAGGAATGTTTAATCACGCGAAAGTTACGGTGTAACGAGCGCGTACAATATTCGAGATTGCGCGGGGTTATTTCGAAATTGAAGGTCCCGCGTCTGTTGCGAGGGCGGATGAAAGGCCAGAGACACTTCGAGGAATCTTTGAATCCGCGTTGCAATCTTGATAACGGCCCTAAAGGGCTCACCCTGTGTACACACCGTCCGAAGATTGCAGTTTTCCAACCCTTTCTCCAGCGTACTTCGACGGAACCACGGTTTTTCATCCGCCTCCGCCGTTTCTTCTCGCTATTCCGAACACGAGTTCGACCCGCAACTTCGCGATAGTCTCTGGTAACCGAGTTAAATCGCACCTGCGTTAAAATTTAAACGGCCGGATTGCGGATGAAAGAGCCGATCGCGATGCGGCGCGCTCGAAAGGGAATCTCGGATAATTGTCACGTGCCGCGCGTTAAATATACGGATTAACGGAATATATAACTTCGCTTCTTCGGCCGCTTTTGCATGCCAGGCATCCGAATTAATTCGCCGGGTCTCTGTCTCTCGCCGACCCGTGATTCGTCGCTCGTTCTTTTAACCGAGGCTAATTTTTCCGAGATTAAATTGCACGTTCGTTCGATCGCTTTGACGTGTTCTCGTGGGTTTTAACTTAAGACACGTGCAATCTCTACCCTGTTTTTCCCTATGCATGTTCAACGAGGCGGAACGAAGCAGCATCGTGTATAGAGATAAAAGAAGTGCTTCCCCCTCGAAAAAAAAAAAAAAGGAAAAAAAAGGAAAAAAAGTAGCACTCCAAGTCAAAGAACCTTCTTGCCTCGAAGTCAACGAGGTCGCTTGTCTGTCTCGTCTCTACGACCTCTTGTCTCGTCAGCTCCTGCCAAAGTATCTCTGCCTAATTCGAAGCAAATTTCGAACATCGCGAGTCGAGTCGCCGTCCAACTTCCTCGACCAAGTGGCCATCTTCATCGTCGTTCCGTAAAATCGAGCCTTTGCCACCGAAATCACTGTGTTTCAAGCCGCCTCGCGAATACGCGAGATCTTCTTTATATTCGGAGGAAAAAGATTCAGAAAATCGCGCACGCGCCTCGAAGCATTCGACCGTTTCTCTTCTCGCAATTTTATCTCAAAGCCCGGCAACCGTGTATCTCTCTGCGAGAGATACTCCTCCGCGCAATAAATGTCATCGAGCTAACGCGTTTATCCGCGATCGCTCTGTTCTTTCTCCGACGTTATAAACGTTTCTGTCTCTTATCGAGTTACCCTTACTTTTCCACAACAGACGCGCCTTCTGCAGGTGCTGATGCTGCGGATGCATCCTCAGGGATGAGGCTGTCGAGTCGCTTTCCGATCGTCTTCTCTCTCCATCTGGCAACCCGTAAATATCTAGCAACAATTGATCGACTAACCAGGAAACGGCTCCTTCGTCCTTTGCCGGTGGATTCGGCAACGGCGAAGGATACGTCTGAAAGAAATCATTCTTTCGTTATTCCGTAGACGTGTAAAAAAAAAAAACATGTTCGTATTTTATTTCCGTCCAACAGCGAAATTTTTAAACCCCTACGTGGTTACTGTATTCGCTGCAAAAATTCGATACTGCTTACTGGGCAACCTAATAAATTACTAATTAATTCACCGCAGTCGGTTTATTTCCGTCCAGCAGGTACACGTTCGTACCAAAGAACCATATTATTTACGAGATAACCCGATACACCTATCGTTAACCATACCTTGGGTTTCCACTGCTCTATATCGCGTCTCGCGATATGGTCGCTGCGGCATTCGTTGCCGACCAGGTTTTTCGCGTCGTTCAACGATTTCGATCTCTTCAAATGTTTCCTCCCGGCATTGTCCGGCGCGAAACTGGCCCTCCTGATCGGCTTTTTCCGATTCAGCTCCATGAAATCCGGGCCTTCCCAGGTTCTCTGTATCAGATTGGACTTCCTTCTGTCGTACAACGAGGGAAACTGATATCCATCCGCGCAGTACAGCAAATCTCGTGTCTGCCGGGTAACGTACACGTCGCCGAACACGCGTTCGTTCTCCACAGCCACGCATTTCACGCGGTAACTAATTTCCGCGTACCTCTTCAGCGGCATCACGTTGCAGCTCATGGTTCGCCAACGAGACTCTCTTCGTGTCTATGCCCCGGCTAGCGATTCGATTTTGCAACGAAACTCCCCGTGGATGCTGCAAGATCCGAAATCGCGTCGCCGTTTCAACCCTCTCGCCGGCGGAAACAGGGGTTGATTAATCGCGCAAACGCGGCGATGTTGTTCCGCGACAGCATCGATCACGCGTTTCCGTCTAACCAGAGGAACGTTCGAGCGAAATCCGCGTCGCGCGTTCTTCTCATTCGAGCCTTCGCCGCGACTCGTGGATCCGCGTGGTTCGACAACGCGGACGCGGCGGGAACTCAATTGGCAGGGAAAACGCGGCGCCGCGTGTCGCTTTTCATATGCAAATCTCGTCGATAACGAGCTGAACGCGAGTTTCTGATCCGTCTGGGCCTGTTAATCGCTGCACGGGCTCCGAGTAAACAGGCAGTAATCACGGTCGGATACGGGCGTAATAAGAATCGACAGGGCGTGCATATTGCGACGAAGTTAGCGTACAAATTGCAGGACAGCGGTTCCCCGACATTGGCGCGAGGATAACTGACGACCTTCGGCGCAATTGCAATTATCTAACATTTATCATTTTTGATAGGAGCGCGCGCGTAATTGGCCGCCGTGCGGCCGGAAAAATAATCAAGGTCGCGGAAATCGTTCGGGACACGCGCGTTTTTATTAGCGCGACGACGCGACAACGATCGCCGCGACGGACAGAAGAGAACGTTGCAAACTGCCGGATAATATGCACGAACCGATCCGATAGCGTAGTGTAATAAAAATTTCACCCAGCTCTTTGGCGTGTCTCTCGCGTGGATCGCGTTTAAGAAAGTGCCGGTTGAACGTGTGCACGTATTTATGAAACTAATAATACGGAAAATTTATTACCGAGCGGTTAAACGTCGCTCGTTTCGTGCTTCCGCGAGAAAGAGTTTAAAATGTCGCCCGTGATATTTATAATGCCGAATTGGAGCAGTCATCGGGTGTCTATTTCTCGGAGAAATTTAATTTCACCTTTCACTCGTCACTGCGAGCACACATATACACACACGCGCGCTCGCGTACACTCTGCGAAATCTTTCGAGAAGAACTCTCGGTACTCGGTTCCGTCGCCGCGATTTTAATTCGCGTTTCATGAATAGCAATTTTTAATCGCAACAATTCCTGTCGTTTTTAATGGCCTCCTCCGCGAGTCCGCGTCGAATATTTCTCCAGACTGTTTTATTGCATTCCCTACGCGTCGTAACCCTTATCACCAGGCCAGTAATTCGCTTCTGGTGGCCAGACCGCAACTGGAAGTGCCGGCGATGATAATCGTTTCATTAAGTCCGTACCTCCACTTACGTTGTCGACCAGCTAGTTGACGGAGCTGGTTCTGCACAACAAACGAAACAGCTGTCGTTATGTATAATCACCATGTGTCCAGCGAAAATGGAGGAACTTCACGCGCGTCCACGGCGCGCGGTAAATATCGTTTACCGATACAACCGATACCCCGTCTTTCCGCGGGAATTTTATTTTCGTGAAGAAATCGCGAAATAAACGGGGCAGCGGAGATTAATGCTTTATCGGTTAAACGGGGGCGAGCAACGGGGCGAGCGGATTCGCAGAATTTTTAATTATTTCTCGCGGTTTCCGTGAAACTCGGGGGAATATAAATTGGAAGGAGAAACGAACGGACGATAAAATTCGGCCGCGCTACGCGTTGTTATATTCCGCTCGGACGGGAACGGTCCTTCAACCGAGTGTTCAGAGGGAAGTATGATTTTAAGGCGGTCATCGAAACCGCTACTCTTATCAGCCTGGCTGATAGCGCGACCGATGTAATGTACTGCATACTCAGCTAGAATTTTAAATACTCGCTGGGTGTGCAGTAGTCGTTCACCTGGGCGGTTCAATAACCCTTTTCCTAACAAAAAACTGCTCACCGAAGATCCCTGTCTCTGGCCTCACGAGTGCAGATAGGTATAAAATATTCCTTACGAAGTAAGAGATTAAAGCGATAGCGGCCGACGAAGAAAAGGTCTCGCTGAACGCCTCGCGTTAATGTTCATTTAATTGGAAATATATTCTTCGTGCATGGGAACAGGAATTATCCGCATCGGCGTCGCAAGCGTTTTCACTTCGATTTTCGAAAACCCGCGGATCTCTACGGATTCTGGAATTCTCGAGTGTTCCAGCGCGGAAATTTCGGAATTCTCGCACTCTCTTCGAATCTCATGTTTTCCGTCGCGGAATAAAAGATCGGTATCGCCGCCGCAGTGTTTAGCAAACGGAACCCGAACGAAAGGCTGTTTGATCGATTTCTTTGTCGCATACGAGATACAGTCGCCATAGGAACGAAACGTTTATGGCCGATGTCGCGGCAGAAATTGCAACGTATTTCCAACGGTGTCCCGCGAAGATTATGTTTTACGATTCTGCGGTTCCCGGGCATTACGACACGTTCGCGAGTCGATTGAGCCGCTCGTAATCCGAAAATGATCGAAACGGCGTGCGTGTGCGAAGAAAGGAAGGACGGCGAGAATGGACGCGAAATTTCTTTCGGACCACGCACCGATGACGTTTATCGAACCTGCAATCTTCCGACACGATTTATGTACCCACGTAAGTCCGTATAATTTATTGCCCCAAGGTTTTTCATATTCAACGGGTTACATGGTCTTAATTATACGGCGAGATCGCCTCGCGACACGTCGATCGTTACTTTTCTCCGACGAAACATATTCCGCTCGGACGTTTCGGGCTCGTTCGCGGATTGATTTCGCGTGTGGCGAAAACAACTCGTTTCGCGGTAGGCTGCGCGCGGAGAAGTTCTTCGTACTAAAACGATAACGTTCTGCTATTAATAAGCCAGTGTTGACGATCGGTACGTTCGCCGAAGCTTATCGGCGGCGCAGACATTTTTGCACATGTCATAGGAACCTTTAACAAGATAGGCCTTGTTTCGAGCGTGCACGCGATCCCGTTGCCTCGAAAAATGTATCTTTCGTTCGGAGATTGCTTCGTTTCGCGATAAAAAATCATTCCATGCGTGTCGAAATATCTACTCCCGGGCTCTGGCTGTGTGCATACGTGTCCGCGCGATAAGTCCCGCTCTACACGCGGAAAGCGTGTTCGGCGATGTTCTCGCGTTTTAAAAGTGTCGCTTTAATTTTTCCATTCGGCAACTACCTGTTCGAGATAGAGAGATACACGCGTCCCGCGCGAATATCCATCTCGCGGAACACGATAACAGCCCGAACACCGGATTCCAATTTCCAAAGCGTCGAGTCGCTCGCGCAGCGGCGAGCAATAAGAAAGGAGTGCATGGGAAAAATAACCTGCAAGCCTCGAATCACGAGATTCGCAAGGGACGGGGGATAAAATGTGTGCTCCCTTTGAATCTCGGCCATGGTTTCGAGGATCGACAAAGAACGATCTCGTACACGCGAGGCGAAGTCGCGCCGTTAAAAATACGCCACGGTTGGCCACGAGGAGAGAGAGAGGCCCCTATCCTACCGAATCAGCCCCGGGACCGATGAATTTTTATATCGGCACGAGGAAACGTCGTTGCTCGCTGGGTGGCATGTGAGCCGTCATTTCAATAAAATTGAATCCGAAGATGAAACGCCGCTATGTAACCGTATCAGCTGCGGACAGCACACAGAGGCTCTGTTGAGGCGAGCGGTTGCGGGTCGCGCGTTAAAATGAATAAAACATCTAATTTCCACGGAACTGGACTTCATCGTCGAGTTATATCGTACACGGTATAGCTGATATATTTGTCCAATGGTGTATGCCGAACGGTAACCGCCAGTTTCTTCCCTTGGCTGCACGTCGATACGTTTCTCTCTCGCGCGTTCAGTGCGCATCCAGCATCTCGGCACACCATGTGCTTCCTCTTGCTCGTTTATCTCCTCTTATCGGTCACCGCTGAAGACGTTAGCGCGGAGGAAGTGGACTGCCAGGTTTATAACCATCTTTACGTCTGCCTGGCCAACGGCGTGCTGCACAGCGTCGCGTTCGAAGATGTCAACGCGGTGCAGACGATCGAGGACATAGAGCTACACCTGGAGGGTCTCGGGATCGTCGACATAGCCAAGGACGCTTTTCTCGAAGTCAGCAATTCCTCGGCGCTGTACATCCGTGACAATCGGCTCTCTACCATCTCCAGACGCTACTTCACCGGTCTGGACCAACTGACCTATCTGGATCTCAAGAACAACACCATAGTCGAGATAGAGGACGGGGCCTTTGCCAAAGTGCACAGCCTGGAGACTTTGCTGCTGGATTACAACAATATCACGGCCTTCCGACCAGGGATGTGGAAGGGTCTTAACGATCTCCGCGAGCTCTACGCCACTAATAACAACGTTTCGTTGAAGAGGAACATGTTCAGAGGTCTCAGGCACCTGGAGACCCTGGCGTTGGACTGTAACGAGATCACGGAGGTGCCTGTCGGAGCGTTCAACGGGTTGCTTCACATAGATCTGCTCTATCTCTCGAGGAACAAAATTTCCTACCTCCAATCGGACGTGTTCCGCGGTCTCGGCGAAGTCAACGAGTTGGACCTGGGTCGGAATCGATTGAAGACCGTTTCCGGTGGAATTTTCCGGTATTTGAAGAACCTGAATTCCCTGTGGCTGAACGGAAACCAGATCGTGATGCTGAAAGGGGACACCTTCGAGGGCCTGGACAACCTCTTGCTGCTGTTCTTGAACAGCAACGAGCTACGTTTCGTGGACATGTCCGCGTTCGCCAAAATGAAGAACGTTACCGTGGATCCGGGCTTCAAGATCGCTGGCACCACGATGGACAATGTTTCGAAAGTGCAAGGACGATTCCGTTGCAACAACGTCGCGTATCAACTGCCTTACGAGTGCACGGAGATTCAGTCGGTTCATTGAATTCCTGTGAATTCGTCACGGAGTGAACAGTGGTTTTTATTCCACGATAGAGACCGGGTACGTGTTCGTTTTGCCGGTGAAAATTGAATCGCAACGAGAAGCCCAGTTATCGACTTTCTAACCGACGTAATACACTGTAGATTTTCAGAGGTTATCCGATCGAGTAGCACCGCCGTATCGAGCATGTTTGTTAACGATGATTCATGTAGAGAGCATTGACGCTTGGAAATTATACTATAGAGCGAGACAGGCGATACGCGTTCATCCGTTATGGGGTAAAGTACAACTTTATCCGATAAAAGTCGTTTTTGCAGGAGTGTTCATGGGATATCGACAGGACGAGAGTCCGCTGCCGCATCCCTGTTACAGAAGCACGTCGATGGATTACGGATGGTACGCACCCACGATTCACACCGTGCCCACCACTTATTACCCGCGAAATGCTTCTTTCAGCGAGAACCAGGGTCGCGGTGGCATGTACCGTAATCGCTCTCTCAATACGGAATTGGATAAAAGCATAGTTTAAATTTCCCGCCGTTTCCGAATCATGTCGCTCTTTTCCCTTTCGTCTCGAACGAGAGAACGCGTAGCTTAACGTCGATCGTGCGCGATGCAACGATAAATTCTGTGCCTCGGATACTAGCAAGATTTACACGACGTTTGACTATTTATATTTGCGAGCGAACCGTACTTTTAGTTCGTTCATCGGCAAGTGCAAGTGTAACTACAACAACGGTGTATGAAAATATATAATAAATCATGTAGGACTAAGATATATGAAACCGAGGAAAATTTTTTTCAATAAAAGAATATCGATCATTACGACGAAATTGTGTTTCAACGTAATAAAATTTGGCCCATTTTGTAGATTCAAGAGAGGTTGAAAAGGAGCGGTAGGTAATTGGCAGGAGACGAGGTGGTGTGCGATTGACAATAGTCAGAAGTATAATACTTTATTTTTTTCCTTTTTTTTTTCTTTTATTGTTACAGTTTAGTTTACGTATCGCAGTAATCGTATTCCACCGGAAACAAGTCGGGCCACGCAGAATTACACGGTGTCCCGGGATCATAGCACGAAATCGAAATCGGTTTGCTACGCTTTCGATCACGATTACTGGGATTATCGTACACGCTCGCTAACGTTTGTCTTCGTTACTGTTTCGTTTAGGAGTTTATTCATCAGGGTCTGAAAGTACTTTGCGTTACTCGACTTCGGAAGTAATTATAACATCTTATAACTTTGAGTGCATGCCATTCGTCCATTACGCTGCTTAGTATGACCATCGTAGTGGTAATGTTAACTTCAACATATATATTTATATATATATATTATTTATATATTTATATATTTATAAATGTGTGTACATAACACGATGAGACAGCTCAATTCGTCAAAGAGTTCTTAATATTTCAATGTCTTAACAACCATAACGACTCACCGAAACGCTCGACGACGTTTCACAGATCGATTATGGCAATATTTTTATCGTTTCTTTTTTTTTTTTTTTTTTTCCTATTTTCTTTTCTTTATCTGGTTGGTATGCAGTGGATGAATACACACGATTCTAGTCGAAGAAACTCTGTAACGCACGTCCGTGTTGTCTGTTAACGGGCCACGTCGAGCGTCTAACGGAGACACCACGAAGATATTCCAAGTCCGATAGTACAACGGGAGACTGCTATGTCCAGGGATACGTTCGATAACACGCGATAATTTATCGCCGATCACGCGCCTCGTCTGATTCGTTCGCGTTCAGTTCGCGCGTGATTCGACGTCTCGAGAAATTCGTCTGTCCGGCGTTCGTTTCGCCCGGTAATTCGCGCAACGTCTCGAAACATCTTCGAGAAGAAACGACGACACGAATCGGAGCACGGTAGGTATCGTTGTCGGACTGAACTCGAAATCGCGAGCCAAGCGAGCGGATGTTCGAAGAGAAAACGCGAGAGATCTATGGTAAGCTCTCGAGCTTGGCTCGGTCCCCGTGGGCCATTCGAGCGGTCGTCGCAGTGGTTGCTCGCGTCGCGACGAACGCGAGGACGCAGCGACGAGGACACTTGACCTCTGATGAAAATTTGATTAAGGCCATGAAATGATCACCGGACGTGAAGCATCGTTCACCGTCGCGAGAAAGGCTCCGTGGATGTTCCGTGAAACAGCGTGCTCGTTACCTATCGACCACCCCGGCTTATCCGACGATCCCGCGAATAGGACCGTCCGGTCACGGAGCACTCGCGCGCGCATGTCGAATGGAACACGATCGAAAAGCTTTTCCGCGATATCCGAGGAAGTTCGGAGGAACGATCTCGTTAGCCATCCGTCCGTGATGCGTCGCAACGTGGGACTGGCCGGTGGAAGGATCGGTAACGAGCGGCCGACGTGCACCCAGACCGATATCTCTTTACATGTGCCCTCGCGTATCTATACACAAACCTATACATTGTACTACTTGTTTCTTCTCCCGTATTCTCAATGTGCTGCGCTTACGTGGTACGCTTACTGGGATTTAGAGCTACCCCCGAATTTACTTCGGTGATGAATCCTTAACAGCTAAAACGATGACAGATAGAACTCGCATTTTACTCGCATTTACTTAACATCCCTTCCTTCCTTCTCTTACTTGGCGGTTAGATAAAGGTAGGTAATAAATGGTCGTACGATCGCAGGATTGGTAATAATCGTTTCACGTTCGTGGCGCCGCGACGCGATCCCCGGCCGCGCGGTCGCGAATGATTCGTTGTTCAGTCGGTGTCTTGTAACCGAGACGCTCGGATCTCGTCCACGAGCATAGAGGAAACGGAAGCGACCTGGCGCGAAGAGTGACCGGCGTCGCGGCGACCGCCGCCGTCTTCTCGCGCGATCCCTACGATCGAACTCGTTGTGTCGCTAGGCGAAGCGATCCAAGTCCTTCCTCGTGGTGATCGCCGAAAAGAATCCCGACGATTTCGATAATTCGATCGCGCGCTGTTTCAAGGGAAAGTTCTAAGTAACTCCGCGACGCATCTCGGATACGCGCGCCGCGGAAGAGAACATCGAGATTAATACTATAACGCTACTCTCTCGCATTTGTCTCGCTGGAGCAGGGCGATTTACGCGCGGCGCGTCGCTCTGCTCGTAATACCTTATATTGTCGTACAATTGATATCGAATATCGGCATAACAGAGGCACGTCCGAACGCGCTACGGTGACTCCGCTCGAAGATCCGGAGATAAGCGATCGACGATAAGAGACACCGGGCCATCTTCGAAGGAATACGCGGCGCTGTACGCGCGAGAACGCCCAATTTTCATCATCATCATCATCATCATCATCATCATCATCATCATCATCATTATCATCATCATCGTTTCTTCTTTGTATCTTTTCTCCTAACTGTATTCGCTTTTCTCTTTTGTTCGTATAATTATTCCGACCGATTTACAATTAATTAGACCAGAAACACCCTTACACCTTACAACGTCGTTTATATGTCCCTAGAACAATAGACTGGTTCCTCTGTTGTTCGTCCCGGGGTGATAAGCTACAATTGCCGCGTATCATAGTTATAATATGTGTATATAACGTGTGTATATATATATATATGTATATATAATATGTCGTGTATATATTCGTGTATCGAGGGTACGAGTGTTAAGTGATTATAATACATGTGACTAGCACTCATTGAAATCAAGGAGGTAACATACGGTTACATACAGAGCCTACCGTACTTAACTAGCCTACGATAATAATCTCACCTTAACCACTGTTACCTTTAATGCTAACGTTACCTTAAGTTCGTTTACACAGAGACATTGAATAATCGTAATGAAGGTTCGAGCGTTCGCGTGATCGAGGCGAAACCGTGGACCCGTGCTTCGTCCAACAGGCTAGATTCTACTCGTACGAGAAGGTTGCTTGACATTCACCCCTTCCACGATTCGTTGTAATAAGTCTCGTTATAGCGTCTTGGTGTTTCGTTTCGATGGATACTGGATTGGGAGAAGCGAGAGAAGAGAAGAATCGATGGTGGGGCCAGAGTTCCTGAAACAGGTGGAAGGATTCGATCGCGGGGTCCTTAGCTCCTGCGGACGCGAACGAGGAATGTGGTAGAGCACGGTTCGGAGTGGAAGTCGCGAGGGGAGGAAAATACGAAAAGGAAGGGAAAGCAACGAGGCACTGAGTTGGCAGCGAACGCCATGAGCTAAAATCGCCATTTCGACTGGCACGCGGCAAGGGTTTGGCCTCGATGTGTTGCGTCGAACGCTCGATATACTCGGCGAGATGATTAGAATTGTCACTTACCGTATTCTAAGCGTGTACCCTAGGCTATTCGATCGAACGCATTTCTAAGCTTCGTCGTATGGTCTGTTAGTGAGCCCAATCAAGAACCACAGAAAGAAGCCGCAGAATGGCCGATGGTAACGCAATGTTACGCTACCGTCGCGTTATCATCGCGACTGCTCTTCTTTTCGTTCTTCCTTCCTTCCGTTTTTCTCTTTTTTTTCTTCTTTCGCTTCTCTCTCTTCTCTCTCTTTTTCTTTTCCCCCTTTTCCCCCCTTTTTTTTCCTTTTTAATACTTTTTTGCGCGTCGGAACTTACTTATGCGATGTCGTTAACCAAGTCATCTAAATTAGTTCCACGATCTTAAAGTATCGCTACGAATGATAAATCTTAATCAACAACGGTATTTACGGTGACGCAAGGATCCTAAGTAGATTAGCTTAATCGTAATATTATTCTCCGGCAAGAAGGAAACAGAGACTGGATGACGAAATTACGGCGCGAAGCGCGCACGTTTGAAGAACCAGACTCGAGCTACGAGGCGGTGCGCGTCCTCGCGCGGAACAAAGGATCTATCAGCCTACCAAGTTTCGCTGACACGTGGCTACGACGAAATCAAACGTGACGCGAACACGTAAACACGATTAAAACTAATGGAAAGGTGTTGTAACAGGCTGCTCACTACATCACACGGGCACTAGAACAAATTACAATAAGTCGTTGATCAGAGATTCTTACGTGATCAAGCGACACGAAACTCGCTATAACACGATGTGTTTTCTGTCTGTTCGGTGTCCCATTCGTTCGATCATCTGTTCGATCCTAATGAATATTTAACTCCCGATAAAAACCGGGCTCGTCCAAGGTGCTAAACGCCAACTAAACCTAAACTAAACGTCAACGAAACGTGTTAACTCGAGAAGGAAATCACTGATATGCTCGAAGGAATTGACGTTGAATCGCGGTGATATCTACGCGACGTGTAGAGAACGTTGGAAAAGAAAGGAACGAAAGAAAAAGATGTCACTACGATCGTTGCCAGATGCAGATGATCGTTTCCGGTTAAATTCTCCGCACTCTCTCTGCCCCTAAGTGGATAATCGCTAAGATTTCTCCGAAGAAGCGTGCTCGCTAAATGACTAGTCGTCGTAGGTATCGAAGTCAATGCCGTTAATTCGTCTAGGCTGCAACAACACTTGAACCCAACTGCCTCTTCTATGTCTTCATTTTCTATCCTACCTAGTGCATAAACTTGCACCCCTGAGATATTCGTTATCTTTAACCGCGTCTACGTATCAGTACGGATTCTTTACGGATCGAACGCGTCCATCTTAACGAACCTATCGAGCTCCCGTTCCGCTTCTTCGCGTCGTGGCGTCAGCTCCGAAAGCGAGTCTCAGCAGCTTCCGTTAATCCAGGGTTTTTGTACTTTGTCGGGCAACTGTCCACTTCCCAGCTCTCGCGATTGTCCAGGATACCGTTCTTATCCGCTCTCGTCCCTCAAAGCACCGGCTTCCCGTGCGTCCTCGGTCTCGACATCGATTCGTCGCGCGAAGTATCGGTTATTTCCCCCCGTTTCAATTTTCACTTCGGATCGTAAGGCGTAAGGCGCGCAGCTTGTAAGCTAAATTAAACAAAGCTTCTGATCTATTCGCAACCCTACGCTTCTCCAAATACCTCTGCGCCTTTTCTCTCTACGCGTTATTGCCTGTCGCGCGCGGATGATTAATCGGGATTGAAAGCAAGCGTGAAGCGAACGCGAATCTAAGCGCGGCAAACGGTGAACGATAGCGAACGGAAGAGGAATAATTTATCGTAACATCGAGCTACAACCGAATATCGAGCAACTGGCAAAGAGGCTGGCGTGTTCGATCGGTTGACGTTTCGAGTTGTAAGCAACGCCTTTGTTCGCTGTTGATCGTACTTGGACGGTGTATCTGCACTTATCCACGGCATCGGGGTGCATGACGAATCGGTAAGCGAGCTCGCTGCGATGATTACGCGAATGTAGTAAAACGGTGCACGCGCGTTCACGGTGTATATAAAAAGTACAAACAACAGATCTCATGGTTAAGTGCATAGTGAAGGTGTACGTAGAAACGCGCTCCGACTGCTTCGAAAGGGGTGAGAAACGTGACAAGAAGGACACTTAAGTATCAAGGCACATCGAAAACCAAACCGTCGGACGTCTATTACTTCGAAATTAACTCGTGACCGTGGGTTCCGTTTTATTCGTTATCGTGTACCTTCTAACAACGGACGACTAGCTCGCCAACTAAACCTAGATACACAGCGATATCGAACGATCATAGGTCGTGCAAACGGAGGATGGCCTGTGTCCGCGTCTTTTTGCGTTTGCGTATCGCTTACGTTGTCTTTCTAAATTCAACATCGGCAAAGCAACGGGTTACTAAGTGACGGACAAGAAACGAAAACGAGAGATGGCGATACTTTCCTTTCCACGACCCTACGCGGTTCCCCTATATCCTATTCTCGACTAACGAAGGTTTACGCGAAATCAGCTCTCTCTAACGTCGTACTGGTAGTTCCGTCGAAACGCAAACCTAAAGTTTCAAGGTTTTAGAACAGAACGTTGAAAGGACGAACATGTACGGTTGTTACTTTCAAAGCTGACACCACGAGGTCTATCTTTCGTCGTAATACGTTTATCAGCCCTTATGCTAAAGTAAATTGAGATCATTGGATAAAGACGTTTCGTTCCTTCACTCCCTTTTCCTCTTTCTCCCTCTTTCACTCCCATTCTCTCTTTCTCTCTCTTTCTCTAGCTACTTTTCCCTTTCTCTCATCATTTCGTCGTTGATGGAATTCACTTGACGGATCTGAATGCATATCCAGCTAGTACTGAGCCAAAGGAGGTTAAACGGAAATCATTAAAATCGGGCAAGCGAACACGAGTGTATCTGCAGATCATCAAAAATTTCCTTGGTGTGCTGCGGACTTTTGCACGGTTGCAAAAATCGCGATTACTGAATGCCCATGCTTTATTCATTCTCCCGGCACCTAGTGGCCGTTTATTACATTTTGATTTTATCGGTAATGTTCTTAAAGCCTACGGAGCAACGAACATCTCTTTTTTCGTGAATTTTCAGCAAGATTGCCAGAGTCAGCCCTCCATACGAACGACCTACGTGTGCGTGAAAATTTAAGAAAAAGAAACGGTTCGTTATCGGAATGCAGGACAGTTTTCAACATCGAGATGCTCACTGACTATTCGAGACGTTGAATTTAGAACGATCCAAATCGAAAGGCCGCCGGTCGTGAGATTGACTTTTTGCAGGCCGAAAATGTATTATAGTTCAAGAACGAACCGGCGACGTCGCAGAAGAAATTTTTTCACTCGCCATAAGTCCCGTATATCCGACCAAACGTTTGCGTTGTTCGCATGCACGATGTCAAAGTACTGCCCGGTTTCAAATATCTTAATGACTATTTGTGCGCTTAAGATACAGGCCCCGGAGATCCGGATCTTCGTGCCGGCGTGGTCACAACGCCGGCGATCGATCCGGGGCCTTCTCTAGCCAAATGTTCAGTATAATGCCCGAGTCTCCTCTTTTTTTGTTATCCTCAATCATTTTGAATGACGTCGGTTTACAAATATTTTTTAATAATTTTACAAATATGTATTTTACTGCAGGACTTCCATCACCCATTCAAATTTATAACCCATCGTTCTTCCTTCCCCCTCCTCCAACTTCCGTGCCTTCAACCCCCTTTCCCCCGTTTCCATTCCCACGCCTTTAGACAATGCTATAATCGAAAGTTAAGCCTAAAAAGTGGACGCCAGAAGTAAAGTCGGATGAGGAGATGACAGGGATCTATGGTACTGTTGCCTGTTGGAATCGAAAAACCAAGTGGCGGCGTTCCTGTGAACGAGACGAGTATGCAGAACGGATACGTCGATGGTAACGAAACATAACCGGACACTTGGAAAAGTATTCATTTACGATACAACCTGAGAGAATTTTCCCTAGCCACTATGTAAATGCTGAATACATCGAATACATAGAATCTACATTACGATTTTTTTTTTTTTCATTTTTCCTTAATATACATAAACGACCACGACTCTTTTTTTAACCCCATAGTAATTTTTTCTTCACCCACCCCTTATCGAAAATACGTAGTTAATATCTGAACTACAACCGATGCGTTTAGACACGCGGTATCGATTAACAACTAAGTACGGAGTAATAGCAACGCGATTAGCAAGAATTCTAAGGGGACAAGTATCGATGAATTATTCGCGCGAATCAAACGAAATCAACCGGCAAATATGGCAATCGAAAAGTGAATCGTTTCAAAAGGAACGTTAACGAATTATGTTTACATTTATACACATCGCCGTGGACCGTTAGCAAAATTTACATTGTTATATGGCGCCCAGTGTGGGACACCAGCGTCGTTTAGATGAGCTTGATGATCTGCAAATACATCGCCATTCGGCTCCCCTTTCGACTTAATCCTAATCTCTACCTGGTACAAAGTAAATCATGCCTGCCGAACATTTTCAACGGAATCCCATAATCGTGAAATCATCGACCAACAACCATACAGAAGCAACCGAAAGGAAATTCAATCGCTCGTCAAGGATTTTAACCAACCCATTGTCACCTTAACCATTTTTTTCTCGCAAACTGAAATCGAACGACAACCCTAAAACGATCTCCTTTGCTTCAGTACTTTCCGCTCGAACAAATTTACATGTCACCAAATATTCCTGCAAACGTTTTCCGAAGATTCTTCATAGTATCTTCGGTGTCCTCGCTCTGGGATTGACTGCCTTGTCTGTGAAAAGGTACTCTCGATGGTGGAGTTTCTTCTTGGCGTCGGCCAACCGACGGAGCGCTGCTCACTGTACTCGATTGCGATGCTACGAATAAAATACCATTGCGATACCATAACTATGGCGAATATTGCCGGTTAACTATCGTAAAAACGTGCGGCGTTTCACGAACCTTGGGAATCGCGTCGTTGCAATTGATGATGGCTGTCAGAACTAGTTACATCGCCTGCCATTGCCGTCATGGAACCCACGGAGCCTAAGCTGCCTATGCTAGCCATGGATCCCATGCTCCCATGGGATCCTAACGGAGCAGACGGTGGCACGTTGCGATCTTCCACGGGACTCGTTGCCTGACTAGAGCCAGACATCGACCCTCTGGATGTGGTCTTCGTCAGCACGCTCGGAGGTCGGCAGCATGCCTGGAAAAAATGACGCATTTAAAACGAGAAACTTTCATCACTCGGACCTTTCTAACCTTCGGCCTGATTAACCGGATTCGATTAGCTAATAACGTTTTACCTGCATCTTAGCGGTGACAAAGTCCGCGATGTGACGACGATCTTCCTCCTGCGAGTCACCCATCAGCGATAACGCGCTATCGTTCACCTCGATTATGTATTCTCGACCATCCTTCCCGACCAATAGTTCGATCGCACAGATATCCAATCCACCGAACAATTGGGACACTTGATCGACCCAGGCGCGATGTCTTTCACTCACGGCTAATTGCTCCAACATCGCCGAACCGGTGTTAGACTTCCAGTTTCCGCTTATGCTCTTCCGCCTGAGAGGAACGTGGACAACCACAACCGTTAATTAACTGCCCTGCTATTCTCGTCGCGATCGTCTAGTCTAGGGGGTTAACCCTCGACCGATACCACGAGGATGAATCGAACGCTCTGATCGCGTAGGAAACGGACTCGGAAAGAAGCGGAACTTCCTTCTTACCGAATCGAATAACAGCGAACGCGTTCGCTATTGTCCCGCTACTGACGCGAAAATTCGAAAAATCTGTGGATTTGAAATCGTCACGGAACCGGTGGTTACGCAACTCGCGGTTTTCCTTATCAGGGTTAAGCTGCGCGTTCTAATTTCCATTTTTCCTCGGGGCAATGCGGTCAAGCTACATTCGCAACGACATATCGACACTCACATGAAAGCCTTGTAATTATTGCCTATTTTCTGCACGTGGACGTCGTACTTGGTGTCGATGTAGGGCTCCGCCGTGCAGTAAGCGTTCGACAGGGCGGCTAAAGTGGCGAGATCTAGAAACTCTTGATTCGTCTCGGCACGGGCTTTTCCCACTCCGCCGTGGGCGTGTCCGAGTTTCACCACGACCGGGTAATGAGATGCACTCACCTGGAAAAAGTACGGGACGGTTAGAAAAGAGAAGAAGGCACGCGAACCGGAGGACTGGGTCAGGCGCGTCGGGAGCAACGAGCGTTTCGTTTCGCGTCAGCTCGGAATATATTCGACGCGGTTTCCGCGCAGTTGCGACGCGGTGTTCCGAGATTTCTCCGCGGAAAATCGATTAACAATGCACGCGGATCCCGCATTCCGCTCTAATCGAGGGAAACCAGTCCGATGGGACGCCTACAGCGATATCTCGGACTAGCCTTCGATAATCGAATACATTAGCCGACATCTATGGACGAAGATCAAAGTCAGCCGGTACGCAGGCGGTTGATTAAACAGTCGGGGATATTCCGCGTGTGTGGGATGCGGCGGATTATTAAAACTCGATGATGCCGCGTATCGGCGCGCGTCTTTCAGCGATCGCAATCGCGTATCCTCGAGATCTACTTTCCTCGCACCGAAGTAAATGCACAATGCTAAAAATACGACGTTCCGCTGGATATCTGTATGGATTCTTTGAAACGAGAAGACACGCCGGACGTTGGAAAACCATGCTCTATCCTATCGTACCGGTTTCGTTTCTCGGTAATCGGGGATCAGTCGCGGCGCGCGATCCTCAGCCACGAATCTCGGCCGATTCCCGTGTAATCGAGCTGGGAAAAAAGGGCGAAGGCGGCGTAAAACATAGACGCACTCTCGGTTATCCCGTTAGCGCAGATAACCATGGAATTTCTCGTTAATAGAAACAAATAAGAGGTGAAACGGATAATTCCGGCTAAACCGTAGCTCGTACCCTCACTTTTCCTCTCTGGCTGATCGTGCCCGACGTGCTGGGAAAAAGTCAAGCATTCACGCGTCTCGTAAACCTATAAATATTACGTATAGAACGCGGAACGATGAGCGGAGGGAAAAAGTTGCTCGCGAAACTGTTTACAAAGCGCGTTGACGTAGAAAAAGGAAGCGATCGTTGAACGAATCGCGCGATGGGCTCACGTCCGGCCACCATAGCCGGTCGGCGCTGATTCTCCGATAGACAGTGCTCAAACCGTATCGTACCCACGTGTTCCTGCCGGCACGTGGGTGTCGCAAAAGTGCCTTTCTGAGCACCGCTGGACGCGTGTCCGTTCCCCCGTGGCACGAACACCAACGACGGGGATCAACGGCGAGGGACACGGAGATAAATCATTTATCGTGCTCGAGGGGACTTTCGAGGACTCCGAGGGCAGACACGCGAAGGGGTGTCGCCTTCGATTTTGTTCGTCGTACTTGAACGCACTAAAAATAATGCGCCGTTCACGTCCGCCAAACGAACGTTTATATCTGCGGCCAGACAGGATTTTCGGCGATAACCGACCATCGATCCGCTCCGCCAGCCATAACCTTCCAGACGTCGCGCCGCGCCGTCCAATTCCGCGCGTTTTTTCAAACCCGAATATCCGCCACGCGGCCGATCGCGCATAAATTGTTGGACGATGGTAAGGAACACGTTTCCCGTAGAACGCTCGGTCGAATTGCCATGGATTAACCGCGTATCGGCCAAATAAACATCTCAATCGTATTTTATCGGTCTCTGTTTATCGAACGCGTATATATACTAGACGCGCTCCTCGGACGCTAATACGATCCGCCGCAGGTTCGCGGGGCGTTCCACAGACGAGATACGCCAGTGGCCCTTCCCGGTTCGTGTTCCGCCGAGGGAACTATAAAAAGGGCCGGCCGAGGTATTAAATGATAGTAATCGTGGCCGAAACGGTGATGAGTGGAACCCCCGCGAGCTCGATTTTGGCGAACGAGGAAGAGCCGTATCGGAGATGCGGCTTAGAGAGGGAAAAGGAGGGCAAACGGCCAAGAAAAATGTAGATCGGTGGTGCTCCGGTGCGGAGAGAGGGGTATACAGTGAGAAAGAGCTAGGGAGAGAGAGAGACGAAGACGAAGCACCGGTAAAACGGCGCGACGAAGAGGAGAAGCGGAGCGGGAGCGAGAAAGAGGACTGTGGGTGGCCGGCAGGAGACGCAAAGCGAGCAAGGTATACCGACAAAGTGGGGGATGAGAGGGCAAGCTGGAGGGGGGCTCGGCACGGAAGAGGGGGGCAGGAGAGGATCGCACGGAGCGAGACGAGGCGAACGATAATGAAAATGCGCAAGGGAGAGGCGTGCAAGAAGCGGTGGAAGATGGAAGAGGAAAGGTAGCTGCGCGGGCAAGGACACGAGGAAAGCGGTCGAGGAGGAGGCAAGGAGAAAACAAGAGGGAGGAACGGGATAAACGAAAGAAATGAGGGGAAAGAGAGGGAATAGCTATGAAAAAAGATCATCGAGTTCGAAAGAGAGAAAAAGAGCGTGACGGTGAAACGGGGGGCAAAGCGGCGAGGGAGAGAGCGAGGGAGAGAGCGAGAGAAAGGTAAAAGTCAGAAATGGGGACAGAGACGGAGGACAGGTATGATTGAGCGGGAGTGAGGAGGACAGAGGAGGGTAGGAGAAAAAGGGAGAGAGAGGGAGGATGGGGCGGGACAGAGATAGAGCGAGCAGCGAGATCGACGTAAGAACGTAGGAAGGAACGAGAGGCTCCCGTGTCGTTCGCGCTTGCATTGCTTTTCGAAGCTCGCGCGCGAACGGTCCGCTCTTGTCGCGCGTATACGTGTGCGCCGATCGGTAAACACACGTGAAAATCCAGTCGGTCCTCTTTCACGGCCGATGGTGTATCGTTGCGGCGACACGGTTGCCGGGAACTCGAGATCGTTGGAGAAGCTCGATCGGGGAAAAGCTCCGTGGCCCGATAATCGTTCCGTTTTCGTCGGTTCGATCGGTCATTTCCGCACCGCGAGCAACGAGAACGTGGTGCATGCGATTCGAGTCACGCGGAACGCGCCGGGACGCTCGGTGAGACGACCACGACGACCGCGACGACGACGACGACCACTACCACGACGATCACGACGGCCAGTCGTCGAGATCTAGCGGCTACGTCGACGAGTCGCGCCGATCGTAGCTCCGAAGAATGATCGCGCGTCTTTGAGGTCAAGGAGAATAACGGAGAGAAAGGTAGAGTGCAAGTAAACTGTGCGAGGAAAGCCGAAGCGGAAGGATCTGCGCGGGGTCACGAAGAAAGGTATCTGTACACCTCGTGTGCGATTTTCGCGATACACTCGCGAGTATCCTCGCGTTTCTTTACCGATCACCGGAGCTACCGGTCCCACGGACTCTTCCCATACGTCCTCCCGTTCCTTCCTCTTTTCTCGTTTTCTCGTCGTCGTTCGCCACGACGGTTCGCGACAGCCGTGCGAGCCGAGCGATTTGCCCGTTCACCGAACGATATCGCCGTTTCTAACGTCGATAAAATTCGGCCCGACCGCCTATCCGAGCACGTCGGCTGAGATAATTCCGTGTCAAAGTGCTGCACTTTGACTCCGTTCGGTTCCGAGTTGCATTCGAGGCTTTATTGAACTGCAGCAATCGAAACGATGACATCACTGCCGCTCACGATCCAAAATAAACTTCGCTAATCGTGCAACTAGGAAACGTAGGCTCGCGCCTCTGCTTACTCTCGTTTCTAATCGAGTGTACACAATCGATTTAACTAACTTGGCCGACGAGTTTCCAACCGCCTGGTCTATCTATCTATCGCGTCTTCCAGCCGGCGATTACAGCGACGTTTACACGAAAGCGGAATTACGAGATCGAAACGGGTCTCGAGTGGCGAAAACACAGCCGGCGAATATATCGCGAATATTGCAAATGAATGCAAATTGCCGGTGTAAATAAGACGATAAATCTAAAGGCGGCGACGCGAACAGGGACAACGTTTCGCCGTCCCGGTGACAGTGTCGTACGAAACCCGGCCGAAGACGGACGTCGAGGCGCGCGAGCGTCCTGGTCGAAACGCGAGAATCCGCGCGAGCCGCGAAAATAACAGGCACGAGGACGTTTACGGCCGTTTCGTTATGTTAATTTCGCCCAGGTACACCTATTACGACCCGCTCCCGTGTACCCTACGTGTTCCCGTCCGCCGGAGATTGCCGATACCTGCCGTTTCTCGCTACTACGCGTAAATAAAGCCCTCTATACTCTCGTTATATTCTATCATCGTTGTGTTCTTTAAGCGACAGCCCGCGATATGAATAATTCATGATACTAATTAGTCGAGGTCCGACCTATCGCGACCGAGGCGGTGCCGCGATCGTCGTATCCCATTGCCGATCGCTTCGATCTCAGTTCGCCGATCCCGATAACCACGCGAATACCTGTGACAGAACCGGCGGATAATAGAAACGTAAGTGGTCGTTTACCGAAGAGAGCGACGATTAATTAGCAGGCATACCGAGAATCTCGGACAAGAAGTCTTCGGCTGCTCGCCGAAAGGTCAGCGCGCTATTACGAGAAAAGATCGTAATTGCGATGCCTGGCGACAGCGAGTTAGCGCAAATTCGTGTATATCCCGCTTCGATACCCGGTCACGTACAGGGACAACGCGGAATAATCTCGGAAGATGTTTCCCAAGGTATGCTAACGAGATGCTAATCGCGTCGCGTTTCCATCGCTGTCAGCGTAGGGTGGCGGAACCGAATTGGAAAGAAACGATAGCACGGATTAGGACCAAGCGCGCGTGCATTTCGACCCGTCGATCTTTATCGTTTCCCGGGAACAGTGGAACGTGCAAACGGGATTTCGTGTTCATGGTTCGAGCCCGGCGCCAGTTCCGCGCGAACAAATTTTCTCGTAAATCGAGTCCACCTTTTCATCGGGCCGATGCGCCGCGGCAAGCGTGTCCATTCGCCTGGTAAATCGTCCTATTTATCACCTGCAGCATGTGGGGCATACCTTATTAAGTATAATACGTTAAGCTTGCCGCTAAACGTTCGACAACTTTATTAAGTATCGAAATTTGACGATCGCGCTTAAGCGGTTGTTAAATAGGGATTACATTCTGCATGCTCGGGCGTCGCGGCGTCAAAGGAGGGCCGCGTATTGTAAAGTTCCGGGGGGAGTTTCGTCCGGTGTTCGATTGGCGAAACCGATGTCCGTGTAATCGAATTCGGCACGCTGTCGAGGAATCGATTTCGATAAACCGTACGGCGGAAAATATGAGAACACGAGCCCGGAGCCGGGTGAACGAGCCGAGAGGTACCGTGGAATGTACCTGCCGGCCTCCAGTTAACGATTGATTCTCTCGCGTGGACCGTTTGTGTACACTTCTGAGCAAACACCATCGGTGGAACGAAGTTATCGCGCATGGGATCGAGCGCGGTATTCCGTTCGTTCGGATCGGGTTCGAATCGAAATCGAGGCTTCTGTAACTAGCTATTCCCAATCCTAACTTTTCTCTCTCTGTCTCTCGGTCGATTCTCTCGAAGAATACGGGAGGAAACGTGGAATAAATCGAGGCGATTGCTTCGCTCGTGTAACGAAACGTCGCGGACCCCTTTAAATATCACGATACCCTCGAGACCGTCGCTCGAAGCGAACGCTCGCCTCGATTTTCCCGTCGCGTAGCAGCGATTTCGCGGAACGATCGAGAGCCACCTTGGTCGACGTTCGTTAGACTGGAGCGATTTCCCTGAAGTACAAACCGGAACGGATAGCCTGCAACGCGTTATCAATCCTCCGCTGCTTCCCTCGACGCGCGTTATCTCGCGATGCGTCGATTCGGGGAGATTGTAAGCGGAGGAGACGCGATACTTGGGTTCGGGCTGGCTACGGCACGTAATGCACGGGTCATATCGGCGTGTACGATATTACGTTTATTACGCGTTAGCCAGATACGCGGAGAGGACCGAGTGGCGCCAACCAGCCGGTCTCCGCGTATCTACATACGCGTCCGCGCACGTACAGGGCCCGCGTGTTCGCGTGGTCGTCGAGCAGCGTACTGCCTACCTTTCCTCTACACGCGTTTTATTTCCATTCGAGGAATACGCGACGGGGCCTGTGTAGGACCTGGTAGACCTGGTAGGCCTCGTACGCCAGCAGATTAGAGCAGCGAATCGAATATTTATAGCAGCCCGTTTTCACGATCGCACGCGCGCCGGTCGGACGATGCGTACAGGATAGGGGAAGAGGCCGGTGTTGGTACAGCGTTGCGTTTCGATAACGCCACAGGAGTTCGCGATTCATTCTTCTTCTCCTTCCTCTTCTTTTTTGCCTCGCCGCGGCAACCCGGAGATAGCGTAATCTGGGAATCTGGACGATAAATCGCCAACTATTCCGGGATCAAACGTACCTCGGACACGGCCGCGTGTCCCGGAGTTATTGGCAATTTTCTCGTTATTTACGAGTATAGCGCTGCTTTATGCCTGTCCAGCGGTCCTGATTACAGCGTACGAGAGGCGTTCTTTAACCGGCGCCTGTTACCGCGCGCTCGCTAATATTTATACTATGTGCTCTAGAGTGGCGCGAATTAACCGCGCTTTACCGTACGCCCGTTCGTTATTTTCAGTTCTGGTATTATTTCCCGACCCCATTCTATCCTCCGGGCCGGTGCATTTTCGACTGCGCGACCGCGCGGACTATGCCGCCGTGATTAACGACGTTCCTCCATCGCTGGCCATTATCCAATGCCCTGGCGCCAGTCATAAATTGATAATTTCCGCGCAATTCCACCTTTCTCTTCCTTTTCGCCCGATTCGGCCGATGCGCCGGCCTGAGGCGGTGTTAATTAGCCACGCGCACGCTCCGAAGCCTCTCGCCTCTCCGGCCGATCGTGTCCGCTCGATCAATTAAAATTGACGGTTCGCGCGGACGCGCACTTGCTCCCAATTGCGCGCGACACGAATCGTTGTTCGCGCTAACGAGCGAGAACGCCGGGCGGACCGTTGGAAACGGTCGGAGACCGCAAACTTGGTCTTCTTTCCACCCGGAAACGTCGCACGGTGCTACATTTCTCACGCAGTAATTACTCCGCCCGCGGTTCAAGAACCTTCGACAGCCGCGAGTGCAGGCTAACGCGACGACTGCCGGATTAATGGCAGTTCTCCTCGTTCTTGCTGCAAGCAACTCCGACGATTCGAGTCTCCGACGCTCTGCCGAAGGGAATTTCGTCGAGACGCGAGTCAGAGACGACAGGACGTTCGCGAGGACCGCGACGGTTGGCCGAAAACACCTTATGAGGAGCACGCAAGCATCTCGCTTGGCCGGTGGCCTTGCCTAAATGTCGGTAGCTTACGAAACAGCACGTGGCCGCGGCATCGTCGGGGTGTGGTCTCTGCGGTTTCTCCCGTTACATCATCACGAATATACGGTCAGTCTAGTCATGCACTTTCCGCTGCGTGCCTGCTTCGCCTTTTCGCCTCTTCCTCTCCGCGAGTCGCTTCACGCCTGCGGGATTCGTCCGCGAGCGAACGCTCGCTCGCGAGATTACGTGGCTTTAATTAACGCGCGCGATTACCTCTTGGCACGGGAGACCGATTTCATTACGCTGCGATAATCAACGGCCACGAGCAACCGTTGCACGTGCTGCGATCGTTCCGCAGGTTAGGGCATCGATTAAGATCGTGATCCGAATGGCAGGGAGGGTTTTCGGTAGCCGTAGGCACTCGGCCGTTTCCACTGCTCTCGTATTCCGGCGTCGCGCGAAATTCTCGTATCGCGGATTCGCGATGAATTTCAAATCGCGCGCCGGTTGCCCGCTCGGTCAAAGGAAATGCCAGGGGGAAGTCCTCCCGCAGAGAAATCGCTCGCTCGACGTCCTCGAGTAATCGAATTACGGGTATTCCTCGCGCGACGCTGCATTCCAATCCGAGTGGCCGGTTTCGCGGAAAACCCGCTAGCCGAGGTGGGGCACGACGGGGAATGAATTTTCAGCGCGGGTCCGTTTGAAGTGCCAGGCGAATCACCCGAGACAGCCTTGGCACCGATCGCGACTGGTATCTACGCGGTGGAGAGCCTTCGAGAGCGACGCATCGAGCGAGATGGAGCGTTTTAAAATTTCGCTCGCGTATACGAGCGACACGGCCGGTCCTCTGCGTTCCTGTACGTTCGTGGTCCGACGTCAGCCGCGTTCTTTCGCGGCACAGCTAACGCCGCGAGTCTACTACGACCGATGACTCAGCGGCCAGCAATCTCATTCATCGACGCGGAGCGGAGAATCGCGACGGAGCGAGCGCGCACATATAAAACGCTTTTGCAACCGGGTCTTCGGGGAACGAGACGTTTTCTAGGATGGGAAAGCGTTTTCGTAATTAGAGCCATTCGTTAGACGCGACGTGCCGCGCTCGACGCGGGTAACAGCCGCCGAGTTCCCTCGAGACAACCGCGAAGACGCGCGCGCGGATTTATCCCGTGACCGCGCGGACTTTCAGCGATAAATCGGATTTTCTGAAACCGAGCCGAGAGACACCGAGGTGCGCCGTGGCGAAGGTGAATTAATTAAACGCCGTAGTCGAAGCAGCACAGCTAGCTCGAATGCATTGTTCGCGCGTAACACGCGATATTTCGCAGCCGCGGCCGCGAGCAGTCCCGGTTCCTTTCACGGGGTGAAGGACAAGACGGGCCGCGGCTCCCTTTTGACAGATGTTCCGTGAAATCGTGCCACGCAAATGGTGTACATGCGTCAAAGGAGCTGTGGATTTTTTCCGCCGCCCACGACTCGCCGACGTGCCATGCGAAGTGCGCGTCTCGATAATCGGCCGTGATTTCATCCGTTATTTTCACGGGGTGTCGTCAGTGGGTGGACAAGGCGTTCGTTCCAGAGGGTACATCGATCGCGACCAACGCGACGTGCTCGTTTTCGCCTTTCGTCCACTGCTATCGACGCCGTTTCAGCTAAACAAGCTGTACGCGGAATCGCGTAATGCTATTACAGCGTCCATCTTTCTCGGGAATATCGGATTTAACGGTTTAAGATTACCGAGATAGAGTCGCCAGTTAATTGAGCGGTAACAGTCATCCGAGTCGCGGAATCGGGTGTATTTGCGAAAAGAACGACGACGCGCGGCCGTTTGGGTAAATAAAAGGATCACCGAGCCTCTCTCTCTCCTCGGCATGCGCGTAAGTGCATCGTTGTAATTGCTCCCGCAGCAGATTCGCACCAAAGATAGAGCTATTCGTCAGTGAGCGGCTCTATTTTTTCCTCTGTCTGGTTATAAATAGGTACAGACAATCCGTGTCAGCGGTTTGTGACCCACGGGCTGTTTTGAAATACTTTTATTTCTTCGATGCGCGTGAAAATAGCGGACCATTTATTTCTGTACCGCTAGCTGCCCTATATTTTTGGCCCCGTAATTTACCAAATCCAAACAACCCCGTTAAATATATCCCGCTCTCGTCCGCGGTGCGCAACCCCCGAGGTCGACCGTGTTCTTCCCTCTCCGAGACGAGAGAGCCCATTTCTCTCGCCGGTCCTGTGGAAGATCGAATTTGCATAATCATACGGCGAAGTTGACTTCGCGGAGTAGAAAGTGTCGTTAATGGCGCAATTTGCGCCATTGTTTACCAGGCAAAAGGCTGTTCATCGGCATTCCGCTGGGTCAAGCCGTATCGAAAGGAAACTCCGGCGTTTTCAAAACCGAATTAAACCGCGCGAAATTTCTCGCGCACCGTCCGACCGCAAAATTGCGCTTCATTGTTCGCCGGCCACGATTTGCATACGCGGCGCACCGAGTACGTGGTTATCGTCGTCCGAGGCTCTCGCGCGTCTCTCAAGGGCCGGATTTTTCTCGCTGATCGATCCTCGATTCTGTCCCTTCTATACGCCTCCTCGTCCTCTTCGGTAGGATGGGATTCCCCGCAACTTCCTTTCCACCACCGCTTATCTCCAGACGTTTTCTTTGCCGTCGATTGTTTTCGCAATTGCGAGAAGTTCCACGAACGCGCTCCTCTCTTTCTTCATTACACAGACGCGGTTTGTGGAAGCGATAAAATTCGTCTCCTCTGAATAAGGACCGCTTGTCACCGCGGTGCTGAACCCTCGCGACTCGTCGCGGTGGATCGTTGCGAATTCAACCAACGATCCCGATCCTCGCGCGGCCGAATCGTTCGCGAAATTGCATCTTGACGTAATCCGTCTCCATCGACGGTGAATCATTCCCCGTTGCGACGTGCCGAGCAAGCGAGCGAGCGAGCGAGCCGAGCATTCGCGATGCGCTTACGAATCCTCGAATTAATGCAGCTCGTGCGCGCATTACGGGCAGCGGTGAATCGGCCGATTCGGCCGGTTACGTTTTTCTTTCGGCTGGTAAACGAAGACTGGCGGATCGTTATCGGTCCGCATTAGCAAGCGATTTGACGAGGAGCAAATCGTCGACCACCGGTATCGCGTCAGTTGCTTCGTTATTTACACTGAGTCACACCGTAAATATAGATACGCATTTACGAGGCGGGCAGAACGCGAACAGCGCCGGATCCTTTTATCGTCGTGACTTTCCCCGTTGCCGCGCCGATTACCCTAATTCCCGCGATTACCATAATAAAACGCTTCGACCTGTCAATTTGCCCGTGAACGAGGGTCCCGCGAGAAATCGGGACGGTGACGAAAAACGGCTCGAGGACGACGACGCTGGCTCCGATTTCACGGTGTCGCGACGCGCGACGATCGCGACGATCGGCCTCGGGTCTCTGGATTCAGCTTTACGCTTTCTGCCTGCCTACGGCGGGTTCGTTCGTCGGATTTCGAACGCGAAGCAGGAACACGATCCAGCAGCGTTCAACCGAGCCGACCGGAGACTCGCGGAGACGTGGCTGGTTTGAAATTGCAATGTTACGCGCGGGATTAATAATAGAGGTCGTTGTGGAGCAGTTATGCAAAGTCATAGAGAGATTCATTGCCATCCGGGCTTGAAACCGTGCCAGGTCCCTCGATTCTTTTCCCTCTGTCAACGAACGCGACCGCGAATCCACGCTCCCGATATCGTCCTCGCCGTTTCGAGGTACGCACGCGACGAGATACGCCGCTCGCGAGGTGCGTACGCATCCTCGCATAGTAATGAGCTACACGGCTCGACGTCCAAATTCGTGATTAATCGAGCTATCGCGGCTGGACAGTGGCACCGATATTACTCCTGAATGAAATTTAAGAACGCATCGATCCGTTATTATCGGCGATGGAATTCCTACGTTTCTGTCTTCTCTCTTTTCTCGAAACCTCGCGATGTTCGTTGACAAAGCTCCCGAAAGCGCGGAACAGCGCGTTGACGCGCACGTCTGCGGAATCTCGATGTCTTTAACGACCTCTGCAGCTACGCGTTATTGGCAGACGATAAACGTGTTCGACTAACACAACGATCGTATCCCATTGTCCCGTCTGAGTATACAATACGCTCTTCGCAGATACGCGCATACGCGATACACTTATTATGTCACGGTTCTGTTTCGATATTGCATACAGCACGCAGCAAAATCAACGTTTCGATAAGAAGGATCGATTTCGCGAATGGAAGGTCGACAGACTGCTTGCGCTTTGGCAAATTCGAGAAAAATCAACGTTTTCCATTCCCGACGCTCGTGCGATTTTCGCTACCACGTCCATTCGCGAAAAATGAAATTTCTGAAGGTAAAATCGTACGCGTTGCGCCTGTTTTAAGAAACGTCGAATACTATAGAACGTACCCTCGCTTTGTCCCGTGCTGTAGGACAAACAGCTCTTATATATCGCGCGATTTGCACAATGGCTGAAATCGACGTTCGATTTCCATCTCTCCTTCATTCTTTCTCGGCTTATCGGGCCCCGTTCCTCGTTCGAAAATCGACTCGCGATCCATCAAATCTCCCCTACCTTCCGGCTGAAACGGCGGATAGCAACGCGCTGCAAATCGAACGAGATCGATGACATAAGCGGAATTAAAACACGAGAGGCGCGATGTAAAAGGCGAGCAGCGGCTTCTTTACGGGGAAGAATCGACGTAATCACCGGCTGCACTTCCGAGCACGTATCGCAGCCGGCGACATGACGCAACGTCCAAATTTATGATTAATCGCAGTTCAGATAGGCCCGCGCGCTCGTTTTTTCGTCTTTACAAGCGTAAAGGCCGGCGGCCGGCTTTTGCACGCCGCGGCGGCACACATCGCGGCCGCGGACGTGCGAGCGAGCGGCCGTACACACGAGCTCAGAGCTCATGCGTGCACGCATGTACGGATGCTGCCGCGGAATATAATAGCGGTAATACGATGGAACTGGGGCAGTCCTGCTTTGACGCGCGTCTTAGAAGCTTCCACCTGGCCGCTCCGCTCCGACGTCGGCGCGCGAATTTTTATTTTTGGAATCGACCCGAGGTTCGTTCCTTTTTTCTCTACCGCTACACTCTCCGGCGGTTCGCGAGCCGCCCGCGAAATTATGGAAATCGGATATCCAGGATCGTGAGTGACGGTGGTGCCCAGTGGCGTGCCGGAGGCGCATTTTTCCGCTCGGGAATTCGATCGTTGCGCGATCGTTGGTGATCGGCCGGGTCTCGTTACCAAGGTATCCACCGCGATATCCTCAGAGTCGCGTTGCCAGTAAGAGTTTCTACATTCCAGGGAAACTAGAGTGAGTTCGTCCATTTGGATTTAACCGGCGATCGCGTGCGATTGGCGAAGGTTGCGCCGATAGCCGCGACGTGCATCCGCAACCGATAAACGTCAACTTTCACGCCGTTCATTATCTTTCCACCGTTTACGAAAGTCCCATGTACAAACGTGTGCGTGCTTCTTATTTTCATTTCAATTTTATCTGCCAACAGTTTCTACGAATTATCGCGAGTGTCGCGTACGGTATGTACACGAGTGTCACATGTTACATGCGAGGCACGGTAGCGTGTCTGATAGCGATATTTACTACGAACGTGCCACATCGAGGAGATACGATTGGACGGAGAAAAAGCGGTGGCTCGGACTTTTCCGAGAATTTACGAGTTTTTCCCCAGTTTCGAATTTTTCCCGACCGCCGCGGAGATACGGCGTGCAAATACGGCGAAACGTCGATTAACCGGATCAATCGGGAGATAAATTTGCCCCGATAATCGTCCCGGAAGGAGCAAATTATGTCACGAATCCGTTGCTGATTAGGCGACTTTTAAACGTGCGTTTCGCGCGGAGGAATACGCGCGATCTGTAACGCTGCGTAGAAAATAGGCGACACATTTTCAGATACTGCCAAGTTTCCGTCTAAAATCTGTCGCTCCGCTCGTTCAAACGCTACGTGCACGTTCGCGAATCGAAATTCGCGCAACGTTCGGATAATAATCGATGTTCCGCCGTAAATCCGCGAAACCAGTTTTCGCATCCGCGGCACGAACGCGGGACAGGCGAATAAATTCGCAAGACCGGAATGGAATATCGAGCGACCGTGGCGAATTTTCCCGGACACTCGTCAAAGCGTAACGTTTGTTTACCGTTGCGAAAAAATGGCATTTTCGCCGGCGCGCGATGAGTCACGGCTGTACCTTTCTCGAGGAAGAAACACGGCTGATGGCCGGGCTAATTCCTCTCGGATGGATGTCGGATGAACGGCGATAAGCGGTATTTATACGTCGATTATTCGCGTGACACATTGTCATTCGCGCGCGCGTTTCACCGCGACGCGTGACGCTGCTCTGTCATTAGCCCCGGTGCAATTATCAATTTGCAACACTTGCCGAGGCGTAGATCTCGGCCTGGTACAGATCGAAACGGCCGGTTTATTAAATCGTTCCGTTAATCGAACTCTGTTTGCCTTAAATGGCAGGGAAAATGTAAACCATTAGACGAGGCCGCGCCGCTCCGTCGGCGATTTATCTTTCGCGCCACTCGATGATTCGAAATCACGCGCGCCTCGCGACATCGGCCGCTCGTCCAGGCCATTCATTTCGCCGTTGATTGATCGATCGTATAATTAATACTTGTCCGGACATCTGCACTCGCAGTCGCGTTACCAGACGCGAATTTAGAACGTATAATGATTCGACTGTTTCTGAGGAAAACTGCAGATTTATCTTCTCACCCCGACGCATCGCAGACGTTGGACGTTACTCCAGTGTATTTTTATCTAGATTGTAGTAAAATGTTGCACTGTGTTCGCATTATTCGACACTTGACTCACGACCTCCCGACAAACCGGGTGAGAATATGGATTATTTGAAAATCCAAACGCAAAATATCGCTCGTTTTCCAATTGATCCACGAAAATTCAAATGATCGTTCGAGACCTTCGCATAACGATCGAGGAATGTTTTCGCGTGACAGCGAATTTGCAAAATTTCCGATCGATAGGATTTCTTTCCAAATTCGTCCTTCATTTTTTCATCTACCGATCGTTTGATCAGTAATGCTAGGTTTAACGTTAATAATAGTCGCGACGGTAATTAGAGCGTGATTTATCGCACGGCCATTTTTCCGTTCCCGATTTGTTTGCACACGTTCCGACACGTGTGATTTATACTTTCTCGATGTAACGAATCGAAGATAAGTGCAGATTAAAAAGGATAAGTCGCAAAAGCGACACGTGGAGCCTTGAAGGTGATACCGGAGTCGTTCGCAGCGCCTTATGTACCTCGTATGTAGAGTCCGTTTACGCAACGGGTTCCCATATTTGCATGCGTTATCGACCGATGCGATATTTCGAGTTGCACGATAGTCTCGGAGAATATTTGACCCCAAAAGAACGGTCACCTCTCGCGATGCTCCGAGCATAGTCTAACTCTCCTCTCGATATTTCCCTACAATCGTGGCAGAAACGCTCTCACGGACAACCGGAAATCCTTGGAAATGTTTTTCGCGCGATTCGATTTACAACGGTGCACGTCGATGCGTCATGTCTCTTTTCGCGAATTAATCGCGCATCCTGTTAGCAAACGAACGGCGATGAGCCTCGAACAACGCGTTCGAAAGCTTGTGCGCGCCACTTAGCCTGTCTGATTGCGAGAGATGCTAATTGCTGTCCACGCAAACGGCGAATCTTCGCGCCCCTGTTAAGTGTGCGGAGAAATTACATCGTTCCGATTCTCTGCCCTTATTAACCGCCATTACCGTCACGTTTCCGAAGCGTTTACACGCACGATCGGGGAACTATGCGCGAGGAACTGCATGCTCTTGCGACACCGCACTTTCCAACCAACGCCTCGACGTAACGCCGTGCGAAAATTGCGACAGTTTCGGTATTACGTGATATTTTTATCACGTGACTCTTCTAATACATTTTTCACGCTTTTATAGCGCGGCTCGACCGAGCGTGTAACCGAGTCCGAAAAAGATACGAGGCTTTTGCATCGGTTCGCGAAAATAGAGGTATAGCGGGTTAAAAAAAAAAGGAAAGAATTGGGTCAATAGGAGTGTAAAGTATCGGGAATAAAATTTTTACAGCCCGTTCGGTGCACGTAGAGACAGCAACGGACGCGTCGAAAGCAAATAATCGATGTATCCTGTCGGTGATGAGCGGACGCGAATTCATTGAGGAAAATTTGACCGGGGCCTCGTATCTCCGCGTCGTGTTAGCGTAACTCCGGCATTAATGAATATGCAAATGGCCAGCGACGAAAACGGTTCTTGTCAATGAAATACGACGCCGTAACCGCCATTACGATACGTCGTTCGCCGAAAAATACGCCGCTTCCTATAACTTCGCCCTCCGGCAGACCAGTCCGCTTCATTCCACTGTCTAATCCCTCTTCTCGTCATCAAAGGCTCGTTATTAACTTTTAACGAGATGCGGTTCGTTACGCATTCCGATCGGTATCCGCGAGCAATTTCGCGGGTCGAAAATTGGCGCTGACGGGATTTACGCTCGTACGCGTCCTCTATTTTTCCTTCCTCGAGTGGCGTTAACTCGATTAATACGAGTTAGAGCCTAATCGTAAGGAAGAGCCGTCGCGTACCATTCGCGGCGCTCTCGGAAATTCGCGAATCCGCGCGGAGGTGTCTGAGCAACGAGGAAAGAGATATTTCTCTATCCTTGCCAGTCGAAAATAAACGCGGTGTGTCCTCGGGAAGATTTCCGAGAACGGTAATCCGACTGGAGGACTTCTAGTCGCGATAAGAGGAACGGACAATCGCTCTCAGCCGTGTCGCGCCGATCGAAAACGAAGTTCGTTAAATCTAGCCATAACGCCGAGTCGTTCGATCCATTTACGAAGGGATAATCGATTCCGGGAGTGGAGAATCGCGGGATCGATAATTCATTCGGCTTCTTCCCTCTCGGCTCGGCAGAGACGCGTCCCGAGCTCTCTCGGGAGAGAAGCACTGGCTTAAAAGCTCGAACGTGCCGGATTTCTCAACGACCGGCACTTACCGGGCGAACCTCTCGTAAATCTACCGGAATCCCGATTTATCGACGTGTTTACGGTTTTATGTCGTCGCTAATTTTTACCCATCGTTGCTCCGCCGAGATGTTAATTGGACAGGTTCTATCCCACGACTCGCCTTCCGTTTCTGACAGAACTCTTTTGATACACTCTCGCCGAGCTAAGCGCGATGTTATCGTCTCGCCTGGCGGATAGAGGTCCGCTCGCGATATCTGCCTTCTCACCGTGGGACCACGAGTCCCCGGCAGGGCCCGAGGACGACATTTTCACGCTCGAAACCGGCGAGTCGATGCACGCCTCGGTATATTTGATACGATAGCTGCTGTTCCCGCTGCCTGTTGTCAGTTGTAACGTAATATAGAGCTTCAAGAACTCGCTGAGAACGCGTTCTAATGGCCGCGTAAATCCGCCCACTGTGTCGTGTAAACAATTGCAAGAATGCCCGCTGCCGGCCCGGTATTCCATTACCGCCTTCGATTGTCTTCCTCGTTTCCAAAGAAATTCTTCTACGCGCTCCTCATCGCGGTGTAATATTACTTCCGGCCTGGCAAGTAACATTTCGCGAGGTATCAGTCCGATTCGCAGTTCGAATCCTGTTACCCGCGGACGTTAAGCCGGCTAGCTAGCTTCCAGCTGCGATTCGATCGTTTTGGATCGGATCGAATTGGAAACGAGTTCGATCGAGCAGGTTCGGATAATTTTAAACGGGGAGCTTCGCTCGATATCCGTCGATCGCGACGAAACGTTGGCGCGGCATTTCGAGAGGCTGAATAATTTATAACAGCGAGAGGCTCGATTTCGCGCTCGCGAAATTTTCAACGGCAACTTTCCGTATCCTCGGATTTTATCGACGTCTCCATTCTTTCGCGATTTACGACCGCTTGTTCCGTCAACCTACACTGGTATTTCTTCGGTCGAATGCCGTGCGAGGTCGTTTGCCAATTGTTCGCGAAATGCCGCGACTCGCATTTTTCCTTCTGTTAGACCTCGGGATATAAAAGCCTTCGCGACATTGATATTCAAAAATAGTTCGAAAGCTAACTTTTTTTTATCATCCCTTCGATGAAATTCACCTAAATTTGAGAAGATTTCAATTTAATCACGGAAATTACTTTCGTCACCAAGAAAACAGCCCAAGTTCACGGTCATGGACCATCCGCCTAATTTCACGGACATTTTAAATTTGGAACGATGAAGCGATCTTCTACAGAGTAAACTGGATTTCGACTTGAAAAGATCACGATTCGAAAGGACGAAGAGAAACTGTCTCTTTAAAATAAAACTCCGCGCGATATCTAGAATGTAAACGAGAAACCAAGTACAAGTTCACGTTCGCGCAGCATTCGCGTAAACGCGGAGCGATTAATCAATTTTTAACGGGGACATATATCAGCGTGAAAATCGGCTCAAGTTCAGGCTCGCGACCAGAAGCGAGGCGGGACGTGAATTAATCGGCACGGCGGGGAATATAACGATCGGCGGGATCAGCAGGCGGCGAGGAGCCAGAAAGTCCGGGAGGAAAGCCGCAAACGAAAGCGCGAGATCGGAGAAAGCGGGCGCGTAGGTAAGAAGGTCTTGGCGGACGCGTTTAGCGCGGTTACGATCGCGACGTCGTTTCGGTTGCGTCGCGATGGCCGGTAGGAATCGTCCGTGGCGGGCCGCGAAGGCATCCTGGCCCATTCGTCGTCGCGGCGTATCACCGTCATTCCGGTGTTCCCGTCCTAATGAAGATATACGAAAGCGATAAACGTTACGGCCGGACACGAGACAATCCTTTGGCCGGCGAGGCGGCCATAAATCGGTGCGTATGCGCCGCGTCGATGAAGTTACGTAAAGTCACGTGCGGCCGGGACGAGCGCGATTTTAATGCTCCCGATAAGGGAACGCTGAATCGATAGCTGTTAACTCCGATAGAGCGATTATGCAACGCTACTTAGTATTCCGTACGCTGGTTTCGTCATCGAACTAGCGAGGAGGCCGCAAGAATGATCGAGAGTCGGCCGTTATCGCCGGTCACGGTTTGTAAATCTCCGCGAGGTGGCGCGAACCGAGTAACCAAACGAGGGAAAAGAGACACCGAAGACGCCGTCGCCGAATGGCGTCCTCGCCGCGCGTCCTTCGCCATTTTCCTCCCGTTATCGCGTTTCCCTGCCAATTCCGCGACGCGCGCGAATTATCGCGGGCCCCGCGCTTGTACCCGGCGCGAGAAAACTGCCGCGGAGTTATAATATCGCGATTATACGCCCGTGTTAGATTACCATAAATACGAGGTGCCACGGGTACCACGGACACGATCCCAGCGCCTCTCCGCTTCGTGTAATCTTATTCGGAGTTTAAGGTTAATTGGCACGGCCCCGCGCGCTTATTTACATCCGCGCGATCGCGAATCTCCTGCCCGGGATTATCGATCGTAAATTACACCGTACATTGTACCGTCAGCCGGATCGCTCGTTCCCGCTAACAGCCGACGATAATGCGACCCTCCATTGACTCTGGTCATCGTGAAACTCGCATTTTCGCGTCTCCTCCTTCGACTCGCCGGATTAAGTCGCGAGACGCGTCTTAATCCGCCTCTCTGCTACCCAGCACATATATATCTCTCTCTCGACATTTCGCGATACCTCACGAACAAATTTTTACAAACGTCCCCGAGATTCCTTCCTAACGGAGACGTGTCTATTAACGATTTAGCGATTAAGCAACGGTAGAAACTGCTAAGAGGAACAAAATAATACCGAACATCGTAGAGAATATCGACGACCTGCGACGCGACGTCGCGACGCTCGGTATGACTCCTGACACCAGACACAGCAGATAAGCGATGCATTCGATCTTTCTCCGCTGTTATTGCCCATCAACAAAGTTCGAATCGAAGATAAGGCAACCAATAAGACTGTTAATCGCGCGTACTCAAAGGTTACCCGAGAAGCGTACTTTCCACTCGCGATTCGAAGCCAGCCTACGGATCCTCGGGCCCCGTTGTCCTGGGTCTGTTGCTACCTACGACACCAGGATGCGATAGAGAGGCGAACCGGCTCGAATCGGAGCAGATCGAAATCGAATCGGCGTTTCAGCGCTCGCGAACGCTTCGAACGAGAGGTTACAACGAGCGGTTAAATTCGATCGGCGAGTAATTATGCGAGCTGGTTAGGCGACAGGTAGCCCGATTATGGCGTCGGTTGTACGAGACGTGACGAATCGCGCGGGTACGCGACAAATCGACGCGGCGATGCGTCACGAGGCGTGGATCCACGCTCGATACGTCCACGTGTGTTTGTTATCGCGGGCGGAAATAAAAATAATGCGAGTGCGCGGCCTGTATGACATCAGCCGACCGATCGATCCGTTTTGCATGATGATGCATGAAGCGCATGAATGCCGCGCGAGAGTGCAGCCCGGTGTCATCATTTGGGTGCGGGCGCTGCCAACTGTGGCTCCGTTCGGATTCTTGCGGCCAATTAAGCGGCCAGATGCACTTTGCGCTCGATCGGCCACGTTCATTATTCGCGGGTAATTGCGTGAACGCGAGCTCGCCGGTTCGACGCGAAAACTTTGGCTGTTGGCGGAAATTGAATAATTTTTTTCTCTCCTCTTTTTTCCCGCTCTTTCCTTCGTAATTAGAAAGGCAGATAACGAGGTCGTGTAACGCAGTGAAAGCTCGGTTATCCCAACATTTTTTCCCTTTCCTTTCTTTCTTTCTTTTTTTCTTTTTTCTATAATTTGTAGAGGGGATACAAAGGTCGTGTAACGTGGCAGAAGTTTAGTCGTGTCATCGTTCTTCTTTTTTCCGGATTGCTACTGGAGATGTGAAGCTTGTGCGGTTGTAGCGGATATTTGAAATTTATACGCGCGAATAACGAGTTTAAACAAAAGTTCGCGAGTGTGCGGAACTGACTCGAAGCTTTTGACGAGCCTGGAACACGTGGCAAAGGTCAGTTTTTCGAGTAACTTTTTTCGTCTACGTGGAAACCAGCGGTTGATCAAAGTCGACCGAAGTTTCCGGGGTATTAGGGAAATTTTATTGGTCACCATTACAGCGAATTCTGCCCGTGTCTGTGAATCCATGAGACTCGAGGACACGAGTGGCAGTTGCCTGCCACATGTTCGTTGCACCATAGACGCCTGTCGGGAAATAGATTACTCGTATTAAAATACGCGGTGTGGAATAACAGTAGCGAAGGAATTTTGCCCGTATCTCTCAGGAAGTGAAAGGAATAAATTTGAAAAATCCGTCGTTTCGATGAATCCAAAGGTCGATACGTCGAGACGCGCGATAAAGGTTCACCGATTTCTCGCCGTTACTTTCGAATTCGTGGAAAATGAATTTATGCTCGAGCGAATGGCGTCCATTAAGCTGGTGTTAATTAAAATTTCGTCCCGATAAGTAAAGTTCAGTTAAATAAAGCTATAGCGGAGGAGCGAGAAGGTTTTTACGATCAAATGCATGGAAGGTGAGAGTGTCTTGAACGTCCGTGACTTCTCAATCGGTAAATTGACGGGATACTAAATGTCATTCCGTACGGCGACGAATTAATTTCGCATTTGTCTCGAATGCTAATAAGATAGAATTTTTTTTTTCCCGTTCCTCGCGACGTAGAAAATTTTCATTTGCGCTTATTGCGAGTCCCGCCGGCTGCTCGAGTTGGCACTCGTAAATTCTGCAACACCCTGCGCTCTGTTCGTAATTACAATAATCGGACCGGGCTTTACGGCCGTCAAAGGGAAAATTGCGGCTTGTCAGTGGTACAATAATGTCCCGGCACCGTCGACGTCAGTGATAAAACCGCGAAATACGGCTGTAAACGCGAATAAAATCGAATCTCAGCACCGGAGAAAACGTCGTCGAGCAAAGCGTCCCGAGCGTTGGCCTAACGTGCGTCAATTCAGTCGGATTGCCTGCGTCGTTAACGACCATTTTGCTACAGAACGACTACTAACTCGCTGTCAAACGGACGGTTAATTTTTCGAAACGATCGAGCGACGAAAGTTTATCGAAAACTGCGTGGACAGCTCAACGACGGCGTATAAATGGAAAGCGTGTTCGGAACGATGATCGCGTGGGATACAAGCTACGCGTTACGCTTTGGAAACCAGTGTTTTGAAACGTACGCCGGTGAATACATCGAAATAGTTTTTCGCGGATATTTCGGTGTTTTCCTAAAAATAGTAGCTAGCTTGGCGTTCGAAATACGGAAAGTTCGGATAGGACTGATCGGCTACATTGAAAGTACATTAGAAACCTATCGATTCAACCGAAACAGTGTTTTGATTAACGTTGAAGGAATACAATCCATTTGAAAACTATTAATTCGATTGTGACAATGAAGAAATTAATACTGGGAACGCAGAAAGGATGATACGATTAATTTAATAGTAATCGATTCGATTAAAATAATAGCGAGATTAGAGAAGACACGGGTTCGCGCGAAACCGGACTCCGAAACGACATCGAAACGATCATAAATAATACGTACCAGTTCTTGCAAGAGACATCGATGCGACAAAGAGAGATAATCTCGGAGATAGTTTAAGAAATACGGAAAAGTGAGTGCATCGACAGGACTGGAATAGCGCGGTAGTCACTCTAGGAAATGCGGAGAATTCATCGGAAAGCTATCGATCGAGGTAATCGCGGTGTAGTCGGCGAAGAGAATTCTGCAGCAGCCGGTTGGTTCCGTTAGGAATGCCTAGATCGCAAGCTGTCCACCGGTCTATTCTCGCAGACCTAGGAAACGTATCGTCGATAGGATCTACGGGACGACTCGCGGTGTCCGTGTTCGACTTTGGTTACACATTTTACGTCTATGTTTAGACCTGGTCCAGCTGACGTCGATAAACTGGGCCGATGTCGGCCCGCTTCCGTAACAGTTTATTGTCGTCGCAAAAGATGATCTCTGCGTCGTGGCTCTGGACGCCGGGCGTCATGAATGAGTACCGGTCATCTCGTTCCTCGATTCGCGTTCCCGAAGCCTGTCTCCATCTCCGATTCATTCCGAGCAATTCGCCTGATCGACACGCGCGATTAGAGAGTCTGCCTAACCTCGCCCGTTCGCTGTTAGGATAGGCCGAAGCTTATCCTGCGACGCGGCGCGTTTAACAATTGTCGATCATCGGTTTCGCAGAATTCGCGCATCTGTTTAGCCGCGCGTTGCAGCCCCGCGAGGATGGAATAAATTTGCATTAACGAGGTTCGCAGGTGGGCCGACGAGATACCAGATTTAGATGGGCCAATGGCAAATTGAGATTAGCCGTTTAGGAACGGTCGTGATTCACCGGGATCGTTCGGTCGGTTGCAGCAGAGACGAAACGCGCGCTACCGGCTTAGTCAGACGGTTTTATAGTTGGTTAAATAAAGTCGTACGTTTCCCGGTATCCGACAGGTGACAACTGGCTCGGATCGTTCAGATACGCTTAATCAGATTTCGAAGATAGATGGACCTTGACTGCGCGAGGAAGCATTCCTTTGGGCCGGCCATTATCTCGGCACAATGCTCGCGTGTCTTCAATCCCGGATCGTTTCATTACCTCGCCTCTTATCGCCTTATGAATTCCTACCTTTCACTCTTATCTCTCGCAAACATAAATTCTAATTCCGATCCGTACACCTATCCCCGATATCGCTCTTTATCGCGACAAGTAAAATCGAGAAACACGGCGCCTCCTTCTAGCCCCTATACGTAACCGTCTTCCCTCTTCTCTTCACAGATGTGGCAACTAAGGTTTTGGATGTACCTGCTGCTGATAGCGTTATCACTGGCGCCGGTGCAGAGGGTCGCGGCATGCAGCTGTATGAGCAGTCACCCCCAAATGATATTTTGCAACGCAGATTTCGGTGAGTTTTGGAGACTTTCCTCGTACGAAATTCGCACAGCGTGTAAACCTATTCACACTCTTCTTCTTCTCCTTTTCATCCGCGTACAGTCGCCCTCGTGAGAGTGAAGAAGGCCACGAACGTGAACAAGTACGAGATCGGCTACAGCGTGAAGATCAATAAAATCTTCAAGGTTCGTATGCGTACGGAGATATATGTTTCTGTGACGACGCGCTTATTATACGAGATCGCTGTTTCGCGACAGGTGAACACCAAGTCATCGTACACCGTATTGAAGAAGAACATTCTATGGACAGCCTCGTCGGATGCCCTGTGCGGAGTGGATCTCAAAGTCGGGGAAACGTACGTGGTGAGCGGGAGTACGAACAGCCGTGACAAAGCTCGCATATCGCTATGCGGTATATCTATGCCGTGGCGTTTGGTGACGAGCAGACAGAGAAAGGGCTTCAAACACCTCTACCGTTTCGGTTGCTCCTGCAGCGTGAGTAAAAGTTTCAAAACCGGGAAACCCCATTCGCGTTTCGTTTAAATTGCCTAAGCCACGTGTTTGTTTCATTCCAGATCTATTACACGCCTTGGTGGACGAAGGGAGCAGCTCTGGAGAACACGGACGGGAAAGAATGCCTTTGGGAGAGTAAACCAGGCCCGGAAGAGTGCCAGAGGGATTACGGGATGTGCATGCCGGGGAAAGGAGGTTGCTCCTGGATTCCGTCGGTGCCTTACAAGAACTGCATCAAGGAGTATCAGCAGAAACGCGAGCAACAGAGAGCGCGTGAACCTTAGGGCTGGAGTGTTGGAGGAAAGTTCTACGGTTGAACGAAGATCGATCACGCTGGCGAAAAATCGACGTCGCTCACGCCATTGTCCCGATCTGCCACGCGTTTGCCAAATTTCGCGAGCTCCTCCGGGCAAACGGGGACGCTCGTCGAGGAACGAGCGCGAGCGGCCAGCTGCTGCGACATGGCAGCAGACTGACGCTACACCGTGTGAACACGTCGATAAATTAATGCTATCCCGTCTAGACGACGCGTAGTTATTTAAATCGACCGCGACTAATCAGCGTTGTCGTCGTCCGAGTAAAATGTCCGCGACGATTAAGGATCGGAAAAGTCGCACGCGCGAGAAATAGACGACGATGGCAGCGTGTTTGTTCGGAGGCGTAGCGTTAATTTCCCCCTACAACGTAGCCTTTTCATTTCTGCATCGTGTCATGCTCTATTTATTGTTGCGTTCCATCAGAAGTATTAATCGGGTGGTTGTGTCGGCGAGTACAAAAGTCGTTCGTTAATTAAACACGAGGCAGCGAATCGAGTGGTGAAAATCGTGCACGACTTAGTTGGGAAGCTGTCGTTCAGGGGTATAAATATAGACCGTCGAACTCTCGAAGCTGCTTGCATTTCCATGATAAATCACTTCCTCGACGTTTCGAGGTCTGTTGCATCGCGTTTTAATGCGCCTCTTTACCTGTCTTCTCTCTTTCTTTCCCTACCTTCAACCGGTCGTCGATAGTATTTATTACCGGCAGTTGCCTTACTTCTCTCGCGCCCGCGAATAATCGACGATCGTCCAACGAGCGAGCTTATTCGACGTTTAATTGATTCGCGTCGGGACGAATTTTATCCCGCGGTACGATCATCGCCCGTATCGATCCGCCTATCGAAATTTCTCGCTTTTGTACCGTTAATCGCCGCTATTAACCTTCTTTTCGTTCGATCGACTCGGTCGAGCAAGACCGATCGAGATCGAGCCACGCGAAATCCGGACCTGCGGGTGCACACGATTGGCCATCTCTTTAGTTGTACATATTAGGCTATCGATGTACATTATACGTTTTTTAAATTATTCTCATTTCTCATTTTCGTTTGTACGTAACTCTATCCTTTCCCCGTGTAACAAGCCGCTGAAACGTATTTAACTTTTAGCCAAGCCTTGTATAGGTCTCCGAATAACGAAACAACGCAACGATCGAGTTTGTCCTCTCGAAGAGAACGCGTGTTTGTGTCACAGTATTAAGCAACGACGACGGATCACGACTCTGTCGGTGTGTAAGAGAGAAAGAGAAAGAAAGAAGAAAAAATTCGATTTTCTTTCAAGCGATTACGTTGTCTCGCTATTCGGATGACGCACGAAGTTGCCAAGCCTCGTGTTAGAAATGTTACAATCCAAGTTAGGTTCCCTAAACTATAAACTATGTATCCGAGCGTGATCATATCGTTTTCTCGGCGACAGTAACGAGAAACGGAGGCCCTGCACGTGGGTAGAACTTTAGTACAAAACACTAAAACCGCTGAAAGCGACGCGACAGAGGTTAGCTGGCATTTCCTAGCTTGAGAACGTAACGCGAAACGATGTATGTTCTTAGTCTTAGTTCTTCCATTTGATAACTTTTGTAAGTATTATGATACTTAAACGATGGGAAATAAACGAGAAACGTGTAATTCGTCCCGTCTACACCACGCGCGTTAATTCAATCTATTCGGCTACTCACCATTTCACGATGATTCGGGTAGTAAGTCTGATCGATCAGAGGAAAGTTGTCCTTCCCAAGGCGGCGTTGAAGTCCCAGAAGGTGCGCGAACACCCACGGTTTATCCTGCAAGAGCAAGTACGATTAATAAACCCCGATTTCGCTTCGAAGTCTGTCTCCGCTGAGAATACGTCTTGTAGAATCGATATTCATACCTGAAAATTGTAAATCGCCGTGAGATTGTTGACGCTCGGGATGCCGCCGTACATGAAACCGAGAAGAAGGTTCTTGTAGTCTTCTCCCGCGTCCCTTAGGTTTTGTCGCACCAGGACGAAATCAGGCTTGAAGGATCTGCCGAGGACATTGCGTTCACTTCTCTCTCGCGATATCGTATACAAAAACAGAAAAGACGTTTACCGGATGACTTTGGTTCCGTTACGATAAACCGCCATGGACACGATGGTACCAGCCTCGCTAGCCGTCAGGGACAATTCCCGAAATTCCGCCTGCTCCACGCGGATCTCGTAGTCGCCGTGCAGTCTGCGACCCCGGAAGTACTTGCTCCAGTCGGTGTTCTGGTCGTCGATGACCAGCAGGGTGAAGCATCGATCTTTGTTGTAAGACGGCCCTCTGGTCGCGCTCGACACCGCTGCACCAAGGATGGATGCACCCTGATCGCAAATGAAAATTCGCCCAATTAGCCGCCGGACTCGCAGCTTCTAACGCTCCGCGAGGTACACGCCTTTCATGGGATAACGAATACCGAAGAGATTGATGGTATTCGGCGCACGCGAGCGCCTGGATATTTCCTCGAAAGCATTAGACGGACCGCGCGCGCGTATCGCGTTCAGCATGCAAGAACGCAATTTTAGCCCGAAATCTGGCCTGCTCTATCACCGGATTTGCTCTGCACGTTATGTACGAGTGTAATCCGACTAGAAACGAGTAACCATATACGAGTTTACGTATATACATCACGCGTATTACACGTTCGTCGAATGGAAATTTAAGACAGAACTCGTTCGCGGAAGTAATCGCGGCCGCTCATATACAGGGTGGAAAATAACTTTGACCGCTCGGAATATCGCCGTTGTTCTCGGAATGTTTCCGGTCAGGTTTTATGGACGAGCGATGTACAGCGCATGGAGAGAGGGTGTTGTATGCAAATCGTAACCGTTTCGGATTCTTTCTAACAGCACGAACCTTTGTACCGTTCTCGCGATTTCGACGTAGCAAAATTATCCAAGTGACGAACGAATGCACGATTCGACCTATTGATAGATTAGCGACGGTCACGGATAAAGGGCAAAGAGCACGTCCGATCGAACCCCCGTTTAATCCCATTACGATCGAACGACCTGATACTACGAGACGTTGAAGAATTTACATACTAGGGTAAACACGAAAATCTAGTCTATCGGAGCCCTCCACCCGTAAACTAATTACAATCTTCTCGTTACGTATAGACTATCCCGCGCTTTACAACTCTCGTTCACGTCCGTATACGTCTCTGACGCGTTGCTACGCAGTTCGAGCCACGATGGCCGTACCATGGTCAACAATAGCGTCGAGGCACGCCGAGACGCGACGGGACACTTCCGCACTCGGCGAAGAATAACACGCGACTGAGACGGAAAGACATCGGCGAAAATTGACCAGGAGCCTGAGCCACATTGTTTACCTCGTTTCCTATCTACAGGCCATGCCTATCACCCGTGATACCCGTGTTTAACCCGATTCGCCACGAGTCTCGCGCGATACTAAGGGGTTAAAAATAACCCAGACGAAGTCGTTCGCGTTTAATCAGTCCACCCTATATGCGCATTCCACGGTGCGACGTCGAAACATCAGAGATATACATAAACATTGCGACGCGGCACCATGTCGATTTATTAATTCGTCATAATAGCGCGAATGGAATTTGGCTTACCTGGTCGCGAGCGGCTCCGGTCAAGCTTTGAACCCTCTGGAGCAGACTCTCGCGGGTCTTGGCCGGCGAGGATGGAGCGCTGGTTGTCCTGGAGCCGGGTCTCAGGTTCAGGCTGAGATCACCGCCGACTGGCTGGGGTGGGCCAGGCGGCGGTGCTCCAGGGACCGGTGGCTGGCTGGCCGGTGGGACCGGCGTCGGCTGAGACTGCAACGGCCGCTCCGGTACCGCTTGATACGATTGGGACGAATCCCTGGCCATGGAGGCCAGCCCGGAGTCTGTGCTTGGTTCATCGTCGAGCTCCGAGCTCAAATCTCCTGACGAGAACCTGGAAGACAAACTAAGGTGGTGGTCGTGATAGTGGCAATCGGTCCGATCGTCCAGCCATTTCACACTTTTTGCATTCTTATTTGCACGGTTGCTTTCGTTTCACACTGCTCGCGTATAATGCACATCGAACAGCCAGTGCTCGGGGTATATCGCATAGATGGCACGTCGGCAATGATGGACGATTGCTGATTGCTGGTTTGCATGCGTGACACGGGGGTGATGACATGTTCGGTTGTGGTGCGAGTAGTCGCAGCCGGTGTGTCTCTCAGTCACGGCCACGTCGCTCGCCTTTACGCGAGACGCCGCTCGACGCCGGGGCGTCTCGGGAGGCTCGTGGAAGACTCTTGGGAGAATCGGCTGACGATCGGGTGACGGATGTACCCGATGGTCGTGCCGTGCTGCAACGACTGGCGGCAGAGAAGACGCCGAGTTCGGCATTGGCAGGCCGGAAATATTGCCGAAATGACACGAGGCGACCAGGATAATCGGACAAAGGTGTCGGAACGCCGCGAGTCGCTCGGCGAATGGTCGATATGGAAAATGTCGGGCCTCAGGCTGAGTTTGCACGATGCCAAAGCACTTTCTCCAACAATTTGCATGCATACATCGAGATTTGCGAAACGTGGAAAAGAAATGTCGGGATACCCGCGCCAAGCTTGGTTAAACTCTCCCCGTGACGTTAATAACGCGTAATCGTGGTTTAATTAAATAATGGTCGGTATGACGCGGCGCTGGAAATTATCGCTCTTCGGTCCGCGTCTCTCGTGAAACTCGAATGCCGCTGTTAATTATAGTTCAATGGATAAATCAGATAGCCAGCCCTGGGTTAATCGAATGGGCAATCTATCCGCGTAGGTATTACGCGACGTATATTACCGCTGGCTACCCGGCACGTTCTACAGAGGCTCTGTATCGGGATAGTTGTCCATTATTTTAGGCTGCTATTGTATTAGTCCGTGTCTACGTATTCGGTGAAAAGGCGGCGACAAACGCGCCAGTTCTACGAGCATCTGTCGCACAAAGACCCGGAGCCTTTGTCCCGCGTCGTTTTCTACGCTCGCTCCTCCCATTAAGAGCGTATCCGAACGTCCTAGACAACGGGAAACACGGAGCGACGATTTCACTCGGCAACCTAGATGGTCTCTTGCACCTGCTACTCCCGAAAAAGCTCAACGACCTCTCTCGCTTTGGCACACTCCCGCGAGCTTTTAATCCGCGAAGCGAGCTCTTAGCGCGTTCCTAACCGAGAGCCTCGTTACCAACGATGCTCGATAGCTGACTATTTTCTCGCAATTTTCTCGCTATTTTCTCCCTATTTTCTACTACGTTTTCTTCTCTTGCTGACGCTCCGAGACGCCTGGTCGACGATCCCTGAGAGCGCGATACGGAATGCGAGATGTGCCCTGTTGCACAATGTATCGGCGCTAGAACTACCGACCCGTAGGGTGTATTTAAATATAGCATACACAGATAATAATAATTAAAGAGGCAGGATAAAAATATATAAGTATATATAATTATATCCCTATCTCGATCAGGATCCACGTTAATTTTATCAAACACCGCACACGCGTTTCCCGTACCCGCAGAAACGAAAGGTCCGAGACCAGTTACCGTTTTCACCGTTACCCAACGCCGCAACTATCAACCAGTAATCCCCTGTCTAAATATAACCCACGTTGATGATAATAATCAAGGTAATCCGCCGAAATTAAACGATCACCCGTGATCGCGAGTCCGCTACTAAGAATCGATATCAATTTCGTCAAAATTACACGCGGCTCGGCGATTAAGAGTTCGACGAGGAGAAAAAGAAAGGCCAGGTCCGTCCCGGTAGTTCAAACGTGGTCCCTCTCGCTTGCGAGAAACTTTCGTGTGATTCCCGCTTCCGAGTTGCCCGAGTCGTCGATCTGGTCGGCCAGAAGTGGGGAAAGCGTGGAGGAATTTCCATACAGCAAGGTGTTATCGGTGCATGCAAAGAGACAGGCGTCGCGGTTGGACAGCGATGTCTGGCACTCACCTCCGTTTCAGGTAGTTAACATTGGTAGTGAAGGACTGTCGAAAGCTGGAGAATGAAATGTTGCCGGGTGAAGGAGCTGTACCGCAGTATTTGGCGCAACCGCCGCGGCCGGTAATCTTGCTGGCTTAACACCGACCACGTCTCCCTGTCGAGCACCGCAGGATCGCGGATGGTATTCGTCAGCGGGATTCTCGCGGACAGAGACGGTGTCCTCCTGTTCTCCGAGATGGCCGGGAAGCTGGGACAGGGTGGGTGGAAGAGGATCTGTCACGGACCAGGTTCGCTCGACCAAGTTCGAACGGTCCGGCGTTTGCGTCCTTGTTTGCCGAGTTGCGTGGAATAACGCTTGAACGTAAGGTAATCTGAAAGGAAAGGGCGAAAGAAGAGAGGTGAGGAAGGAGAAACTAAACGATCCAAGTCGAAATCTGCAACAGGAACGGTGGACGACGGTTAAACGAGGGTCCCTGGTCATCCGGCGAGTGTTGATCGACGCGAGATGAGAGCGTAAAGAAGGCCGGTCAATGCAAGTTCGCAAGCACCGCCTTATGGAGCCGGTTACGTAAACGCAGCCAGAGATAAAGAGGCTAGTCGCTATAGAGGCGGGGATAACGTATTATCCTGGGACAAAAGTGTCATTCGAGGTTTCAAAGGGACGTCTTCGTTTTTTCCCTTTCAGCGAGACGCGTATTTACGATACTCGAAAGCACGCGGAGACGATCGTCGAAAGGCTTGGAAATATCCGGTAACTCACGAGAGAGAAAGAGAGAGAGAGAGAGAGAGAGAGAGAGAGAGAGAGAGAGANCTAAGTGATAGAAGGAAGATAAATTTCTTTTATTTTCTTTTCTCTTCCCGACCCATTTTTCTTTCTTTTTTTTTCCCTCCCACTTCTCCGTTGAAGTATCGCTATAATTAAACCTCCATGTTCCCGGTAAGGAACAACGAGAGCTCGTGCGAGGCCCGCGATAAAAACGTCCACGCGAACACTCGTAGCGCGCGAGATGGAGGCCCCTCGCGGAAATTTAGCACAGCAAAAGTAGAGCTTGATACTCCACTGATCGATACGAGGCGGCGTGACTTTACATGCCGAAGAATTTTTTACCACCGCGGCCTGGCTTCCACGGGCCGGCAGCGTGATTTCACCGGCGATATCGGCATCCCGATAGAGACGGCCGATAACGAGTTATTGCCTCGCGCCGCGTGTTTATCCAGGCTACCAGGAAACCGAGGGCCAGCCAATTTGTCCCCGACGAATGAAAGAACGATAAGGGCGACATTTTCGCCGGCGCCGGCAGCCGAGCGAAATTACGCGGAACGACGGCGTTCCGTGACCGAATCGCGCGACCGCGAAGAATCGGGCATTGCGAAAGAATAAAAGAGTCGAGGAGAGACGAGGAGAAACCGCGAGGCGAGAAGTTTCGAAGAAGCTCGAGGAAAAGTTTGCCGATTCCACCGAGGTCGGAACTCGGGCTGCGTTTTCCGCTCGGAGTGTCTCGGAACTTTAAACCAAGCAAGTTCGCCGGCGCGCGAGACTCGGCGAACAGTCTGCGTCCAATTAATTCCCGGAGATCCTGCGGACCTAATTGAATTTCAAATCAGCCTCGGCGAATTTCCCAGCTCCCGCTGCGATTTTTCACCACGCGGTTTTACGCCGTTCGATTCTCCGGCAACACCCTTTGTCTCCTCGTTACGCAGCATCTCGCGCGTCGGATTGAACTCGTTTCTCCGCGAAACTTCTATCATTCGGCGAATTTGCGGACCTTGAGGACCGCTTCTAAATTACGGCGCGAGTTGGTCGCGGGAGGGGTTGGAGAGTGTGAAAAAAGTTTGGAATCGATAGATTTCGTGGCGCACACCCCTCTTCGTCGAGCGTCGACCGCGTATTCGGAAATTGCGTACATTTAATCCTATTAAGCTCGCCCTCTCCTCGCCGCTTAACACGTCAGGAATAATTTCCGTAATTAATCGGAGCGAGGCGCGTGCACGTAATTACTTCCTCGCGCGTACGTATTTTCATAGATCTACGCCGTTTGCGTTCTCCCTAGAGGGTTTAGCTTAGACCCTAGTAATAATCGATGACGGAAGGGTCCCTTGGTGTTAGGAAAGGACAGGCGCATTGACCGCCCAAAGCTACGCACACAGTAAACGTGCACTTTTCCCGAGAACGGGAAAAAAAAGATACTCGCCGTTCGATATCCGATTCGGCAAGTGGTACGAGTCTATTTACGCAGATATGCAAGGCACGTTCGCTCTAGTCACGGAATACGTCGATTAAAATTGTTTCAAATGGGCGTAGCGCTTCGGCCTCGTCGTTTATCCTAGCTCGGACACGTTTTAACTGTTACACCGATGTAATCGTAACCAGACTCTATATCCCTCGATCTGTTCTCTCCTCGAATTCTCTTCGCGTCTCGCCGCGAATGTCCCTCATCGAACTGCCCCCCTGCGACCGAGCTTCCTCGCGATCAACGCGCAAACGAACCGGCACCGACGGAGCTCTCGTGCCGAACTGAAAGAAAGCAATCGAGGAGGATGAAAAATGGAAATCACAGAGCCGAGACGTCACGTGAAAATAATGTGCAGCTCGCACGCGAGAACGATCATCTGCGTGCACACTGGGAATTCGTATCACCTACTCGACGTACCACCGTTCGGTTCATAAGCTCCCGCGTAAATTCAAACGGAACTCTAAGTCGTCTAATAATCTCCACGATTCCTAATCGACAGTTCACGAACCTGTCGATCGTTCGATCTATCTGTTAAAAGATTCGCAATATCCTCGAGGAAACTTGTCCCGCGACGAGATCGTCACATCGGCGAGCTTTCGTTTACCAGTGAATCTCACCATCGACACCCGGTCTAAACCCCACGGGACAACGAGGAAAAAACGCGGAATATATATATTCCTCGGTTAGAAATCAATTGCCCGTTCCCTTCGATCCCTCGTGACCATTTCGAATAACCCGTGGTCCCCTAATCGACAGCAACCGCCGCGGTACCACGAAGCACGAGCTACCGGGCAGCAAACGGAAGAAACGGTCGAAGAAGAAATCCGTAATCCAATTCACTTGACCTTCGAACAGTCGTGCAACCGAAACAATCCGAACCGGTGGTCAATTCTACCCTGGACTTTCTCCGTTAGAGCACACTTAGGAGCAAGGTCTGAGAAGCTGGTACTTACCTGTGTCGCGTGCGTGTACTACCCACTAGTTTGCCGGTGAAGCAGTGAGCCTCGGCCGAGGATCGCGAGGGTGTTACCCGGAGGGTTAGCTGGTCGATAGGTCCGCGTCTGCGCCCTTCTTATCATCCCTCCTCCGACGTGTGGCGAGCTAACGACTAGGGGAAAAAGGGACGAGCCCCTGTGTTTCCCGATATGCCCGGTCCTGGTTCTCTCGTGTTTGTACAGGGTGACGTTGTTCCGTGTACATCAAACGCGTTCCACCTGCTGGCCGACTGAAGATGAAACGTCAGGACTGCACACCGCTATCACGCGTCCACGACCAGTCGATGCATCCGGGTCCCCGGGTTCTCGTGCATCCCTGCGTGATCGACGAGACTCTTTTTACCGATTTTTCTTTTTTCCTTTTTTTTTTTTCATTCTGTTCCCTTTCAGAGACGAACTCGGGAGATGGTCTGGCTGGAGGAGCAGCGAGGGATGAAAACAGGGAACCGAACCCGGGAATATTATTTTTGTATCCTCTCAGCAGCCTTCTCTTTTCCCCGATAGCGTAATAATTATAGAGAGGTTGCCGGCGAGAACGTTGATTTCCCGGTTTCCTCTGCTGCCAGTCCACTCGACCGGCTGTGCTGTTCCGCAGCCACGGCGGGCCGCATAAAAGAATTAATGCAGCGACCCAGTTACTCGCGATTCCTCGGCGTTGTACTTACCGAGCTTTTGTGCCTATGCAGATCGCGCTTTCGAATCTTTCGGGAGATAGGATTTCCATTGTTTCGCACGACGACGGTCGGTAACGCGCGGCAACGAATTCCCTTTGAATAAAATTTCTTCGTTTACCACCGATCCCTCCTCTTCTGCTTTTCCAGCGTGACGGGATCGTTGCACGTACGCGCGTATATTCGCGACAATATCTGTCAGCGAGATGATATTCAGCCAGAAGACGCTCCCCGGGTCTCTCTCTCACTTTTCCGCCTCTCTTCTCCCGCCGGGAAACGAGGGATCAGAGCGACGGTTCGCGGGAATGTGGGTCGCAAACATTTTTCCGGGGTGGAAAGTTTGAAAAGGAAATACGGACGTCTGGATTCTCATCGAGATTACGGTTCCGGCACCTCGTGTCAGACGCGCGGGTCTCGTTAACGTAAGAAGCCGTGAATCGCGCAGGGATCCTCTTCCAACCTCCGAGCGTTTTATTTCCCCTCGAGTTAGCCGAGTTTCCCCAGCGGACTAATTAAACGTCCGCTCGCTGGGTCGTAGGTGAAACCGTGTTAAAAGGTAGGAAAAGTCTCTCTGGGTTACGCGCGCGTCTTCGATTTTTCTAATGGGATCCGAACGATTATCTTTAATCTCGTTACGGGTATCCACCGGGTCCCGATGAATGGTAATTTATTCGATTAACCGCGATGGCAGAGTGCTTGCATATGATTGCTGGGAAACGTAATTCAAACTTCGTTTCGTTGAAAAGCATCGGTCAGCCACCAATGATTCTATGAGATGCCTATTGTCGTGACGATCTAAAAAAATACCCTTGTCAGCGTCACGACAACCATCGATCTTCCTTAAATCGACGTTCGATCGTTTCGTCGGATAAAATTCTCCGTATTTATCACACTGCGCGTGATCGATGCGGGAGAAATTCGGTTACTTTCATCAGAGATCAAGGATGCTGACGCGCGAGCTTTCGCGCGGTCAACCTTTCCAAAATTCAAGCTTTAAAGCGGATCATCTGTTCCGCGTCGGATGTCTCCGCGAGACCGTTTAAACGGAGAGCGACTGTTAAAAGAGCGATCGATTTCTGCGCTTCGGGGTGAAAAACCTCGTTCTCGTTTAGATTCCGCGGATTTCTTCGAAAGAGATCGATCAGAAATTCTCGGGAAAGAGAAATTGCACGCGTCTATCGGATCGCGATCAGCGTCCAAGGGAAAATAGCAGCGAAACCCTCTCGGAGAACGTCGGGAACGTTCTCGAACTAGTTTGTCGCGTCGGTAAAGCGGATTTCTGCGAAGACAAAGCGGCTCGTGCACGGTGCTGGCCCCGCGCGACGATCAAGGGAAGCACGTGTGGCTCATCGCTGGATTCGGAGACACGAATGCGTGGATCGCATACAACATCGGATGAAAAGGGAATGGCCGCTGCGGCACGATCTATCCCCACCAAAAACGCTGAACACCTGAGCGTCCCTGGGGGCAGCTCAGGAGGAACAGTCATTATTGCGCCAGTATAACATTCGCTTGCAGTTCCCTTGAACGAGCCATCGAGTTTTCGAGACACCATCCACGCGAGATTCACGATTCAACGTGAGAGGATCGAGGGAGCCTGGTCGCCGCAGAGGGAGAAGAGGACCGCGTGGCCGCCTCGAAACGTCGATCTTCGTTCAACGCGTGCGATACGATGAGATCGTCCTCGGGAAATAACGAAAATGTGACGTGAGACTGGCCGATAGAGAGCCTTGGCAAGAACGTGACACGTTTCGCAGTCGGTCGTTCAGTGTGGCACGCACTCCGCCAAAATGCCAGTGAGGAGGACCAATTTTCACGCGTTCACCAGTGCGCTTGTGTCGGTACTGTGCTTGGTCCTGGTGGCGCTTCGTGTCGGCCAGGTAAGTTCGGCACTGTCCAGCCACCGAATTTCACTCGGGCACCTCGCGTTTCCGCGCTCCTTTCCGTTGCATGCTCGATAAATCCGCTCGGGAAACTCTTACGACCCGTTCTACGGGAATAACTGTTATTCTCGGAATATCTTCACCTTGAGTTGTACACGAGATCGATCCGGGATCTCGTGGAAATGTCGGGCAACTTGGGCCGAATTTCAGAGCTGTTCGATCGGAGACTCGAAGCACACCGCGGATATCGAAGGACGTTGATCCGCCTCGGCGTCGCGAGCTATTAATTAGACCCTCGTGGAAATCGACGTTGCTGCATCGCGCAGTAAGTAGATCATAGATAGCCGCTGGTATGCAGGTTTAATGCAGTTGTACTGTTACGTCCCTGTATCGCTGTCGTTCACCCGTCTCCGTATCGTCCGTCACGCGGCCGAGATGCGCGATACTCGGCTCCTCGTCGGACGAACGAGGCCCGGAGAAAAAAACCGTGGAAATCGAAACGGTAGTCGAGCGTTGGCTATCTCTAGACGAGATAACGCGAGATGCATGTAAACGCGCGTCCCGCGACGATAAATCGCCGCGATCGAACGCCGCGTCTCCAGCTGACTCATTCATCTCGCGCAAACACAGCAGCGTCGCGTCCGGAAATAGGAAAACGGCGACCGAGAGGGGAAGAGCCGCGTTCGTAAATTCATCGGGATTTCGAAAAGTCCGACGATTCCTCTGGAATCTTGCTCGCTCCTCTTACCCGCGGCGCGCTGCGTGCGAGAGACCGCGGGCAGAGCCGATCGAACGGTACTCGAACGTAGTATCGTGGAAGCGTTCTAGGAAAAAGCGGATCGCTCGGGAATTCGCGCGCCAGCCGCGTAACTCGATACGATACGGTGATCTATCGGCCCAGCTAACGGCCGCAAACCTCGGCTAACCGCGTCGTTTCGGTGCGAAAAAGCGTCGCGGTGAAAAATTCGGACAGGCCTCTCGGGCCTCCTAGGGCCCCGGCAGCGGAATGCGTGTTCAGCGGGAAGCCCTGTCCGTTCCAGTCGAAATATACCTCGCGAGAGGATTCTTGGATCCGCGCATCGTCGTAGAGAATGCGGGTTAACGCATCGATGAAACGCGCTAACGAATGGATAAAAGAGCAAACTGTGTGTATTTACGCGCGAATCCAATGCCAGGTAGCTGCTCGAAACTGAGTGAAACTAAGAAAAAGCGCGAGAATTTTCAAAGTCCGTTCGCAAAAGATCGAATTTCCTCGAAAGTTTCCGGTCGCGAGCAACGCTCTCGATCCGCGTCCGAATCGCGAGGCAACTTTCTATTTTGCCGGTATTAATTTTCGGAAGGCGAAACGCGTCGGACACCCGGTATGCGCGGCGCAAACGCGTACCGTTTAAGCGGGCAGCGGGAAACAATGATGCGCGGAGCGGAGTGGAGCGGCTACGCGTCGCCTGGCGACTCGCGGCGCGCGGACCGAACTTTTACTCGATGAAAAAATCTATTTAACAGGAAACTGGCCTTGCCTCATACGGGGCTATCTGCGACGTGAATCGTAGATACGGCCCGGCT
>NIJG01000013.1:1724302-1873306 GCA_002201625.1 Euglossa dilemma | reverse complement strand
CGCGCGCGCCGCCGCCTCTGGAAGAATAGAAGAACGCCGTAAACGAGGATAATCGTAAAATCGCGCTACCGTTGCCTTAATAACGCGGCTTCCACGGCAGTTAAATTCTGAAATTTATTCCGCGGTAATTTCAACGCGCGTCGCCCGATTCCGGCTAACGTCCGCGCGCGGATTAACTCTCGAACGTTGGGATTACGCGGCGATTAGAGGTCCGATTCAACGGAGCTCTCTCGATCGGCCAGCGAGACGAGAGAGGCGGTTAAAAACGAGCGTGAGCCAGTCGCTTAAACGTTCGTCCGAGATGACGCAACGGAGAACGACGCGATGGGAGAAAAATCCACTCCTTCATCCTTGCACGCGTTCGTGCGCGCGACATACCATTCGACGTCCTCGAGAGCAGCTGCGATCTCACGCAGAAAAACCCCGCGCTCCTCGTGCCGCTCGTTTCTTCAACGAGAGCCTAGGAATCCGCGTTTTCCGCGAGAATTCCGGCCAGCGTTTCCAGAAATCCGCCAACACTCCCGAGAGCCTCACCGCGCTGAGGATCGGCGGAATTTAAATCGGCGACGGTCGCCTCGCGTTTATTCCGCCCACGTTCATCCTCTTACGTCTCTCCGCGAGCGAATCGGCGCGGCGACGATCTAGGATCGCGTCTCGATCCTCGGGTATCTTTGACGCTCCATTTCCCGCCGGTCCTTGGACTTGAAGATTGTATTTTCGTCTCGATTTCTTGCCGCGTCATCGACGTGGGATAAGGTTCACGGGCCAAGCGTAGCAGATAAATCGGCAACGATCCACGCGCCGATATCGCACCGAAGGCGTGTGTTTATTGGAAATAACGTCGGACCGGTTGGCTCGAGAGAAATCGAACGAGAGGAACGGAACGAATTAGAATATCGCGTCTTGACCAGACGCAGCGCGACACGGGGCGACTTTATCGGAAAAGTTTCACGGTCTACCAGAGGCATAATGCAACGCGCGATTAATTCCTACGCGGTATTACATACGGCCGGTCGACCGGCAAGAATTCCAAACGAATTCGCGATCCTCTTACCTGCTCGCTGCTCGAACGAATTCGCCGGCGCGGGGGGTGCCGGGGAACGGGGGCAAAAGCCATCGAAGGATTTTTTCGTCTGCCAGGCGCGTAAGTGCACCGCCATATAGAGAGAGCGTGGCGAACAAAAACGGGCAGAACCGTTGCATACTTTTCCTCTCATCGGCCTGTCCATTTCGGGAGAACGAGCACGGGGTCCAGATAGCCTCTCTGCCTACGCCACGGCGACGGCCTACGTTCGCCCGCGATAATATGTCTTTCCCTGGGAGATTGCGAAACGACACGGCCACGAGGCAACCGAGAGTATCGACGATCCACCCAGCTAGAAGCGCTGGTATGTCATACGCGCGTTTTATCTACATCCACGATCGAGCACGTACGCGACGCCGGCCACACGGAAGCATAACGCTCGCGGTATTGTCCGATTTCAATCCCACGTCGCGACGCTGGCCCAACTCCCTTCGTTCCCTCGTTGCGTATAAAACCTCCGCTTTATCGCGATAACGCAAGCTTAGGTGAACGCGAGATTCCGCGATAGCGAAATTTTTCTCCCGATAGCATTATAAAGTCTAAAGAATCGAAATCTACGTGTTTAGAACCGGCGAGCTCGGAATACGCGAACACAAACTCGACGAACGACCATTCGCTAATCGATTCGCAATTAGAATCGTTAAACGTTCGACCGGTTAGTGCAGGTGGGAAAATTAATTGCGTGGTCGGAATTTCGAAAAACGTAGTACGCGTTTCGGTTTAAACGGCCCAAGGTTACCTGGACGAAATATGGCCGAACGGTTTATTACCATCGGGCTGGCCTGCTCTTTTTCCCTGGCATCGCCGGTGCTTTCGAACGCGGTACCAAGTTCTTTTACATAGGAATGCAGATGGTCGAGGCTACGGAAAGATACAGCGTTAACGCTGCGAGGCGTTGTTTTTTCATCGATTTGCATTGGTAAATTCTAGAATGATCTGGCCGCTGGGAATCACGCACCGCTTCAGCGTTGCGAGCCCGGCCTGTGTATCAGAGCGAGCGGAAACGGTGCTAATGATGACGCGTTCTAGCCAACGCGTGCATACTATCCGGCGTACTACGTACAATACGCGATTTCACCGCTACTCGCGGCTCCATTATTTCCACGCTTATCGAGATGTTACCAAACGTCAATGAAAGTGAATACGTTTAAACGATACAGCGACCCGAGCCATCTTTTTCCCGAGACGAAGCGACGCGCTCGCGTTAATACCGAGCTGCCTCCTCTCCGCTCGAGGATTTACCGATCGAGATCCATCGCGATCGCGATAACCACGAGTTCGTTACTCGTCCGCGTGTAAAAGTTGAGCATCACTGGCAGGCTGTGTGTCATTTTCTCAGTGGAAATTACACCTCTCGATACGTATTACTATGTTTCTGCAGTCCGATCAGATGAGATAAAACGATTCGATAGGACGTTACCATTCGGTTATAGTCGAAGATTGAAGGTTTTTAACGCGCCATGGCACCGGGTCTTTTGTCATGCTTCTTGGGTGGCGAGGCGAAAGACAAAGGAGCTTCGAGCTCTGAATATTCCCGGCTACGCCGCAATTAATTCTTTCCTTCCTTCTTATTCTCGTTTTCTTAATGTCAGCGATGCTGACAAATAAGCACGCTGGCACGGGTGTTCGTCTTCCTCCTACGCCGCGAGGCCAGCAAAGCGTTAATGCCTCGTTAAAACATTTCTCGGCAAGCGTGGTAATTAAACACCATCTTCCCGGTCACACCTTTCGTTGCCATCCTGAAAATCGCTCGGCAAACACCGCGCGCGCGGTAATCGCCGCGTCCAAGCGATTAATACCGAGGCTACTGCGTCGCGAGCAACCGTATCCTTCTCTTTCCACCGACGAATGTCGAATTTTACCAATTTTCCGAATAGGGAGTAGCGCCGACCACCTTTCTCACCGTTCGGTTCACTCGGGTGAAGCCTCTCGGATCGTCGGGGATCGTTAAATCCCTGGACGCGAGAGCTCGGGAAGAAAGGAAAGAGGGAAAGAAGGGAGAAGAGGAAAAAAGCGGCGTATTTGATATTCCCATCGCGGCGATAGTCGCCGGATAAGTTGCGCTCGCTGATATTCCCAGCCGCGAAGCTACACGCCGGTTGGCGCGAGTTCGATTCTCTCGGTCCGTGGTTTCGCCGGTGCTTCCTCCACTTCCAGATAGGATTCACGGACGCTTACATCTTTACGACAATGCCATTTCGTACGCGGCTCGGTGTGTTGTCTCGCGGACCGGCGTGCACGTACACGAGCGGAGCACAAAGGGGAAGCCGGGGTACTGCACACGAAGCGTGAAGAACCTACCTCTCGGCCGATTTCGCCCCGGCGTCGCCCCCGGGAGAACCGCGGATATAAATCACCATCTCCACTGACGTGGCTGATTTGCCGACTGCCGTGGGCAAACCTATATGACTGCTCCAACGGATCGAAGCATGTCAAGTGTTTAAACTACCTATGGGGCTCCGGTCCACGGAATCCGACGGGTTACCGGCGGGGTGGGTAGCCGGCAAGGGGCGCGGGAGGAAGCAGAGGGAGGTCGAAGAGGGAGGCAGAGGGAGAAAGAAGAAACGCGGGTGTACAGGGTGCTCCAGAGGACGAGGGTCGCGCGCGTTTCGGCGAACGACCGAGCGGAGACCGCGGGAATAAGCCGGCGTGTTTATGCGAGCTTGTACGATTTCTCGTTCCAAACTGGTTTTTACGAGCGAGCCGCGAGTATCGCCGGGACACGCGAAGAAAGTGCGAAGAATCAAACGCGTCGCTGCTGATTAAAAGGCGTATCTTCTAACTGACCATTCGTGTTCGCATAAACGGCAAGGTTTTACGCGGCCTGTCCTCTATCAGCCCCGACGCCGAGAAACGGCGCGAGTACTCGCGCGAGGAGCCGGCTTTGAATCAGCCTGTACCAGCCGCGCATCCTTCGCATCCTCCCGTTCTACCGTTCGACTCGAAATCGAATTCAGCCGGCTCTGAATTCTTCGTCGTTTTCTGGGAAACGAGGCAGAACGGCTCGGACTGCCGCATGAAATCTCGCCGCCTGTTTTAATGTCCCGTTCCTCGGACCGAGCACTTCCTTCTTCGCCCAACTTCTTTCTCCTTTCCCTCTTTTTCCACCTTTCGTCTCGCCAACGCTCCGTCCTCCGACTCGCGAGCTCCACTCGCCGTGAAACTGCCTCGGAACAACGAGCTTTTCGGCAAATCTCACCTTTCTACCGTGTGCCATACGGAATAATTTTTTTTTCTTCCGACTTTTCGTTCCAATCAGCAGAGTGATCGATGCCAACCGGGCGAGACTCGCGCGAGACCGAAATTTTTTGTCGTTTCAAGGAAAACGTTCGCTAGAGCTACCGATCTTTAACAGGCTACCTAAACGTAACGAGCGTAGATAATAGTAATTTTACCGGTGCGATGACGATAAGCACAATTGCGGTTCTATCTCGATACGAGTGGACGGTAATATTTTTAAAAGCGGGTATACGTTTTTAGTAATTGCAAAGAGGAAAATTCCGGAACAAGTCGTTTCGACTTGTGCGCTAGTTCCGGTCTCGAAGAGGTTCAAGTTATTTCTTCGTTACTGTTGTTAAATCTCGATGCTATAGAACGGAACTGCTCGAAATAAGATCCACGGACCGAGATTACCAGCGCGGGTAAATAAATAATCCCGATGTTAACCGAACGCGGCGGAGCTTGGGCGGAAAAATAAATTTCGAAACGGACCACTCGTTCGGAACGCGACTGGGTTTATTGGCAGCCTACCCCGACGACTCGGGATTAGAGATTTAAAGGACCGTTCAGCCAACTTATCCGACTGATCCGACTTATCCGGCGATCGGGCTCGTCGGTCGACCGGTCGAACTCGCAGACGCGTCGTCGACGAGGATCGTCGGAGGCGGTATCGCGGCGTGGAATCTTCCGGAAACTCGGCGGTACCATCTGTGCGCCTTCTTTATTCCGCTCTCCGCGGAATCGGGATCGTTCGCCCGGTACCGTAAAATACGCTCGTACCCGACGCGTACGGGATCGCGCGAGTCTGCCGGAACAATAAACGCGCGCCGTGTGTCGCCGTTCGGGCCCGTAATGACGCCGTTTCGAGGCGAGATAAACGACGCTGCTAAGAAAATAGCGTCGGAGGCAGCGATTCCGCCACGCTCCCCCGTCGTACATACTCATTATCCGGCTGATACGAATGCCTCCAGACGAAACTATCGGAACGTTCCACGAGCTTCGGCCTCGCGCGATCGTTCCTGCGGACATTACCTACGAATCCCGGCTCGCCTCGCTCCTACCGTCTCCGTCGCGCGTTTGTAAAAATTCCCACGTACCCGGTGTACACAGAGTGAAGTTTCTGAAATACAGTCGCACCGATAGAAACGGATTACTCGAAATTGGAGCTTGTTTGAACGACTAGCGACACGCTCGGGGGGTTAGTTAGCACCCGGCTAGCCGTTATCTCGCGTGTCGCGGCAACTTACCGTCGCGATAGTTGTAAACTCGCGGACTCTTGACTCGCGTGCTGGCGAGCACGTAAATTCGGAGAGGACTATCCGACAGGGCGAGTGGTCGGCGAAGTTTCCGAGAGTCCCCTGAGATCTCGGGGATCTCGGAGGTGGCTGAAATGGAAGTCAAGGCTCGGCGAGAGCCACGTGGAGAGAGGATTTCGCCACGGCGACGGCTGGACCAGTGACCTCGGTTGTAAAATCGAACGCAGCTTCGCCTTTTTGCTTTTTAATTTCGACGCTTTCACTTTTCGCCATACTTTTCCGTCTGGCCAGCGGCCGCTGCTCTCGCCTCCGATCCTTTCCCTCGCGACGCTTCCCCCGAGACCGAGCGAAACGCTCGAGATCCCGTTTATTAATCGGAATGCCGAGCCCGGAGAAACGTCTGGAGCGGCACGCGATTCGTGCCCGTGTCGTGGAATTTCTAGGAAGGATACACCGCCGCGATTAATTACCCGCCGTGTTTTCCTTTCTTCCCGTACGCCTCGAATTTCGTCCACACGCCGCGAATTAACGACGACGGACGAGGGATCTAGCAGCGCCGAGGCGCGCGTCCCTGATTATCGCCGCGACGTTATGGCGTTTTAATGATTTAATTGGCCCGACGGCGACAGGTCGCGGCATCGCGCGAAAATTATACGCGCATTAATCGGAATAATTTTATCGCGACTGCACGGCCCGTTTAAGCCGCGCGTAAAACGAATCGCGACGAAGATCGGGCTGACCGAGATGCGGGAAAAGGATTCCTTTCTCGGTCTTCCGATAGAAATTCAGACCGGTGTTATTTTCGTTTCGCCGGTTTAATTATATTCGACGATGGCTCAGCGACGTCTCAAAGCATCCCAATTCCCTTTTCTCCTCTTTTTTCCTCTTTTCTTCGAGACGCAGCTCGGCTCGGTTAACGAGTTATCGCGCGAGATTAAGCAACCTCACGATCAGACGCGATAAACGATCCGCCGTTGATACGACAATTTATTAATAAGTATACCGGGCTAAGCGCGAGTCTACGAATTCCCGGCCGTGTCAGAGATTAATTAAAACCGCGAGGAGAAAGAGCATCGAGCCCGGCGAGCCCGCGTTCGGCTTTATTCCGCAGCCTGTACGCGTACGCGTGTCCGCCGGTGCATCTCGTGATTATTAAAGAAGAACTGCAGGCCCCACGCGAGAAATTACATCGGCCGCCGCGTCGTGAGATTTATTAATTACAACGGACGAACGCTCCTTATCGGGGCTTAACGGTTCAATTAAAAACAGCGGTTTACGATAACTGGACTACGGGAATTAACGTCGATTTAATCGCGGCTCGGGTTAAATTGCATTCGTATTTTGCGCGGGTACACCTCGATCCCTCGGTTTGAACCTCGACGAGACGCTTCTTCGTCTCCCGTGCTTCCAGCCGTTTCCACCTTTTTTCGAGCCGGCTGGAAAAAAATCACGATGCTTTCACGGAGATAGGCAACGCGCCGGGGAAGTCGGCTCGCGTGGCGCAGCCTCGGTATCCATCTGTTCAAACACCGTGGCATTATTGAAACTTATCGTTTATCTATTTATCGACGCAGCTGGCCGGAGTAATAAGCGTCGGTGCTCTCGCGCCACGCGCGTTTCGCGTAATCGTAATAATTTCACGCGATTCACTTTCGCCATTCAATAACCCTAACGCAGAAAGCGTACACCGTCCCGGCCACGGTTTGTATCCTACGCGCGCGCGTTATCTCTCGCGGTTATTAAAACCGTGCTGCACGCGCGAAGCGTATTCACGAGCACACGCGCGTGCATTTCTATCGAGCCGGTAATTTATGCGACACCGGAGAAACAAACTCGTTGCGAAACTCATCCCGCGCGTTATTTGCCCGCCGCGTAATCGGCTACTTTTCGAGCAGGCAGAACGGACCGTTTGACGCGAGGATTTACGCTGCTTAAGACCGCGGAATAAATTAGCCGGGACACAAAGGCCCCGAGACCGGGGAGGAAATAATACAGAATAGCGGCAGCACGCTTCGGGAAATTTGCACGCTCGTTCCGTTGCGTTCCGCGGACCGAGATCCGCTCGGCGCGACGCGCGTTCCCGCTCGCTCTTGCGATCCAGCGACACCGGAGGCCAACGATGAAATCGATATTTTCCATCGGCGAGATTGCAAGAGGGGTAATAACACGATGATCGTATAAACGTTGTTTGATTTGACCAGAGGAAATTTTACGGCCGTTTTTCACCCATGAGCAAACTGATTAGACGATCGGTTATTGAAACGATTGTGCCGTGCTTTAACTACCAACGCCACGGTAGGTACCAACCGTATCGATCGTAAAAATACCTCCGTCTCGAGATGGGACGATACCTATCGACCAAGTATACCTCTGTCCTTCGAATTCACCAGGGATCCAACGAGGTAACCTAATACATCGCGCGTGCGAGGACGCGTTAGGCTCCTTTCATCGTCTGTCTCGCGTTCCGTACCTAATTATCCGCGAGACTTCGGGTACCTCCGATCGCTTCGAATTCGTCTATGTAACTGACGCGAAATTCACTCGAGAGTTCTCGAAAGTCTCGATACACGATTCGAAGACTCTCGAAGCTTTCGAGATTCTCGAGATCGGAGTTAATAACTCGAATTTTCCTCCGCACGCACCGAGATCGTAGATAAATAGCAGCGTTTCGTATCCGATCGTCAGATCGGAGACTTGCAAAGCTGACTTTCGAAACTCGCGAGAGCCCTAGGCTTCGAGCCGTACTCGAATTGATTCGAAGCAATTAGAAGTGTTTCGGATTCTATCGTTCCCGAAGCCGTTACGATTCCCGAGACTTTCGATACTTTCTAAGCGTCTGAGTTTCGAAGCGCGTTCAAAGCGATACAGAATCGAAGCTGTCGCGAGGAATCCGAGACGTTTCGACCCTCGTCGCTAGCCTCGACATTTCCTAAGCCGCCAATGTTCCCAGGACTTTCGAAACGTTTCGCGTGGTTTTAATCTCCGAATCGTCCCTCGAATTTCCCATTCGTAGCATCTGTGAAAAGTCGCGGCCGATCTCGAGATTCCCAAGACTTTCGACGATCCCGATCGGGACCTGCCTAACCGTGCGGACAGCTCGGGGCCGCTTCGGATCCGAGATTCCAACGCCCGTCGCTATTCCCAATTGGCCGGGAGCGAATGCTTTCACTCGGCGTTTCTTCGGCACCGCGTCTCTTCGCATCTCTTCGAGTGCATTGTCTGGCGAACGACACGGAACATAATAGAACGGAATGCGAGCCACGGGGAATCCTCCTCGAGGATCGCACACTTTCACGTGTCCCGGCTTTTCCTTCCAACCGTTTCTGCCATGCGTAAATTTAACGGCTAGCCTCAGCCAGGGCCCGGTGCACTCTGCTTTCACTTGCACGCTTTCGGGTTTCGAGAGACTTTGCCACCGTGCAAGTGGCAGGTGATGACGCGCCCGTTCGATCAAATACCTCGAAACTTCCTTTGCGATTAGATCCTCGCAGGAATCTCCTTCCAATCGCTCCGTAGACCTGCTTCATCCTCCCGGTAATACGTACTATTCGTCAGGCCGCACCCAGTCTGTAAATATCGGAAACAATGTCGATTAGCCACTTCCTACTGACGTTCTAGCGATCGAGATTCCAAGTACTTTGCAAGGAAACGTACTCTAATGGAAAATACTTTGGGATTCTTGGCAAAGTATCAGGAATTTTCGAGATTCATATTAACGGGATCATTGCGTTAACTCAGCTTTTCCGATCGATCGAAACTCAATTGCGAAATAAATACTCGGAACGAATGACGCGATTTCTATCGATAGAACGTAGAGGTTCGAGTTATTCGATGACTCGTACACGATACATTCGAAGGACGGTGGAGAAGATGAATTTTATTAAGAAAATATTTGCATCTCTCCAAGCCTAATATTTTCCCCGAGATTCGGTCCCTCGCTGCTCGAGTCGACAATTTCTCTAGCCTCGTCCCAGTTCCACCCTCTAACCCTCTCGTTCCTCGAACAATTTACACGAGCAAACTCGGCGAGGTCCCACGCGGAGCCAAGATGAAAGATACACGGAGATTTCGCGAAGCGTCGCAAGTTTGCCGTTCTCACGGGCGGGATTTACTTAAAACCATGCCCGATCCATTCCGAAACGAACGGTACGATGTCTCTGGTACTCCCTGCAGGACGGGGCAGACCTGATATTAAGCCGACTCGTGTCCAAGCGGCCGTAAAGGCAACGCGTGCGAGCGTGTACGCGTCGGCGATGGCCGTCGCCGAGTTTCTCTCTCGCGGAAATTTCTTCGCGGAAATTTCTCCGCGGGCCTTCTCGGAAGCCGTTGCAGCGTTATCTCTCGTCGGCCGTTCGGCGTAACCGTTTTCCCTTGCCACGCTTCCGTGTAAACAGGCAATTTTAAACAACGCGTCGACCCGTTAAACGCTCGACCGCGAACGAGGCAACAAAAGGCCATCGGACGGCGAACCGCGAGGAACGGTGCGCGCCATTTCTGGCGAAAATGCCGCTGGGTTCGGTCCCGATCGACGTGGCGGGCAAGAAAGAAAGGGAGAAAAGAAAGGAAAGGAGAAAGAGAGAGAAAGAGAAAGAGAGAGAGAGAGGAGGAGAAAAAAAGGGAAAAAGAGGAAGAAAAAGGGAGAAAAAGGGAAAAGAAAATGGACGACGCGAACGGTTAGACGAAAGGAGCCGAAGAAGGCAGGGTCAATAACATACGTTTTGGCTTCTGCCTCTTCCTTTTTCCTCGCAAGATAATTCGAGAGCCGGCTCGAGCCCTCTGGCCAAAGAATGCGCTTTCTACGTTGCGTGTGTCGGCCGTCTGTGCGAGCATTGACAAACGCCCGTGAGCTGTGCCTGTAATAATCGCGAGAGGGAGCAAAAGGGTCGAAGGGAGGCGAGTGAAAACGAAAGCGTCCGATAGCGTCTGGTAATTGTTATATTAATGTCGGTAGTACGCTTTGCGAGTAATTTTATCGTCGGTAGGTGTTACACGCACGCCGCGTCCGCTTCGGGGATCGCGGCCCTTGGTAATGCTATAATTCGTGCTTCGGGCATGTCTCGGGCGTATGTATGTTAATACGGAGTATATTTTCCTCGAGTTTACCCGTGTATGTAAATAAAGAGTCTTTTGGAATTACGGCGATAAATTCGCCGAGTCGGCGCAGCGAGAAAGGAATTCTTGCGAGACGCGCGGCGCGAACGGTTCCGCGGATACGGATTTTCTTTATTAGCGAAATCAGCCCGTGAGATCGGTCTTTATTTACGAAAGGGCCGTTCGAATTCTTCGCTGCCTCAATTCAACGCTCGTTTCAATACGCTTTCTCGCTCGTCTTCCCATTATTGTTCCTCGCCTCTTCTCCATGGAACAAGCGAAATTAATCTCTAACGATGCTGCTTTCCTCCTGATCCCGCGCTCCTCGTTTCGACACGTTGACGTTTCCAGACGTTCTACAGGGTGTCCTCTGGAGAATAACCCGGTTGAAACCTCTACACTCGAACATCCGACGTTTTATTCTCAATTTTAACGGGATATTAAAAAGGCAGCCGGCGAATTTAATCTTCGTCCATTTGCGCTGAAAGTTCCTGTTTATTTGGTCGGCAATAATCCCCGGATATATTCGCTTTCTTCCTTCTTTCCTCTCGAGTGCACGGTAAACACTGCAGCTAAGTGCACTCTGTGACCCACGGTTTAATTTCATTTCGCGCTTTCGTTCGCGCAATCTTACCAACGGAGTAAATTGCACAAAGCGAATATGGAATTGCGCGCGTCCGCGTTCCATCTCGAAATTGAAACGACGCTCTGCTGTGTATATATATCTATATATCTCTACGTCTCTGGCATTTCTCGAGCAGAATCGGAATTAAGAGGCGCCGCGTGTATCCGAAAGTTGGGAGAATCGATGGGATAGAAAGCGAAAAAGCTGACGAGCCTGCTTTCCGAGTCTCGATTCGTGTAGGCCCGGCGAAAGTGCCGGGAGACAGGGATCACGGGGATACAATGGAACATCGCACGTGATAGAAGCTACGAAGCACGTAAACAATTACCGAGCTGTTCCTCGAAACTTGCTTCCTCAGGAAGGCCAGTGCCAATGCGAATGCCCGTGGTATATTGCGAGTGTGACACAGCGGCATTGTTCCACGGATACGTGACTTCCTCGTATTTTTCAATCACCCGGCCCGCACCACGTGCTGTTCCGCACACGTTTAGTATTTTTCCAGAGCATCGTTATAACTTTCCGCTCGAGAGACCTCCGCTGAAGGCGTGACTGTTCGACGTTCGTTTGTTTCTCCGAACAATCGACGTTACTATAATAACCGAGCTTTTCAGCGCAACCACAATTACCCAAATAACGGAATTACCCGACGAACTATCCTCGTTGTTTTGCTAAACTCGAATCGCACAAACGTTACACGTACGCGGCGTTACTCCTGGTAAAACGTTTTCGGTTCAAACTCGAGTATTTGCTCCCGGAAAACGAGGCGAACTTTTGATTATTTCTTCCTTCTTCGAATGCCAGGTTTCAAAAATTTTCAACGATATTATTCGAGCGTAAGAGTTTGTTTACACGCGATGGACGTTATCGTAGCAACCAGCAAGGTTGAACCGATGGAAGTGTAATAAATTACGCGCTTCTGCCAGAGCCGAATGATCTCGCAGTCGGTTTAAATTTACCAACAATCAATATCATTGCGGTAGCTAATAAGGATAAACTCGGTAGAAGATAGATCGTGCGATCCATCCGGATCGGTAATTTTTCCGAGCCAGAATCGGCGTATAGTTTGCCCCCGCTCACAATCGGCATCGCTGCAGTAATTAGAAGGTATAAATCTACGAAATCGCGATAAATCACGCGATCTATTTAAATGTTCGATTGAAATTCTTCACGGCGTTTCGTATCGGTAATTCCAACAGTACAGCGAGCAATAAGGGCGAACCGGCGGAATCGTAATAAATCACGCGATCTATCCAATCAGGATTTTTCGAAACACCGGTCGGCCCGTTACCCTTAGCCAATAATCGAGCGGGGCAAGCCGATAAAGACAGATCGTAGGAAAAACCAACAAACGCTATAAATCGCGCGGGATCTATCGAAACACGGTTGCCTCGAACTTGAAACGAGCCGTAGTCCGGCCCTGCGCAGGATCCGCGTTGCTATTCCATAGCAAGCGATAAGCACGAGGCGAAGAAACGGCGGTAAATCACGGGATCTAGCCGAACGCGATTTTTCGAAGGTCGGATCGACATGTACCACTCGTGACTGGGACCCGGCGTTGCGGGAACGATAAAAGAAGCTGAAATCCCGATAAACCACACCTCCCCGGCGCGAAAACAGTAAAACTCGATTTCGAAAGGCTTTATCTCGGACAAGCAGAAGTTTCACGGTTTAGCGCCAACTGCCTCGGACTCCTCCTATTCGCGTATTTAATAAAACCGATACGGCGAAGCGAAGGTTCGCGTATGTCCGACGTTTCGATAAGTCCGCCAATATATTTCACCCGGCGCCGAAAAATGCGCGGCCGCTTCACAGCCGATACTATTCCGCCCTCGTTCCAGCCGCTCGCATACTCGCCCATGGGTGTGTACTATCGGAATGCGTTGAAACATTGCGGCCACGAGGCGGCCGGATTAAATCTTGATACATTGCCGCTATCCACGCGTAAAATTCGCGCGCGCACGCGCACGCGCACCTACACGCGCGCGTGCACGTTTCTCCGGGAACAGGAACGAAACGGTGCGCGAAAGAGATAGAGAGAAAAGGAGAGAGAACGGAAAAGAAGGAAGAGAAATAAAAATAGGGAGAAGAGAAAAAAAAAGGACGGGAGAAGAAACGTAGAAGGAGAAAAATAAAGAAAGAAACGGGTGATTTATCGACGACGAGGACCGATGGTCGATAGCGTACGTACTATCGTAGCGAATTACTAAGTGGCCACTTGTCCGCCACGGTTCCTCGTACATGAATTATTCCGTTCCGTGACCGGTCGTCGCGCGTCCGCGCCGGCTAATTGTCGCTTTCCCCGTCGACGAGCAAAATCGCTCGTTAGCGGTTACATCGATCCGCCGGAGCGTCGCCCGCGGCTCTCCGCCCCGATCTCTCGATCTCTCGATCCCACGCGAAATTCGCCAGGCCGCGTTCACCGCGTTATCTAACCGACGCGCGGATCCGGGCCCGCGTTCGCTTTCCTTTACGTAAGCGGCCGGTTTCCGTGATGTCACCGTTTGCGCCTTATTTTCCTCCGCCCCCGGTTCTCTCGCCTAACAGCCCCGACTACCTGCGCGGAGCGTCGCGATGTCCGCTTGCGTCACCCTTGCTGCAGCCGAGCGTGTACCGTGGCACGAGCACGGTTTTTGCGTCCCGGCGACACTGGCGACATTGTCGTCGGCCATATCTATCAGCACGCGACCCGGCGTCTGCCGCGTGGGCCCGACCCGATCGGGGCCGTAACGGATTTCGTGCCGCGACGGACGTCGCGTGCCAATGGGGCCCGCCTTGCGATCGCCGATCATAGCAATTACGCGTACACGCGGTGACTAGCTGCTCGCCATTCCCAGTGGCCCTCTTCGCGTTCGTCTCTTTGGCCGTTCGAGCCTTCGGGACCACGAGCTCTCGGCCAACCGTTCGTTAATTCGAGCTACCGTATCGATTACGTAAAGCCTCGGGCCTCGCGAGCGTGTACTCGCGGCCGGGTTATAATTAGCGCATTCCTTTTCGAGTAGTCACGAGGAGGTCGAAGAAGCCAGCGCCGGCTGCCTAGGACAAGTAGGCTGAACGCGTAACGAACCGGAACGAAATTCTATTAGCCGCGTACGCGAGCGATACGTCCGCGAGAGACGGTGGTCGCGCGAGATAGCTCGCAGCGCGGCTCCGTTCGTCAGCGAAATGTTAACGATCGCGAGGGGTGGTTGGGCCTGGTGCGCGACGAGGATCGTGGCTAATCCCGGGAGGGAAGAAAGGACGACGGGGGTGCCGGGAGAGAGATATTGGAACGCGCGTGATTCGTCAGCGTCGAAAGGGAGACAAAGGCGGCCGGTGCCGGCGTGTTCCGCAGGGATAATAGAATAGGAGGGGAACGGGGGCATCGGAGGAACGCAGAACGCGAACACGGACCGAAAAAGGAGCAACTGGCGAAACGCAAGGACGCGCGTATACGTTACCATGTCGTGTTCTCATAATCGATTAGCCGTCCGCGAGAGGAGGAATCCTTTTCTGTAACCCAACGCGTCTCTGATCCTTCTCTGTTCCGCCGCGGAGAGAGGCAACCGAAGCATTTAGGACCGCCTGGCCTTGCGAACGCCTACGTTCCAGACCTTTGTCTCGCTTCCAACAGGCTCGCTGCGCAGCGTCCACTCTCGTCGCGGTGGCATCTCTCCGACGCGCCGCGTCTCGTCTCGTCTCGTCTCGTCTCGTCTCAGCTCGTCTCAGCTCGTCTCCTCGTCGAGCCGATTTTATTGTCGGCGTATATCCGTCCCGGCGCTCTTGGACGTTTACACGCGTCTCTACCGTATGTCCGTGCTGCGAGGCGGTGAGGCCACGTGAAATTGAAAGTTAGCGTGGGTCGATAGCTACCGCCCAGACCGGTCCAAGTTTACTTGGGCATTAAGTTAGCGATTGGCCCGAGAAAATATCACCGGGCCGAGCGTCGTGGGCTAGGCCGAGAGGTTCGACGCCGTCTGTCACGCGGAAACTCACGAGTTTTCGGCCGGATTTTCCAACGTGCATCCGGCACGCGATACGTCACGGCCACGCGGATGTGCTTTCCCTTTGGCTGATCGTAATTAATTAAATAATTTATAGCCGCGAGACGAACGAAGGACGACGGAGACTGGTATGCGAGCTTTTAAGGGCAAGGGGCAATTAACCGCGTATAATTAAAGCTGGCAGACTAATTAGCCAGGTATGTTAATATTAATTGCCGCTGCCTGCTCGACTTTTTCGTCTGCCCCCCGAACGCGATTCCCATGATCCGACTCTGTCGATACTTTCCACCCGAGTGTCTCCGCCATCTTCCGATCGCAACGGCGGAAAACGAAAGTGGAGAAGCGAGCTTCGCCGGGGATTATCTGCCGTTCCGAATCGGCCATCTCGAAACTGCTTCCCGTCTGCTGGATGTTCCTTGTTTCGCGTTTACCGAACCGAGCCGACCACTCGTGGATCGGCGAAGATCGGTTGGCCGACTTCGGGATCGGCGAGATCGCGTTTGCGAATTGGAAATTCGCTAGCGCGGAGATACAACTGGTTTGCACGGAAGTCAATGTGGTTCTTGTTCGATCACAGGTCACCGGTCAATTATTGGACACGGAGTTTCAACCGACGGTCACAGCGACATGCAAGGCCGGGCACATGACGATACGAGTGAATCTGAATCAGAGTTTCGTGGGAGCTGTTCACGCCAGAGATTTTCGGACGCCGCAGTGCATGGCGCCCGGAAACGGCTCCACGCACGCCACCCTCGCCATTAATCTTCTCGCGCCCAAAGGCTCCCCGGATTACTGCGGCGTTCTGGTAAACAATGTAAGCAATCCCTTCGTTTCGTTCGTTAAAATTCAATCCGCGCCGCGCGGAGCATCCGCGATGGGAAAACGACTAATTACCGAAACCAACGTGCTCCTGCGCGTCGGAAACGGGGTCAGGTGAAACAAATGTTTCGTTACATTCCAAGTTCATCCATCGCTCACGGATGCTTTAAGAAAACTCGCTCGCTCGTTGTCCGTTTTCCTGCGAAATCAGTTTTCGCCATCGCGACGAGAGAAATAAAATAGAAACTAAACGTCAACGGACAGCGAGAGCGATAAAAATTGGATAATTTTACACCTGGCTGGCAACCGAGAGTCTCGGTAGGCGTTGAGAAATTCGAAGTACGTAATTATTTATCTCAACGACGATGGAAAAATCATAGACGGTATTCTGTTAGGCTAATGGTGTCGCGACTCGGTGCTCGAGAAGCCTCGCTGCATAACCTCGCTTATGAAACGATATCTCGAGTATCAGGACGAGACACGAGGCGTTCGACTCTCGTTACTTTTCACGATATTATCGGGATTCGGAGTCTTCAAAAGCCCGTGCTGCCTTCGTTAAACGCGCTCGCAGCGAGTTCCCCTTAATTTCGTTGTAATTCTCACAGGACACCGAGGAGCGCTCCATCCCCATCGCGGTGAGGATACACAAGACCCTGGAGCTGGCCGACGATAAATTCTACGTGATCACGTGCGGAAAAGCTGGATTCAAAAACGCCAAGTACGTGTAACAGTTTATTAATATTAGCCTGTATCTCCGGGATATCCGCGAGATAGAGACTAACCGTGGCGCCGGAGAAAGACCTTAATGCCACGGGACACGATAATTTCTCTGCCCAGGAACGAGACCTCGTTGGTGTCGTTGCGCCTTTTGGACGGAGGCCACAAAGTGCAAGAGGCTATTTATGGTCACAACTACACTTTGCGTGCGGAGATCTCGCGACCAGATGGTTCGTACACGGCATCTCTCACTCCGTTTCACCCCTTACGTTTAATTGGAATTAACGAGCGCGCGTAACGCGTGAACGCGCGGTCGCGCTGACGCGTTCTCATCGATCTTTCTCCTTGCAGGAATGTACGGAATCAAGGTAAAGTCCTGCTTCGCGTTCAACAAACGAAACACCAGCGTCCAGCTGATCGACGATAAAGGGTACGTTCTACATCCCGCTTCCTCCTCCCTTTTCTTCTATATTCCGCGCAACGATTAGGCCCAAACTCACTCGGTGTTTCTATGTCTTCCCTTTGAACGAGAAGAAATTTTCTCGAATCCCGATCGATCCTCCAACGTACGATCGAAGGTACGATTGTGATCGACGCGTGGATACGCATTGAAAAACAGATGCGTATCGTCTAACAATCGGATAAAAAAGCGACGCTAGTCGTCGGTCACGTAACGAGTATCCATAAGAGAAACAGATCCATCAAAGTCTCCGGTTCTGAAGTACATAGACATATGTGCCGCGTTACGTAAAGTCTTCCGATTCCCCATTGTCGAATCGATTGGCGATAATTCGAACGGACACCGTGTTGCGTAATCCGTGATATGAATTTTGCACGATTCCAACTGTCACGGACCGATCACGATCATAACCGGTTGCGTAACGCTCCGTTTTCCATTACAAAGGTGTCCCGTAAAGGCTCGGGTCATGACGAAATTCATCTACGATTGGAACACCGGCCTGGCGGATGCGACATTGTTCTCCATGTTCCGGTTCCCCGACAGTCCGCAGGTGCATTTTCAATGCGACATCGCCGTGTGCAGAGGTAAACCGATTCGTTCAATGATTTCCGATTACCGACCTCCTCGGATCTGGGTTACAGCGTGCCGTTCAACTCCACCGTCAATTAACGTGTTCCCTCGAACACTTTCGTCGAACCAGTCGTTTCCAACGTTCCAATGTCAGTTCGTGCCCATAATTACTCTCCATCTGTAGCGTTTAATACGGGATCTAGCAATTGCACGCGAAACGCTTAATCGCGTCATCGTGTGCCCCTATCATACTTTACACCGTCTCGATATCAACGCGTTGACACCATTCTTACGGAACACGTTTCGCGTGTATTCGCTCGACCTCGTCCTATTCGCTGTGACGAATAAAATTCCACGAATTACGTTCTTATCGACGAGAAATTCTTTGATTCGCGCGAAATTTCGCCTATTAATAATCTCGTAGATCGGAGAATCGAATGGTATGACTGACGGACAAGTCGACGATTTAACGGATAGACGAACGAATTCGCGGTGGAGTATTCGCAATTAGGATTTCGTGTCACTGTCGTTTCGAAGTAGACTCGAAAACGGTTTTTTTTTTCCACCGGTCGGGCCGGCGTCGAACGGTAAACGCGACGTAGATAACAGGTGAAACGCAAACGGTTTATCTTCTTTCCTGCAGGAAGCTGTGGCATCCCCGTTTGCGAAGGCGATAACGAGGAAGATATAAAGGGAGCGTCCTTAATTAATGGGCAAAGCGTGAGCGGCGAGGAAGGAGTGCTCCTGGCTGGCACGAGTGTGTTCGTTCTTGACCCTGGTCAAACGCCATGTAAATATCGCACTGCACTTTTCATACTACACCCTCTCTTCCTGCTCCTCCGCGCGATACCCTCGCGATTAAATCCATCCCCCTCTTCCTCTTTTTTCCTTCGAATATCGAATTAATTAGTCGGATCCTCGGGATTCTCCGTCTCCGATCGTCCGTTTGCTCTCGCGTTCCTCGGATAGCGCGCGACGAGGCTCCTTTTATTCCGATTTTCTAGCGAAATTGCTACCGCGCGGAGACGGTATCGTGCCCGAACGTCTCGATCTCGCCGGTTTCCCGGGACGAAACAAAGCGCGATCGCATCGCATGTCGTTGTTTGGCAGCGTAGATAAACGCGGCTAAGTTGCACGGTATTTCTCCGAGTGAACCGAAACAGAATAATCGCGCGGACGGTTACCGTTCGCATAAAATTCCCGCAATTATTCGATCGGCGCGATCGGGCGGGGATGGTAGACCGGGAAGACGAAGGGCGCGCAGCGGCAGAATTCAAACGTCCAGCGAATTGCATATTGCGGCGGAATGCGATTGCCGTTTTCCACGTAAAATCAGCGAACAACTCTGCGCGGCAATCAAATACTTAAGACGATCGAGGCGCCATCGCGCCAATTTTCGTCATAAATCGAGCTGACTCTCGATGACTGCCGGTACTCGGCGGGGATGAACGGAAATTTCGCGGTGTAAATCGTCGAGGATCGTGATCGCTTTGCTCGCGCCACTTGTCGATGAACATTTTTCCAATGACCCCTGGCACCGAGACGGTTAACGCGGTATAGTAACGCAAATATCTTGTTCGCCAGCCGTTCAGACACTGTACGAGGACGGCAGCGTTCATCCGTTATGGTTGTTGTGGCTGGCGGTAGCTCTTGGCATTCTGTTCCTCATCATGCTGATAATCAATATATTCCTCTGCTCGGCGATGACCTGCAGCTGCACCAGGACGGACATTATCGAGAAGGAGCCATCGATTATCGAGGACTACGATCCGTATCGTAGCTGGCACGGCTCCCAATACGGCTCGAGGTTTGATTTTATTTCATTTTTCAGCCACATCTCGGTCCGTGCCGCGAGCACGGCCGAATGATCCCTTGAAATTCCGCGGAACTTGTAATTACCCCGAAGGCGAGAGGGATTTTTCATTTCGCGTTAAAGGGTAATTGAGATGTCCGGGAAACGGGGATTCTAGGAATGTGCGTGCCTCAAATTGATTGAAACGCGGTAGGCGAACTGCGAATTCTTTCCACCGATTGCTAGCTTTCCACCGAGCCGTGTAATGGATGTAGCTCACGTGAGTCGAACGAGCGTCCGAGATGCATGGCATACTTGCATTTTTTTAATCGATCGCTTTAACGGATTCGACTAGTCGCCAAATGCTATGCCGATGTGCGTATAGCTGCCTCGGACGATATAGCGTGCTCGTAAATTACTGTATTAAGCAGCCGGAGCAGATTCAGCCTGAAATGGCATTGTTAAGCCCATCCGATTCACCGCGAGGTTAACTCTGAATTCCGAATCGTTTCCCTGATCACCGCTCGCTCTTGAGTTTCGTTTAATTTCTCGAATATCGAAAAGAAAGGAAAAAGAAAAAAGCAGACCGAGAAAACACACCTGCGTTCGAATTCCATCGACTATACCCATCGCTCTGTCGTTCGAATCAACCGCAAGTCGCGTGTCAGATGAGTAGCATCCGGTTTTGATTACCCTCGTATCGTTTTCTACGCTCGAAGCGACTATCCTGCGCCTACGCGTATGATCCACTGACTCATTGTCAGCGGGATTATTTTTAGACAACTATGGTACAACCGAGTGATTCACTGCCTCTGTTTAGGTACTCCTTAAACGGGAAGCAAGGATACGCTTCCGGAGGATCGACGATGAATTCCACGAGGTCGATATCGACGAACAGCGACCACTACGCCATAGTCCATTCGAGGCCAGGTAGCAGATACTCCGGGCCAGGCCATAAGCATCATCATCATCACAGAGGGCCGCCATCGAACATCGGCTCGCACTATTCCGGCAAATAATATCCGACTTACGTAACGGAAACACGGAGGTGGAAAAGAAACGAGAGAAGAGATAGGACGAACTGTTATTTTCATTAACGTCTCGGACATAATTCAAGCTCTTTTGTAACAACGCAACCACGCGTAACGGGTATCTAGATTCGTCAGAGTCATTGCTCACGCTGTTCAAAGACAAACTGCTATGGATGAGATGATAGACAATGGTTGATCCTTGACTCGAAATAGAAGCGTGCCGACGCTTCGCCGATCATTCGTTCAAACGTACTTTTAACCAAGGTGTAATCACCACTTCGCTGCTCCGCGAGATTGGTTTCGCGTTAAGGATCGACTCGCGCAGCTCGACACGTCCTCGATAGTTATTTTTCTACCAGCTGTTCGAGAAACGAGAGAGCTATCCCTCGCGAAGAGGAAGACGACTCGAGGGAGATCGAAACGTAAAGGAAATCGCGCGCGATTCGCGAGCTATGGCAATCCGTTCCATTTATGGTTAGTATCCTTCGTAACGAGAAACGGTTCTTCAGGCTAGATCGTATATGTATCATATGATAGTCATAAACATAGGTACTTAGCATCCTTCCCTTTTTTTTATAACATTGCGCAATATTGTACTTATCTAAGCGGAATTAGACGAACGCTTTTGTACATAAATTCGTTAATCGGAGGCATGATCCATCGCGACCGGCGACTCGCGTGCTGAAATTCCGTCCAGTAAGGTGTCATCGTCGCGAGCGAAATTTCTATTTTGTATAAAACAAAGAAAGAGTGAGAAAGGAAACGGAACGAAGACGAAACGAGATGTCTGCGATTTCCGGAGAACGACAGGAAACAAGCAGTAAGCACAGAGCATCGCTCTGTCTCGTAGGCACGAATTTTTATTGTAACAGCTCAACGAAACATTCCATGTTCAACGAGTCGCAAGTACGCGCCCTTTAAATACAGTAAAAATGTGGAAAAAATTCAGCTAGCCGTTTATTCCAACCCGGACCCATCGAAATTTCCGCTCCGTCCACGATTCTCGATGTCACCCGACGAATCCACGGTCGGGAAACGATCCGATCTCGTTTTCGCCGATGGAAACACACCGGATACTCGAACAGGTTGAATTTGCTTTTGGTTCAACAGCGGTAAAAGCGAACGAACGCCAGAACGAAAGGTGGATCGCGTGACTCGACTACTTTGCGAGGAGAATCAGCCGTTTTGAAATATCGGAGGCGCAGTTATTCCGTAATTAAATCTGTGCGCGTTCGCAAGATGAAATTATCGGTAAAAGTGTGCGACCCTGGCTGTTAGGGTGTGCTGCATACCAGCCGTTCATGAATACGTCTTGTCACGTAAAGACGCGCGCGCATTATTCGCTTTGTCATACTAAATACCTCGGCGAGGACGCTCGCCGGAGTCAGGTATGACAGAGACTGCAGGAAACGCGTTTAAAATTAGAAAGTCCCGGGTAATCCAGCATTTTCGCCGTTCCGATTCGGCTTTGAAAATAGCCTCGAATAAATAAATAAATAAATACATACCGCCGTTGGGAATACCTATGAAGATATCGAGACGGAGATAACGAATCCTATAATCTCAACGATTCGCAATAATTTCCCGAGTAAATGCAAAGTACTTCAAGGTGAAAGAAATCGAACGAATGTAGAACGAATTTAATTCCATGGAGAAAGGTTACTTCTTGGCTTGAAGAATCGAAGAAAATATTTAATAAACCCGATTTAACGCGCGAGAAATCTTATCGCCTTCGACCAGCGAAATCTTGATCGTCCGTTTATTTTCTCCCGCTTATTAAAAATTCACTGGAAAGAGGAGAAAAGTTGTAAACTGTTCGCCGTTTCTGTGATTGAGAAACGGCTACACAACGGTGTAACGTAGCGAGAGTTTGCATACGTTTCGTTGATCCTAGCCCAAAACGAAGAGAGCGCAGGTCGCTGCTCGGTACCGTCGTGTTCTGTGTTTTTAATCGACGTCAGAGGTAATGGCTTCGATGGAAGAACCGTAAAACGTTTCATTCGTTCGTTGTTAAGCCGTTAATTATTCGGAAAGGATCACGCGTCCGGGTTAAGCGTGCTGTTTTCCTCTGGCTTAATTGACTGAGCCCGAGTACCGCTAGTTTTGCAACTTCATTTAACGCGGAACTTGTTAACGTAAACGATAACAGTATTCTAGTTTCTTGCATGGTCGTTGTCCCCGGTTTTTAAGAAAGTTGGGTCAACGTCTTGTCGCGTTGCAGCGCGATAAAAGAACGAAACGATCGTTGCGCGGCGTGCAACGGGACCTATCAGGGGTTTTTGTACGCTCGCATGCGGCCGGGGATAGTCCAGAGGTTTTAAAAACAAATTTATTATCAAATGTACATCTTTATCCGACAACGGTGTATACGCGAATTACTCGCTTAAATACTACCTGTACAGAAAACACAAAATCTCATCGCTCCGTGTGGACGATGACCGCTGGATCTCTTAGGCGTTTCGTTACATAAATAATCGCTATCGCGAACACCGACTCTGCGATTAGCAGGCACAACTCTGGCCGAATGCAAACGACGCTGTTGCCGCGCGTTTGCCATGGAAGGAAACGATGAAATTTCAGCGACGGGAATCCTCGATCGAGAATATTCGCCGATCGATTCATCCGCAAAAGTCTGCCCGTAGATCGCAGATCATTCGCCGAAAGCATGTTATAAATAAGTTAGAGATAAAGGGAAAAAAGAGAATTCGTAACGAAAGTGACACGCGACGATGGAATGTTAAAGAACTGTGATCGATCGTACATCTCGAAGCTGATAAATCGATACTCTTTCACTGCGAACGAGTAAATCCCCGGGAATAGACCGACTCGATGGCTAGATACTAGGGAAGCTATTAACAGGTGAAACGCACGGGACAACTGTGACGAGTTGGTCCGGAAGATACAAAGCTGTCCGATTATCGTGTCCAAGATCCCGGAGCGCGAGATCCACGGAGGGTCCAGCTCGGAGGGCGATCAGCGTACACGTTTCATCTTTCAACCGTGCCAAGGAGAATATCGCCGGTTTGTCGTTGCTGTTGAATCGCTTGAACCGCTCTTCCTCGCCGTAAATTACGCGAAATAAATTACGGCGGTTCCGTGGCGAATCGTGACAACGCCAGGAACACTCTCTTCCACGCGAACGAACGCGCCGCGGTCGCGGGAAAGGCGACGCTGCGTGTCCGAGCAGGCAACGTTCACCTCGTTAACCCTTCGTGGTTACTACGCGTCGCCGCGATTGAGTATTTCGTGTTTTAATGGTCCGTCGAGTGTATTTAGCGAAGCGAAATAGAATGGTTTTATCTACAAAAAAGAACGCGAGCATCGTGACACGGTGCACGTGCGTTCGTCGTGAGCGAGTGCAGCGAGGTGCAGCTGCATCGGGCCACGATCGCTCAACGGTCATCAAGCGTCGTAATCGTGAGTTGCGAGTAACTGTTTCAACCATGTATTCACTCCGATCTCGTGATAGAACAGAAGAAAAAAAAGGAAGGCAGAAGGGAAGAAAAGAACAGAGAAATTCGAGGCACCGTGGACAGACGTTAGAAAGCGCACGAGCGATTTACTCTCGCGATCAATGTCGATTCTCGGCTTGGGAAATGGCGAAGAACGCGCGTAATGGAAGACCAGGTATGCCGGGTGTCGATATACAGCTGATCGAGTATCGATTCAAGGGTTCGACGTTGGCGATTTCACCGTCAGACGGTTCTCGTCTCCTGTCAAGTCCAGGAGGGAACCAGGCGAGCGAGGTCGCGCCGAAATTTCCCGCTGAGCAAATAAATAGCGAATGAAATTGCGCGTGGTCGATCTCTCTAGAAAAAATAAACAGGGGGGGAAGAAAAAAAAAGGTTAGCGAAAAATAAAAGGAAAGTACGACGCGGCCTTTTACAAGCACGGCCGCGCCGCGAATCTCTTTGCACCACTCCCGTCTTCCTTGACACTAATCATCTACGGATATTTTTTGTGTTTTTCATTTTCCTCCACATATTAGGTAATAGCTAAGAAGTTTACCTTTAACTGCGCTGTAAGATACCCTAATTGCACTACTTGAAATGCTGACAAGGACAAGAACGAAAGCCAACGCGCCTGCAGTTTTGCAGGCACCAACTTCCTCCCTAACTAAAAGGCCACTTTAGGAACCTGGACTCGATCCAGCGAAGCGTTCCGTCGTTCGCGTCGCGCCACTTCGCTTATGCCCGGCAGCCGCGATCATCTGGCATCGAAACGGATACGGGTTTCCTTAAACAGCGTTTCTCTAATGATCACCGGATCCCGGACCGTATCACGGTGAAAGGTCTCCGCGGTGCGCATTGTCTTCGCAGATTCCTCCGCGCGCCATTTCGCTCCCCGACACTCCCACGTTAATCTCTCGTTATAGCGTTTAACGACTATTTCTACATTATTTACACAGTTACAAATGTTAGCGACGTTTGCGCGTCCCCGCGACATCTGGCCGGATGCTTTGCACGGTGTTCGCCGGCGTCGCGTTCCTCGTTCACCTCGGCTTCCCGACCAAATCACGCTGATTAGGTGAAATCGTTCGATTGGGAGGGGGTTGATCCGCGCAAAAGTGGCCGAGTAAAGCATCTAGGACGTAATAAATATCGGCTGTTTGCCAGCGTGCAAGTCGTTATCGCCTCTCGAGGGAACGATCGCTATTGCGGCACCAAAAGCGGTATCGGTCTTCGTGTCTGATTAATACTCTCCCTCCGCTCCTCTCTCGCATCGCTTCACTTCGCTGTCTTTCCTCCAGCATAGAGGAACATCGCGACTCTCTTTGACTCTCTCTCTCTCTCATTCTCACTCTTTCACTTTTTCTCTCTTCCTCGCACTCTTTGTCCACTTTTTTCTCTTTTTTTTTTTCGGTCTCTCTCTCACGTAGAACGCACCCCGACGAACGACCCGACGAGAGGAAGATTTCCGAAATAGATTCGCTACACAGCATACTGACTACTTTACAGGAATACGCTAAAAATATCGTGTATGCTTTGGACCGCCCCTGATCGCTGACTTTTCTCAGGATGAATCAGTGAAACGAGTCTAGCGTCAACGACGGGGGCGTGATGGGCGGTAGATGATCCCCGCATCTCGGGAAGTTCGGCGGCACCGGCGGAAGGTCCGCGTGCGTCCCCACGTGCAGAATCAGGTTCATTCCGATGAGTATGTGGAAGAGGAAGTGACAGTGGAACAACCAGTATCCTGAAAAAGGAGAGACGATCGGTTCGTTGAGTTTTCTTCCCCTTCTTTTAAACCGAAGTCGCGTAAGTTCGTTGCGCAATTTCGCTCACCTGGATTGTCTGCGCGGAACCGGAAAATGACGTAGCCGTTGTTCGGAACGGCAATAGTGTCCTTGGCAGGTGGCAAATTGAACTGTCGATTGAGCAAACCCCTCTTGTCGAGATCCAACGCGTGTTTCAGATTGATCTTCTTCACGTTCTTGTCGGGAGAACGCCCGATACCGATCACGTTGAAGGCGTATCCGTGTAGATGGAACGGATGCGACAGATTCGGTTGTTGCACTATCGGGGATCAATCGAAATAATTCTTTATAAAACCTTCGTTTCCGAAATAAAATGCATTACACGCAACGTGGCGAAGAAAAAGAGTCGATGACGCGTGGTGCACAACAAGAGGAGAAGAAAGCGTAGATAAACGTCGAATAAATCTTCCAGGATCCCTTGTTTCGTCGTAAAATCGACTTTTACGATGAACATTCGATATCTCGAGTGAATGTTTTCCCAACCCGCTGAATACGAATCGAGTAATTGATTTAGAAATACATCAGGTTACGGCTGTCGACGAGAAATTGTTATGTATATTAATTCCTTTCAGTTCTATAGTAGGTTCAATGTCCAGTCTGTACTGATCATGATTTTACTTGCAATTAGACAATACTGCGAGATACACGTAGACGTGTCATGAGACTAGAAAAATTATTTTTAAAAATAAAATCCAAACCGTAGCAGAATGGACCAATCTCTCACTCCTCTTGTTACCTATTCTACATCCGCAAACTCTTCGACCCTTTTTATCCCTCATTCCCTGCGTGTATTTGTAAATAAAAGCAGTATAATATATCGAAGAGAAAAATCGCACCTTCGTCTACGAGTACCACTTCGACGACCGCGTTGTGCGGGATATCAACTTGATGGGTGCACATACAGTTGGCGCCGCAGTCGGCTGGCCTGTTGTCACCGTTGCAGAACTGCTCAGGCGGGATGTCGTCAATTTGCGAAAGCGGAGGCGCCGGCGGAAATGTGAACGAGATTTCATCGACGAGAGAGATTACGTGATCTCCGGTTGGTGCGACTGTGGGGAGCACAAGGTGAAATGATAAACGCGGCCGGTTGGAGCGCGTTTGAATTCCGACTTAATGGATTCGATGGTAACGGACGCGCTTTGCGACAGAGGACAGGAAAAAGGAGCTATTCTTCGGAGCCGTTCCCTTAGAAGCGGCCGCAATTTTGAAATCGACCGTGCGCTTACCCAAGAACCGATTATACGTCTGCGGCTGGAACACCTCCTCAGGCCTGTAAAACAGGAAGCGGAACGGCAGGAATATCTTCACGTCTGGACGTTGCTGCAGGATTCCTTGATCGATCTGCCGGGAGTTCTTTAGCTGGTTCACGCAAATCGCGTCCTCGCGTTGACGGTTGCAGATCGCGTCCAGGGGATTCAGTACCTGGAATGGAAAAAAAATTTACAGGAAAAAATTTACTCTCCTTATCAGCTACTGGTAACAGACAATTCGCCGATTTCTGCGTTACCTATAGCTGACTAGAATTTACTCTATGTACAGGGATGTACGGAGTATTCGTCGTAACAATCGTCGCGAATTTTTCACCGCTTTCTTTCCCTTTTTTCGTTATCTTTTACCGGAACTCGAGAGGGCAAATATCGAAATTAAACATCGACGAAAGAAGTAAGTAAATAGGATCGCATAATTTTGGAAATTTTTTAAGAAGGTAATAGACCACGATATATATATACTCTGTTTCGAAAAACGAAAAGTTTGAAAAAGACTAAATATCATCATCGCGAATCGAGAAATTAATTATATCACGAATGGAAACCCGATCTAGCGATTCGGTTTCCTGCCATCTTGCATAAATGGTTAAACATAAACGAATGCGAGCAATAAAATCGTTTTTATTCCGATTTTAATTAATTGCCGGCACGTATAATGCGTTGTGTAATTGATCGATATTTCGACATTCGCTTATTTATTGCTCGTATTAAACGGACGAATTCGAAGCAGCAGATGCAATTAAGATGTAAGCGAGCGTGTAAGTACGTTTCAAAGAGTAACATTGGATACGAATGATATAACATCTTCGACTTGCGTATCGACGAGGAAACTTGTTAAGTATCGCGTTAACTTTCTTAAAAGGTTACGCAACGACGAGGAAAAACAGTGGCGCGCGGCGTCGTTAAATTTGTCTCGATATTACTTTATTAATATTTCGCCACCTCGAGGAATCGTTATTCCTCTCCATTAATCATAACCGCATCACTGGCTCAATTTCCCACGTAATAACACGCCAAAGTGCTCATCGATGCCCGAACTCGATCTCGCGAAAATATCCGAATAAGCGGAATACGCGTGAGAAATTTAATATATACAGTCCCTGACACGAAACCGGGGCAGCTTTACAACCGTTTATCATACCTGAGCTGCGTAACCTCTATCCGCGACAGTTTTTCGCCGCCTTATTAGAGGTGTCTGAAAAAACACGGCGATCATTATGCCAGACACCTTCTGCATTCGAAAAAACCGGGCGCGACCCTCGGGCATCGGGTCGGTCGATCCTACCGTTCCTTAAAAGCAACGATCAGGAAAAAAAGGGCAGAGAAATTGGCAAGCTACGATGAATAGAGACAAATAGAGACACTAATGTAATTCGGCTCGTGCAGCTAGCGTGGCCGTTTGGAGAGCGTGGTAATTAACCAGCAACGAAAGTATCGCGAGTTCGCTTTCGGTGCCGGCGTTTGGGATATTAAAATGGCAGCGAGGGGCAAGAACTCCTGCCGTATACTTACGACACCCTGTGGAAGACCAAAATCGTAAGTGGGAGCTGTGGTGGTTGGCTGGTATGGTCCACGGGCGTACCGCAGTATGCCTAGCTGTTGAGCACGCGGGATACCGCACTCGCCGAGCGCGCGAACTTGAATCCAATACGCTCCGACCGGTTGATCCGCATTTATTACGAAGTCGTATCGTTCGCCTGTAAATCATCCAACTGGGTATTTACTTTCGCAACCGTGCCAATTAAAGAGTCTCGGGGGATAAAGGCGCTTTCCCTTCGGCCGCGACTCGCGAGGATGACCGGCCAGAGGTCCTTACCGGAGAACGAGATGATGGTGTCTACGGTGACCGGCTGCACCGCTTCTCCGTCGGTGGCGATTATCGTCAGCGAGTGACCTTCGAACGTAATTTGAGACGGACAGACCGATCCAAAGGAATTGATCAGTCGGAAACGATAACGGCGTCCGGGAGTTATGGTGAACACCTCCAGGGGTGTGTTCGTCATGAAACCGGTGTTCGGATCCTGCGGACAGAAACGAGTTTTAGAGTCCCTCGCGCGTTCTTTACGATCCCCGATCGCCGCTGTTACTTTTAGCCGGTCCCTCCGACGAAACCTAAGATCCAACAGGCGATTCGAGATTTATGCGCCGTCCAGGCACTCCGTTTCGGGCGTCGGGCTCTCTACGCTGGAGCAGAGACGCCGAGAGAGTGATTGGAAATGTAAGCGGGGAGAGGAGGCTTAATTTATGGATATTATAGATATCACCTGGCGAGGAACGAGGCAGAGGCTAGTTGGAAGGGAGTCGGCGAGCTTCGCAGAATCGTACCAACACTTGGGACTCTGTTTACTCGATAGGTGAGTCGGAACAGTCGCGAACCGAGACGAGAAACTGCGTTCCACGACGTTTCTTGTAGATGAAATTAAACGTAGCGTATCGGAAGGAAAGAAACCGAGTATTTTGAAAAATCTATCGGTATCGCAGATTTGTTTGTCGGATGAAGGAACTATAGGAAGGATAGCCTATGAAAATATCTTGGCCTCGTACCCTGAACTGTCCTTTTCCATTGATCAGCACGCTCTCGGGGGCTTGACCGGTGTTAACTGCTAGACGGCCAGGGAAACGCTCGGCCGCGTTCTCATGGAACCAGTCGCTGAGGAGAACGACGTGAGTAGTCAGATCGTAGTCGTAAAGGTGGCTGTTAGGGTCTTTGCTCGGCGGTTGACGTATTACGATACTTCCGTAGAGGCCGTCTATTTTCTGCAGTCCTGTGTGAGCGTGCCAGAAATGCGTGCCTTCGTTTCCAGCCATCCACTGGTACCTGTTTACAGGCACGCGATGAATGTCTCGAATAAAGTTTTTATAGCCGAGATTGTTTTGCAATTACCTGAACGTGCTACCCTCCTGAATAGGGCATTGCGTCACGAACGGTACACCGTCGTAATATTGGGAGCCCCTCTGCCAAACTCCGTGCCAATGGATGGTCACTTCCATACCCTCGATGTGGTTCTCCACGTCGACCACGACCTTGTCGCCTTGGCAGACTTGGATACTGGGTCCGGGTACCATTCTGTTAGCTGTCAAAATCCCTCGTTCCACGCCGTCTGCTAACACGCACTGACAGTCGCTCCAGACCACGTTCGTCGCGTTAGGGGTACAGATTTGGCAAGCTCTGCAAATCGAAAGAAGCATAACTTCCTTCTTGTTCTATATAATTTACTATCATTCGTTTTCGAGAATTTGGAATATTTCTTTGTTTTCTATCGAAACTCCAGCGTTGATCCGTTACGCCTTTATTTCGGAAGAAATTGATTAGATAAAAGTAACGATGTCATCGGTCGTATTTCACGAATTTTAGAAATTTTCGCGAACGTGTCACGAGTGTGATAAACCAGCTCGAAGGAGTGATCGATGCATAGTTCGGATTCATTCGAGGACTCGCGAAGATGATATTGGATTTTTCTAAAGCCGGTACTCACGCTCCAAGAACGGTGTAATACTCAAGGGTGAAGTGATAGTAGCATATCCTGGGCGGCTCGTTCTCGCGGCAAGCCCTGGCGCACTCGTCCGGCGAGGAAAGCGACGGATTTCGCCGGAGTTCAGCGGTGGCACGCTCGCTATAGTCGAGAGGCCTCGTCCTTGGTGGTCTGACAGTGGCTCCTCGACTACCGAGATTGTCGATTCCACCGAAACCACTTCGAAACACATTACCAGTCGGATGGGTCTGCACCAGGCCGTGACTCGAAGGGAAGAAGTTGCTGCTATCGTCGGTGAAGATGTTGCCTGTCTTAATGGTGGGTGTCCAGAAGGACGACGCCGGCGTCTGATCGGCGACCACGTCTGAAACCGAGCAGAGGGGGATCAATGAATAATCGAGATTCCGGAGCGCGAATGAAATTTGCAAATCCATAAGATATAGGAAGCCTAGCGCCGTAAATAGAGCGATGGAATCCTGTTCAAATGTGCAATTGGTAAACGCGGTTTCGCAGGTTGCGGATAAAGGTGGACTCAAGTACGTGACCCGATAAAAAGAGAAAACTATCCGTAAGAGTGCCTAGGAAACGGTCGACAGGTGACCCGGGGTGGTACTACATTTTTATCCTTTTTCTAACCGTGATAGTAATCAGTGCGCCGCGACGGGACGGAACGAGGCACGGGATACACTGTAACAAACTCGGGTAATTAATGGCGGACAAACGATACGCGGATTACTATTTATAACGGATAAATACACGTTTGGAGGTGGATGCGGCGGTTATAAACGTTACGACGTCGATACGGTACGCGCGGTACGCCACGGGTATAACTATAACGATGCAACGGCCGATAGCCAGCGCCGCTGTTATGACGGCGCACGAAGCGGCTCGGCCGCGAAGAAAGCGACGGGCTGGCAAAAAGATTCGAAAGGTTCTCGCCGGCGTTTCTCGCGATGCGTGTAAAAGCAGCCTGCGCGATCTATAAGGGAAAATGGCCGCGATTAAAACGCGCTACCGACTTCTAATGCGCATTCATAGTCCTAAAAACGATCGTTTATCTCGGCGCGGTGCGCGCCGTTGGCCGTTCGCCGCCGCGAAAGCGCGCGCGCGCGATTCGCCGGGGAAATTGCGAATTCTCCAGAGTCAAGGTGGACGTTATCTCGGGGTTATCTCCGCGACCCTCGCCGAAGATAGCCGGCGATCTCGTTGCGCAACGAGCCTGGCCTAGCCGCCTCGTGTTTCATCCAGGATCGAACGATTCCTACGCGGGGAGGGCGGAACGGAGAGGAATAAAAAAAGGAAAATTCACCGCCCTGGAAATCGAAGCCCGACCGTATCGTATCGTTACTCAATAGGATAATTACCGGCAGGTACAAAGAGCGATTAACTCGTTAATTATGACGGTTACAACCGTGATACGAGCGCGATGCACGAGGCCAGAATGAGAACGACGAGCGAGCCGCGATTAATTTGATAGTCACATTAGCAGCACGCCTCGCGTCTGCAATTTCCCTTTAATTATCGCGACGCTCGAGTGACTTTCGCGAGCGATTTTCGCAACCGCAGATGCCACGGCCCGCGGCCACACGAAATCCCGATTATGGAACACTTTCCTGCCCGAGTCCTTTATTTCTCTCGCGTTTTCTTATATTCCTGGATTCCCTTCAGCTGCTTCTCCGTCCTTCCGTCGTTTCACCTCGCTTCGGTGAGCCCTGATCCAAAAACTTTCAACCGACGATCGATCATCGTTGTGCTTCTTCTGCGTCTAGGTATTCAAATTTCGTCGCTCTTTCCCTCGCGATCCACCGTTCGAATTCGAAAGGGCTATAGAACGGCGAGGAAGTTGTCCGGAACGATTCGGTTTCAAAAACACGTGGTCAAGCTCGACGACGCTTTGCCAACCGGTTCCGTGTGGCGAAAAGAATCACGAGCTCGGGGTCGTGGAAAAAATCTGCTGGAATTTCGGATTGCGCAGCGTTCTGGAAGTAGGACTGCTGTCTAGAACACCGGTAGAATGTCGATCTAGGGTAACGTTCGCTCAATGAAAATCAGAAACGCCGCTGCACTTGTCTCACCGTATTCGTCCGGCCGCCACGGTGAAACTGACGATATCGCTCGGGTTTTCCGGGCGACTGGAAAATCGGATGTTTCTCGTGCAATAAATATTTCACCGCGAAGAATGACACCGATGGAAAGCGGAGAAAGTCTCGGTTAAATACTCTCCGATTCGAGAGTCGGCGAGACATTCGACAAATTCGATGACTCTACACACGCGCGTGTGTGCGTTAGTATTATGCTCGTCGTCGGTCTTGTTGTCGCATGTTACTTTCGGAGTTATTACGGGAATGAGTAATTATTCGCCGTCGATCATCTTTTTTTAGATCGATAATTTAATTACCCGATCGGAAGACACGTTAATTGACGTCCTAACGAGGACTGGTTTAATGTACGGTAATCGTAAGAACGATCGACGTCAGAAGTCTGAAAAAAGTTTGAATTATCGGACGTGAATTGTACTATGCAAATGCGAAACTCCATTCATAATTATTACATACGCATGCATGGAATATGAAAATCGAAAATGGTCTGAACCCTTATACCCTCTAAAAGCTGGAATCATCCAATAAACATGACGCACCAAAGACACCGCGATCTTCGTCTAACGCAATTTTCATGGATCGAATAATATCGAATGATCTCGAAGATATCTCAGCGATATCGTTCTTTCTAGATCTCTGTCGCGTCTAGATCTCCTAGATTTATCGGCCCTGCGATAAACTTTCTACAACGAGCAACCTCAACTTTCCCAAAAGCGGCTGGCTACTTCGAATACCCTATCGCGAAAGCAAAAATTCCGGAACCGGTCGTTTCGTCTAATTCGACGGTTCCAGTGCTAATTAGTAAAATTCCTGGCCCGTGATTGGCCTGATCGTGCCTCGAATGCAACCCGAGAGGCGAACGGCGCTGGGCACTCGATATTTAACCACCCTGCGCAACTATGGACACTATGCTTAAAGGGTTATAGTATTGTAATTCAGCATTCTATCCGGTCGCACGCCAGGCGGTCGGCCTCGTCCGCGACTGGCACAGGCGTGCATTATTTACGACCCTGCACCGAACAGACATCGTGACGCAAAAATTCTTCGCGGATGAATTATGCCGCTCGCTTGGTATGCGAATTTTTTCCGCCGGACAGCCGCCGAGCACCTACGAAGCTTCGAGCTCGCGTACGCCTCTGAAAGCTGCCATTTGTCTAAACTGTAACGTGACTTTTGCGGCAAACGCCATGGGAAATACGCCTCGCGAATTATTGCTCCAGGGTAGCCGACGATAATACGACCGACGGGGGATCGAAGTCTCGCCATTTTCTTTGTGCTTAACGCTAAATCTATCGCGACCGTTAAACGACCGATGAGTGAAGAAAGAAGAGAAGAATCTTGAAAAGAATGGAACAAGAAGAAACATCGAACAATTTTTAACAAATTTTAAGAGAGTAGTCTGATCGGAAAATGTTGATAATGTAATAATCGCTATTCGTGATACAATGGTTTGTGTGCCATTGATTTTGTATTCCCTTGTTTTATTGATTAATTAGTTAATAATTATTAATCGTAGATGGGATATATAGAATATACAAGGTTGGGTAAAAAGAAATCCATTATTTTTATAATTTTAAATTGATCTCTTTTTTTCTCCAAGCTAATATATTGTATATATTCCATCTACGAATAATTATACGTAAAGCCATGCGATCAAAGCGATAACATCGAAAGTGGAATTTTAAGTGAAAAGTTTAAAAATGGTGATTTGAACTGTGGTAGAAACACGCGGTTGCTCTTTTTGGTTATTAGTAAAGGAAATTTTCCTACAGGGTAATAAACTCTTCGATGCTCCAAGGTATAGCCGTTGGAGGCCTAATTAAACCTTACTTTATCTCCGGGAACGCTTATGCGAAATTGGAATCCTACGAGGAATAATTATTTCGAGATGTGTAAACATCGAAAGTGCTCTGGCTCTCTACTAATTGATTCAAATGGCTAAAATTTATGGTAATCATTGCAGAACTTATCCCGAAGCATAGTGATCTCTTTCGTGCCTTAACGACAACACAGAAATTCGAGTTCTAATTAAATTTCGAATTATCCTTAGGAACGCTTGCGAGAAACTGAAGCATTGCGAGGAATAATAGCTGTACCGCGTTGTTATTTAAGCATAAACGTCTTGCCTTACCTTCAAAATTCCGATGGCGCGTGCCATAGTGAGCAAGGTCGGTCGCACGACGAGTCGCTCGGTCCGAACACGACGAAGAATAACACTAGACTGAGGGACAAAGACATCCGGCGAAAATTGACCAAGGCCCTGACCGGTGTGTTTACATTCGATCCTATCTACAAGCCACGCCTCTCGGTTCTCACGCATATTTTTCCCCGAATTCCTTTCCGCGAAACTCCCAAGATATTGTAAACAAAGGCGTTAAAGGCAGTTCCACCTTTTCCTGCGTAATATTCTAGAATATTCTAGGATAATCTTGAATAATCTAAAATAATCTAGAATATCTAGAATTATCGGACAAGACACTGAAATCCATATAACCACAAGAAGATTCAAAGAATATAGCTCAAGATTGGAACGAGTCCAAAGTTATGGCGACCTTTCCAGGAATTTTATTTTTCCACGAACGCGATAAATTTTGCGCATAAACTCGACGCATAAAACGAGAGGCGACTGATTTCGAAAGTAACACTGTCGCAATTTCAGTAATCGATATCCCAAGCTTAGCTGTCATTCTCGCAGAAAGGATGCATAAAGTAGATAAAGGCACTCGCGGGACAGGTTTCCCGCATTTCCGCAATTCCGCGGCAATTCCGTAAATCGTTTATCCGAGTATCGAAAAGAGAAACGAATGCGGATCAGAATCTGCGGATAACTCACCACCGTCAAACAATCCCGTGGATTTTAACCCAGTAGCAAAAACCTCGCATCTCGCAGACATTTTCCGCCCCGGCGCGGCGTAAACACGTTCATCAGCGCCGACTCTAATTCGAGCCATCTCCTTGCAGTTAGGAAACCATTATCGAGCTGCGATCCAGAGGAAGGATACGAAACGCAGAATTAACAGGATCCTCGCTGCAATGTTGAATTACGAGCCTTGGAATTCCCGGGCAATCATCGGAAGGCCATAATTCCGCGAATGCCAGAGTTGCGAGTCTAATGTCGCGAGATTATCATTCGAGGATTTCGAGACAACGCGAGGGTAGCCGGGAACGAGGATTCGAGGACGTTCGCAAGGGGTAAGAGAGTAGAAAGCGCGAATAAATCCGATTTCTGTGATTCGAGAGATTCTCGAAAAAAACGCGAGGCGCGAGGGTTGGCGAACGTGGAGAACGCGTGGAGGAAGCGGCGGAGTGACTCGTAGGACGGTGTCAGGATGGTGTTCAAACGACGAGCACTTATCGCTAGAAACGGTCGAACGGGCTGTCAAGATGACGCTGCATTCCCCACGCCGCCCTGACGAGGGACTTTCACTGTATTCCGCACGCCAACCCTAACGACCGATCTCCAGCCGATGTGTCATCGTTCAACGTCTCGCGGGTCGCGGCTCCATTGCGCAATCACCGCGCTTTTTACGTAAGATGGAACGCGCGAGGAAACGCGGTTTACATAATACGCCTATGGCCGATCCGGACCCCGGCTAGAGAGTCCACCTACGTCGGTCACACAGAGAACCTGTCACGCGGATGCTCTTTACGATGACAGTCCGGTGAAGCAACCCTGTGACAGTCCAGTTTGTACGCCGAGGGAACACGAACGTCGACAATGTGCAATACACCTGGCAATCCTGCGTCTTGGGCTCGGGAACGATGTCTGTTTTCCTCTTCCACTTGCGCAAAGCAAGACACGCACTTGCGGAGGACATATGAGCAGAGGGAATCGAGGAGGAACCGAGAAAGATTGGAAGAAAGGTGAAGAGTCTAGGCGATTATCAAGGATTTGGGATATCTATGACAGCACTGGGAAGTTAGACAATAGCAGAAGCACCGGGAGAACGATGTCTGTTTTCCTCTTCCACTTGCGCAATGCGTAGACACGCGCTTGCAGAAGACATATGATCAGAGAGAATCGAAGAAGAATCGAGAAAGATAGGAGAAAGGTGAAGAGTCCAGGCGACTATCAGAAATTTGGGGCATCTATGACATAACTGTGAAGTTATTAATAGCAGAAGCACCGGGAGAACGATGTCTGTCTTTCTCTTTCTCTTCCACAAAGCGTAGACATGCACTTGCAGAGGACATGTGATTAGAGAGAGTCGAAGAGGAATCGAGAAAGATGGTAGAAGGGTGATGGGTCTAGGCGATTATCAGGGATTTGGGGTATCCATGACAGCATTGGGAAGTTAGACCATAGCAGACGCATCGGAAGGGCTGGTGAGTAGGGTGGAAAAGGAGTTTCGAAAGCAGATCGCTTCCCAGAGGTACTTCGGGTTCCAATTTGCATGTACGAAGAGCGACGAAGGCAGAAATTTCGTATAAACAGCCACGTCGGGTTGCGGATTGACGTGGGTCAGAAAATTGGGGATCGGTTTGGAGGATTAAGGAGGTAAATTAGGAAATCCGAGGCTTGTTCATGTTCCACGCGGTTCACGGCGCCATAATGGAGCGAATGCGAGTGAAGTTTGTATAATACGAGCGAAGGAGACGCGAGATAACGGTAATGTCAGGGTAATTTGGTTCGAACGTCAAATTTCGCGATCATCAGATGCGCGGGGATTAACGAGAAAGGCGTGTTTCTACGTGCGCTTTCTTCGAGCTTTCACTTTCATCCTCGAACACGTCGGCGCGGTATTCTGCATAACGAAACAAGTTTAACAGTAGAACTACCAAATGGGTCAAAATCGCTCGTTTTAAACCTTTTATCTTCGTGATTGCTCAGAGTATGCATCATTCATCTTCAACGTATCTCGTATTCCGTACTTGTTACAGATCGGTAATTCTAGCGTTAATTACACGAGGAATCTCGTTCATTTTCGCCCAGAGGAACTAGTTTTATCCTCTGAGTCTTATCTTCATCGCGAATCACTAAATTTTCAGCGCTCCTCGCTTTCGCGATTGCGTACGACCGATCTCGATTACGCGGTAGATTGAAATCGCGATTCATCTGTCACTGATCTTGTCGATCTTCGGTATCGAAACTCTCGATCGTCGCGATTCGCGTGTGCTGGTTGTTCTCGTCCCCGACTCGCGACCGATCCGTTTCACACGCTCGAAGGGACCCCTGGAAGACAAGGGGACACCTGAACTGGGACAAAGGAAACGAAACGGGACCAACGCTTAAATGTCAAGCGTTCGACGCCGATCGTGTCACGAGTCGAAGTTTGTCCTTTCCTCGGTATGCGATTGAACTTTGCAGTCGTACTTGAACGTGCCGAGGGAAACGCTGATGCGAGGAAAACGTTCTGCCGGGTGTCTGTAACCTTTAATTAAATTATCGTCTTGTGAACGGAGCACGGCTCGTACCCGCTCGCGTGGATCTAACGGGACGCGAGACTGCTCTTTCAAGATTAATGCGAGGGAAAGTTATTGTTTCGTGGGTGGAGTATCGGTTCACGCTTTTCTTGCTGTTGGTTAATATGTCGACCTCGGTTGCCTACTTTCAGATTATTAATCGGATATCTACCTTCTCTCAGACGCTGCGAAACGGTCATAATTTAACGCTTTTCGTCCATGTTCGAAGGGTATAAATTAAAAGATTTCGGGAGATGGAGAGATTTTGAAACACTCGGTGTCTCGGATTCTTGCAACGAGGCTTTTCATTTCAACGCGAGTGACAAATGGATCGATCGCACGAGATTGCGATTCTGATACCTCCGATATCGGTATTTCATTTGTAAAAGCCGCAATTTATTTCCGACGTTTTATAACGAACGTCAATAAACGAGCACCGCAACAACGATCATGGCAACGATCGTTCAGCGATATGCCGCATTCGCGGATAGAGTAACGACCGTGCAAGGAAGTGAGAGTGGAATCCGGAATATTGCGTGATGATATTACAGTTTCGTTTCATTACGATCGCAATAATTATTTCCCGCACAATTAGACCGATTAAATTGTCGTTTCCGTTGCGTAACCATTAACGCTTAACCTCGTTTGTAAATAAACCGTTAACAGACGATCCTTACGACGGTCTTTGTCGAAGGAACTACAGAAAGAGCTATTCAGAGAATCAGAATTGACTTTTGCTGAATCCGAATGTATAATCGAGAGATTGTTCTATCAATCGCAGTTTCTGAAAAATGCGAATGTTTCTAAAAAGGTACGATTTTTATCTAAAGCATTACGTAAAAAGCAAGAAAGTTGGGAGGTTCATCGTTATCTTACAAGTTAGGCGAGAATTTGCCATTTGAAACAGGTTCGTTATCGGATATATAAGTATCGAATTCGATACATAAGAATAACTTCTTAATACAGAATAGTTGAGAAATAAACTCCTATTTAACACTTGAAGTGAGAATGAATCTTTCAACGTTTCTACTTTTCACGTAATACCTCGTTTTAGTNATACAGAATAGTTGAGAAATAAACTCCTATTTAACACTTGAAGTGAGAATGAATCTTTCAACGTTTCTACTTTTCACGTAATACCTCGTTTTAGTCAAAAATATAGGGGAAATAAAAATATTTCAACAGATATACACGTATCATAAAAATTTATCCTATGGAAGTACGAATGCGGTTTGACTTCATAAAACATATATAAATTATCAAATTTATTATTAATAAGGAATTGTTTGCAACGTAAATTTATATTAAAAATAAAAGAATTAATAATTTATTGTCTCTTATTCGTATTTATAATATACTTGTGTTAAAAGGTACCTATAATTTGGAAAAAATTTATAAATTAACACACCGATTGTTAATAACAAATCAATATTGTTGTTAACAAATGATCACGACGTATATTTATAATAAAAATAAAAAAATTAATAAATTAGTGTCTCTTACCCGCATTTATAATATACCTGCGTTAAAAGGTACCTATAATTATCAAAAAAGTTTATAAATTAATACACCGATTGTTAATAACAAATCAATATTGTTATTAACAAATTGGTCACAACGTATATTTATATTAAAAGTGAAAAAATTACTAAATTATTTGCTAGTAAGGCGGAGAAATAATTAATGTAATCGGTGAAATTCGGAAACTTTCGTCGACGATCGGCTGTTCGGGGACTATATAAAGGGCGTCGCGGCGGTGGTCAATTCATTTGCCGATTTACTCTCGGACATGACACGTTAAAATTTTCGTAGCTCGATGAAGGGGTGGGGTTCGAAGTAAGGATGTCGTTAGCCACCCCACCCACACACCCCGCCCCCTTAAATAATTTACTAATAATTTCTTTCTGGTTTTCCAATATTAATGATATTTTTCTTTCGAATTTTAATTATTTTTTCCTTTTTCCATGTTTTAATTACTTCATCGCCCCTCCAATCTTATTCTTTCGTTCCTATTATTTTAATCTTATTTTTTCTCGCAGTATTCGAACATGATTTTTTTCTTTCAAATTTTAATGATTTTTTTCCTTTTTCAATGTTCTAATTATTTTTTCGCTCCTCCGATTTTATTCCTTCGTTCCTATCATTTTTTCTCTGAGAATTCGAATATTTCGCATGATATTCTAATGTCTGGACGTTGTTTTGGAAAAGTAATTTCCACAGGAATTACCCGGTGGATTTTACGGTTTAAAATTCGCGTTGAATCCACGAACTGGTTGTAACGAACCCTGCGGAGGACTCGTCGGATGGACTGGGTCGCAGGAATTATTCGCGACGTGGGAGTCACGAGACTACGCGGTCACGAAGGCTCGTAGCTCGGTAAAGTTCAGATGAAAAGGTAAAGTTCAAATAAAAGTGAGATGGTAACGGGATGCTATTGAGTTAACGTTGCTCCTTGATCGTGGTCCCGCGTCCTCGTTCTTGTTGTCGACGACGAGGCATCGAAATGTCAGAGTTAACGCAGAGACGCTTTCGTGCCTGACATCGTAAGCATTGCCCCGCTATCCTTCCTATTACCTCGCCTTAGGTAATAACGATCATCAGTTGCTGTAATACGTTCACCTTGCGGAATCGGAGCCACTAGAGATCGAATTATCGACGATCGAAATCTAGCCATTCTTCTCCTCTCAGCTCGAGTCGCTTCACGTACCTTGACCCATTTCCATTTCGACGTTTCACTTTGTCCACGAAGGATAATTGCTTGAAACTATCTCGCACACGTTGTACGCTCGTATGCGTGTGGAAACGCGATGGAAACTCTGATTAAATTAACGCGACGCGAAGAAACTTGTAACCGTACACGAAAGTATTCGAAAGCTTGTATTTTCTGTGTTAAACAACTAAAATATCTATACACGTGCTTACGTTTGATTGAAATATTTAAGACGATACGAAATTAGAGAATAATTCAACGGTGGAAATTTCTCCGTTCGAATAATTTCAGTTTAACGCGAATCTATCATTCGTATCTGATTATTTTCGTTCGAGTCTCCAGATTTCCGCTCTTCGAAGCTCGACGAACGATATCTACCAGGGTATAGGATCGGGAAGTTTAATCACGCGTAGGAACGCTTCTATCGATCACGAGGAGCGAAAGATGCTGAGCGTCACGGGAACCTAGCCGAGATAGAAAGCGCGATGATCCGCGAATGAACTTGGCCTTGTCCTTGTCCTCGTCTCATCTTACGGAACGCTCGACAAGCGTTCCCCGTGTTGTGCAAAAGCCAGGTATTGTGCAAACGGCATCGAGGAGAGCGTCGTTTGCCAGAAGGTGAAGGGAAGGTGCAGCGAGTGTTGCATCGTAGCTCGCGTTCGTAACGATGCCGCATAAACACTTGCTTCGATTGCGCTAATGAACGTAATAACGGTCCACCAGGACGAGAGCTTTCTAGTCACTGGGTTACGTCGAAATTGCCAAGCGCAATTCATCGTCCACTCTTTTCACCTTTTGTCTTCCACCGACCTATCGTCCGCCTGATTTATGTTCCGAGGAGATTGTTTCCCTCGTCCTGCGTCGCTGCAGCCAGCGTCGTTTTCCGATCTGGCTTGTTAAGCAATCCTCCTCGTCGACTCGCTAAACGTTTCGCTAACGTTTCGTCTGTCAACGATCTCGATGCTTCTGTCTGTCGAGTAGCCGTCGCGTAGGTTGTTCTCGTCGATACAAACGCCTCTCGGCACTCAGTTATGGGGAAAATTCTTAATTTCGAGAATTTCAGCAAAAGTCGGAATAAACGCGATCGCGTCTCTTGGCATTTCTTAACGCAATGACCCCTGTCACTCAAACGGCCGTGTATCATTAAGACGAATAACACGCAGTAGCGGAATCTTAACGCACCGTGAATCGCGTGTCGTAATCTGATGCATTTTCCAGAGTAAAATCCACGCGTGCCACTGGCGAATGCAAGAAGCAAATTTGGAATCGTCGTTCGTCGTCATTTATCATTTCACCATTGCGTAACGTGCGGTCGTTTAAAATTTGCGCGAAATCAGCGGTCACCTTCAACGAGCAGCTCAGCCGTTCCGTTTCCGCGTGTTTATGCGACGCGTTGTTTCCCAGAGGGATATCCCCTGTCGAAAGCGTGTTCCAAGCTGTTTACCGTTGTTCCCTCGATAAATTTACGGTATAAACGAGGCGATCGGGGGCCGGCCAAATTAATGACCGGTTCGAACGGCCGATGCAAGTGAAAGGCGTGCGATCTCGGTCGATGGGACACCGGAAGTGCGCGTGCACGAATTTCACGGCCGACATTAAATTCGTCCCACTAACGTCCGAGACCTCGCTTCGATTCTCCACGGGTTTATCACGCTTCGACGGTCATTACACGCACGCGGAAAGGGAACACTTTCGCTGGTAATCGTTCAACGACATCGCAGCTCCACCCACGTGTGCTCGGCTCGGTCGACCATCTTGGATCATTCACTCGATCCCGTTGCAAACGAATCGAAAGCGAATCTTTAGGCCGAACGAAAATCCTCGCCAGCCTTCCGCGTCGTTTTACCTGTTTCTAAGCATCCTATAATCTCGTTATTAATCACGCCGCGAGAGCCTGCGGTTTTTTACAGGACGCCCAACCAGTTCCATCGCTCGGCTCGCGCTCCTTTAATGGAGCTGTAAACGTAGAAACCGTAAAATCTGCCTCCGCCGCGTTTACCGTTTCCCAAATGCTTTCCCTTATCGCTGTCTCCGTTGGACACGCGCGGAAACGGAATTCGCTTTTTACGACGGTCGTTTCACGCGTTTCCCGTTGTTCCGCTCCCGGACGCGCCGAGTCGTTTAAACGATTTTGGGTCGATTGACAGTCCGCTTAACGTCGAGACACCACCAGAGACTCGGTGAAACGACCGGAGATTTTATCTTATCGTGAAAGTGTTAATTATTATCTCGTTCCCAATTTTTAAGGCGGAAGAGTTTCACTCCGGCCGAGTCTGCGACATTCTCGCGTAACTCGATGTCGTTTTATTCGAGACGTTGGAAATCGACTCGGTCCGTTTTGAACATTCCCTCGAAACTTATTCCGAATAATCGACACGGTCAAAGCGGCGAACGTGTGTCCGTGAACCGAGGCCTGAATATTTCCTGAGCCGGTGTCCATGGATGGTCGGTCAAGCATTTTTACAGTTCCGGATTCGCATTGTCTACGGATATAGATAGGTCAGATTATGGACACGATAATTCGCTCCGTACTTTCTTCCCGTCGTTGTTGTTGTTACTATTATTTATTCTTGGAGGGTAACCAGAGGATCGCGTTAGGCAGAAATCAGTTTCACCGAAGCGACGAAGGCAACTCGAAGACGAACGTCGAGGCGACACGCGTTTTGTCAGCGTCGATATGAGATAATTACGTTAAAAAATAAGTATGTTAGCAGATGCACGTGCACGTGTAGGTCGTTGCTTCTCGCCGGGAGAGCTTGCTCCTTTCTCTCGTCCGCAATTTTTACCTCCATCCCTCGGTCTCCTGGCCAGACGGACAGCCGGCTGATGACTCGCGGTTTATTTTCGCCGGGATACCGCACAGGGAACACGTGAATCATGATCGCTGCCTACGAGGTACGCGTACACGATCCCTCGAGATGTCGTTCGCCACGCCGGAATCATTCCCCCGATGCCGGGTCATCGTTCATCCGACGGTGTTATGCAAAGAGCGGCCAGCGTTCGCGAAGCGCCGCGATTTCCGTGGCAAAGGTCGCGGAGATTATTTAATAGAACGAGATGGCTACCTTCGCGTCGATGTTTTGACATGGCTGAGACTCGCGTCAATCGAACAACGAACAAAGAGACCGCGTAATTGATCCTGACGAGTGTCCGACTACAAAGACGTCGAGAAAGTCGGAGAAGTCGAATTAACCTGGCATACATATCGATTTAGATCCGTTCGATTTATAGCCAATAAACGTTCCTATTAACGCGATGCTCGACCCGTTAAATCGTAGTGGAAGAATGCTTTCGAAACGAGTTGATCCGTCGCGAAGCTTTGACTCGATGAATTACTATCGATAAACCGACAGTGCTCGTATAATTTGTTAATACAGAAAACGGCGAAAGAAACTCGTTCGGCCGCGTAAATGAACGTAACACAAGTATACCGAAGAAAGAAACGAAATTGTTATATTCAATTACTTCTTATCGCGTTATTACACGTTTCCGATCTAAAAGAATCGGCAGGGCGGGGCTGTGCATCGATCGATCGATCGGTATGTACTTACTTAGAGCTGTAAGGTATAAAGGCGGTCGAGAAGGAGGGAAGATGCAATAGAACGACGTGGAATATTAAAATTAATAACCGCTGTTCAATCTCGAGGAGGTGTCATAGCGAGTGTTCGCATTAGCCGGCATAGTGATCGGAGCGCGACATAGATCATCGGGTTTTGTAACCGAGCGGACGTAACAAAGCCTGATGAACTCGTCGGCGCATCCCTCTTGTCACACCTATATTTTATCAAACGCTATACCGTTCGAAAATTTCCAAGTCATAAGCCTATTATCTCGAAACACTCGATTGGTCGACGGTCGTCGCGCAAAAACCGCTTTGTCGATCGAGCCGTTGAGAAATCGTTGGTAGCAATTCTTCGCTCTAATGCGTGGTAATTACTCGGTACTCTCGAGGATCCCCTTAAGGATCGTTGGAAAACAAGATTCGGGTCAAATGTGTCTTCCGAAGAATTGCTAGATAACCTCGCGATCTAGCCGACGAGCATCTTGAAAAAGACGGCTGTTACGTCAGCCAGCGATCCCGCAGCGCTCTGAATTCACAACTCGCCGATCATTACACCTGCCACACGCCGTTGTGCTCCCTTTTTTCGATCTTTTCTTCATCCCGGCAACCAGTTTGTCTTCGTAGAAAGCGCGGAATTCAGAAAGGAGAACGTTCTCGCGCGCGCGCGCGCGCACGACCGAGCGCAATTATGCATCGAGATAAGTGAAAATTCCGTATGATTAAACGACGGGTCCGGTTTTTAACGCTGCAGGATGTGAACTCGCGAAACGAGCGTTAAACACAAGCGGTACCGGGCCCTGGGGAGGCGGTGAGAAAAACGATGGGACAAAGCTTTCTCGTCAATTAGAATCGGGAATCCGGTTTGCGTTCGGTCGCTATTTCTCACACCGCGGACCTTGATAACCGTTTGGAAAAACGTCAAACATCGCTCGCGACCATTTGTCCGAGTGAAACCGCGCGGCAGAAGAAAGACGTTACGTCACCGCCACTGTTCCTTTTTATCCACTTTCAGTTTACCATTGGAAATTGAGTGCTACTTGCACAATTCTGCTCTGTGGGGAAACGAGGCAGAAAAATGAAACGGCGACAGGCCACCGGGGAAAGGAACCGCGTGCTTTCGTGGGAATCCGCATGGTCGCCGGGTGAGCCCGGCCTGCGATCGAACGCGGAAGAGAGTCCTCGTCGCGAGACAGGATGTCGCGTGTAATTTCACGTTGAATGGCCGAATTGCACGGTGAATCGAGCCACTTGGGAAAGCGACGAGCCAGCAGGGATCGATCGTGCACGTGCGTTCGAGCAGACAGGGACGCTGTATGTTGCTCTTGACGACGAGAGTCGCTTCCTTTTCGTCGATCCTCGGCGAAAAAGTGACCGAGAACGCGATGAGAATACCCGAGGGAGATCAGGAATCAGGTAGAATCTCGGGTCGAACCGGGTTTCTTGCACGGTAGAACGCATTCGCTGTGATAACCTCACCTTGAAGAAGCCAGCCGGTGAAATACCGCGCGTAGAGCGGCACACGGGGAATTTTCGATTGCTTAATTAGAAAAAAAAGGAGGCGCATGCCTTCTACCGGTTCGCGTCGTCGTGGTCTCGCGTTGAATCGAGGTTAACTCAGCAGCGGACAAGATCGATGCTTTTACCGCCATTAGGTTGCGTCCGAACCGCCGCTTGGCCGGAAGGAAAATTCAATTACGCTTTCATAACAAGCGCGTAATCCCGCGGTTCGATTAGCTCAACGACCGCGTCTCGTCGAGAGGCCGATTGGATTTTTTTTTCCGTCGTGTAATCGGCGGGATCGGGGATTCATTCGCTACGGTCGTCCAGCGAGTCGCTTGTCCGATCCCTCGCCGGAAGGCTCCTCTCGATCGAGTTCCCTCAGCGACGATAAAAGCGGAAGGCCGGTACCGTTGTCACGATCCGCTTGCACCGGCGACGAACCAGGCCGGGATCGGTTTCGTTCGTGTCTGATTGGCTGCATGCTGGGCAAGTAGCGATGCAGAAAGCGTGACACAGTTTCAGAGCGGCGATCGTGGGACAGTCGCCGCGGAAATGGAGAGTGATCCAGCGATCTACCTACACTCCCGTGCATTAGTATTCGGCTACCCGCGCGTTCGCGTAAACGCCTGGATTATACCATTAGCGCGACTCTCTACGGCGGGCTCGGTTTCCGATTTCATCTCGGATCACCGTACGATGCCTACCAAAAAATCCCGCTCGAAAAATCCATTAACACGAGTCTCCGCCGTGCCGCGAGGAGGAAACTCTAACCACGTGAAATTACAACCGCGTCTATCGAATTTCCGCGTAACGCGCCTCGAGAATGCTCGCCGCGCTCGGGACGGGGCAACCGTGACAACACTCCGGGTTCGCGATAGAAATCGGCGTCCGCAACGATTCTAACGATGCGAAATCGATCGAGACAGATCATCGTTTCAATTTTCACCTATGTTGTATTTGGAATTACTTACAGGACACCAGAAACAAAATTCAGGAAGGAGAAATTGACTGCCGGATAAGCCCGGTCAGTGAAAGCTGTTCTTGTATAACCGGACGATCGCGTAGAGAAAAAGTGATAATTTTCATTAATTTATTACGAAGCTTAAAGACGTAAGACACGTCTGTGGTATATACAGATACGCTGTGAAATTACTAATCAAAATACACGTACGCGATAGCACTGCCAAGTGTGCGCGCCACGTTTTCCTCGTTCGACTAAAATCGTCTGGCACGTGGACCGAGCCGACACGTACAGAAGTGCTTCTTATCGCTTCGACCGCGTCTGTTTCCTTCCTGTTTCACCGGCGATCCCGTTTAACGTCCAGACTCGCGTCTAATACCAGTCGCGACGAGATCGGCTAGTTCCGCGGAGCAACCTTCGATCCTCTTGACGCACCGGTACTCCTCGACGCCGCAAAACTCACTTTTATCTTCTAGTCAATCGATCGTTCCGGTGATTTACAGCTGGCCTATTAGTCTTCGTTTATGACCGGCAATAACGCCGCTTTTTACAATCCGTTAATTTTCTCCTCGGCTTGCTCGGCTATTGCGAATCCGCCTAATAAAACTTAATAAAGTCCCAGTTTCGCGGGAAGCCCGGGAACTCGGCCGAGAATTATCTCGTGACTGATCGAGCTTCCTATCGTAGAGCTGTCAGGAGCGCGTGTTTCTCCGCGTCATTAATTCGCGAGTTTCAGAGATTCGAGAGATCTCGATCGGTCCGGATCGACGAGCTGCAACGACCCCTACCTTGACCATAGTCGAAAGAGTCTGCCGGTGTATCGCGCACGGTAGACAGAGAGCTGAATCTAGTGTTACAGATCTACGCCGTTTCGAGATCCGCAGGTATCGTGTTCACCTGTGTGTATTGTGTTACGTGCGAAACGCCGGCGCGTTGCACGCGATGAATCGAGCCCGGCGCGGGCCCCGATCCTCGGCATTGAACTTGGCCAGCGACATCGGGGCTCATTTGCCGATAAAAGATGGCATTCGACAGTCAACGACCGGTAGAAAAGCGGTCGAACTAGTTTCGTGGCGTGCACGAATCATGGCCTACTGGTTTCGCCAATGTCAAGTGTACGGCGGGCCGCGGTCGGGGACCGGGTCCCTCTTGCTTAATACCGGCCTTAATGGTTCCTCCGGCTCTTGTTGTTCGCCTTCGAGTATCTTTCGGGCCCGGTGCAAGAACCTCCAGGTCTGGTCTGGCCGCTCGTGGTGACCGTGGAACCGAAAGGAGCACGGTGTGGGTGTCGGTGAACAAAGGAACGACAATGGTCGACGGCCTCTTTAAGGGGACGCGTCCGAGTATGGCGGATCCTACGGCGTCGGTAATCAACTTAATTAAGCGAATCGAGTTTCGTACGGTTAATGAAGCGTTGTCCGGAGTTAATTAGCGTCCGGAGCGTCGAACGGGAGCGTCGGTGGACGAACTTTCAGCATGGAAACGATGTTTGCATCGCTGCTAGTTCGCGCTTGGATCCGGATGCTAATTAAAAATTTTCCGATGACCCCCGATAATTAACTCGCCGGGTCTACGAGCGGGGATTTTTTCGGCGGATTCGCGGGCATTTCGCGCGACTAAGCAAGGGACGTCGAGCCTCGTGAATTATTTACACGACGATAATCCCGGTCGGGCGATGTGCAATAAGGTAAGTCTGGGAATCGGCCGGTACTTTGACGGTTGGCTAACGAATCGTTTAATCGAGGTGAAACGGGCGGGGAAAAACGGAATCGGCGTTTCCTCCTGTTTCGCCTGCCCCCTCGCGACCAAACGTCGCTTTCCCAACGAACGCTTAACCAATTTTAGAGCATTTATGGAAACTATGTCGGAAATGGTAGTCGCAAGAAAAACAGCCGCTCTTTCTTAACGATTCTTACGCTCAAACCGATTTCTTGCTCAACCGGCATATACTCGCGAGTGTTGGAGTTGCCAGGAGATGACCTGCTGGAAGAACACGATAAGCTGAATTGCTCTGAATCGATCCTAGAGAATAGAGCAGTCCGATAATTTCCATTTCTTCTTTTCTTTGGAATTTTCAATAAAGATTGACAATAATCGCATCGATCTTTTACTCTTTTGTCAAATGCAAATTAAGATGTTTCAGAACGACGCGTAGCTCGAGCCTTGGTCGATGCTGTACGATGAAGATTACGTAGAACAAGTCCTTCTACTATGTTCGAAATATTAAACCGAAGAAAACGGTAGTAATTTAGTAGCAACCAGCTAGCAGTTAATAAACTAAATTGAAATGGGGAAATTAAGCAAGGGATTCTTTTCTGCCTGTTTCATTGCTTGCCATTAAATACCTGCAACTACGAACCACAGCCTATCCCGAGTGTCGGTGATATTAACGACCTCATTTCGGTATCAATCGTGGCCACGATGGGATACGATAATTTATAACCAGGCAACATCGTTCGAGCTTACTATTATATACTCTGTAGAGGCTATAAGATATAGCAAACAAGATCGGGTAATGCGAATCTGGTTCATAAAGAATAACCACACAGCGCGAATCTTCGACGAGCAGAGAAGGTTATATAAATTCCCTTTTCGTATACTAATTTCGCACAGGAAATTTCCTCCTCGCCCGTCAATCAATATTTTCGTGAATATTTTTACATAATTTTTTCTCCACGCGGCCCGCTTTCACCGCGTGAACGAGGCCCGTATACGCGCGCGTGTAATTACATTAAACAAAGAGGGAACGATGAAGCATAGGCATACCATTATCATCGCTGTCAATTAAGCAAAGCACGCAGAACCAGGTTGCATTGCCATTGTCCGAAAGTAACGATATTGGAAGTGCCAAAAATCAACGCCGATCGTTACCCCTGCACCTTTCCATAAGTCACGCTTTCTCCTCTCTGCCGGTAACGAGATATTTTATTAGCCCGTGCATCGAAACGCTGGTAGACGTTGATCGATACGTTCGCTACGGATTTGGCAGCATCCGAGAAAAGAACCGATCGCGTGCCAGAGAACGCTCGCGATCCCGAACGGAATCGGTCGGAATTCGGTGAGATTTTTCGCTGGCGTTACAATCGAGCGGAACGAGGCAATTTTTCAGGACGAAGGCGGAAGGAAGACGCTTTCGTCGCCGAAACGAACGCGTTTTCACTCGAACCTGTTTCAAAGGATCGAGGCCACGTGAAAGCTCTCCGCTCAGAGACAGTTCACAAAACGCAGCGCGTGTAGCCCTCGTCTCACTCGAGCTCACGTACATCCGCCGACTTTTACGGTCCAAGATGGCACTCGGAACGACCCGGCCAGGCCCATCTTCTCCTTTGACCTTTAACGGTACCCTGGCAGTTGTCGAACGCAGAAAATTTCCACCTATTTGCACAGCCAAGAGATTCCCGCTCGCTCGAGGGGGGCATTTAACGGAGACAACTCGTTCCTCCGAGCGTTCCCGTCGATGAAAACGTAATGCGTCTCAATTGCAGACATTTGAATCAATTTAGAACCGATTTACCCGACTTCTTGCGTGCACTGTTTTCCAGGTCGAAGCCCGAGCTCTCGAGCCTTATAAGGCGCACCCCGCGGATTCTTAATCGAACGACGACCTAATGACAACCGATGAAATTTCGCGGCGATGGGAAATTCGATCCTCGCCGGTCCTTAGATCGGTCTTTGAATCGGTCCTCGCGACTGGATCTCGCGATCCTTAACTTTGCCGCGCTTCTTTCTACCCTCGTTTTCACTTTTCGTCGCTTTCGCAACGGCCTCCACTTTCGTTCGTTTCGGTATGCCGAGCGGAAAGGCTGGCAGAGATATTAAACGCGGCTAGATCTTAACAGCGGCCCCGTGTCTTTCGGCGCAGCCCTGGCCGTCGCGATTCCGCGTAAAATATGGCGTACAGGTTCGCCTTGTGCCGGAGCAGAGGTTTACATCAGAGACACGCGACCGTGGGATAAAGCAGGGGATCCTTTTCGATTCGAGATGCCCACTCGACGGACCATCTCGCTATGCCGGTCACGTATGGATCATTGACCAAAATTTTTGCGTTAAACGAGTCGGTTCTGTGGTTAAAGGAGCGTGCGAGTCGTCAATGGACGTCTGGCATGCATACCGAGTTATTTTCTCAGCCGGCGTTGCCTTTTCGATTCGCTGCTCGTAACGTGACATAACGCGGATTGGGTTAATTTGTAAACTTGACACTCGATCGGTGGTCGAGACACTGATCGAGTGTCGCGTGTGTGGTTTCCTAGGACAACGCGAAATTAGCTGAGTCTGAAAATGCTGTGTAACATGTAACCATTATTTACGTCGATAAGACTAGAACTATGCAAATCGGATTAGAGAAATAATTGCCACGAATTAACGTCGTCTGGAATTTTTAAATTACCCTCTGCCGCTGCCTATCAATTTGTAAATAATTAGATATATAAATCGACAAGTGAAAGAGTCGACGAGTAGGCAGTAATGATAGTAAATCGGTGGCAACGGCTTGCGAATAATTAACGAGTTGCGTTTAAAGTAAATAAATAATTGGAAGGAATTATTTTATCCTGGATGTCTGAGATTTCATCATGCATCGTTTTTGCATTAATCGGGGTCACCGTTTAGCGCGATAATTTACAAGCTAGATCGTTCGGACCTGGCCTGCTCGACGGACTTCGTGGGATCTAGGAAAAATGGCACGAAACGCAAATGGAACATCTAGGACGCCCAGTCCGGTGAGCACATGACCGGCATGAAAGTCTGCGAATTGGAAGCGTACGTAACTGGAATTTGATTACGTTTCGTGTACTTGAAGCAGGCTGAAAGTAAAAGGAATGTCTAGGAGTGAAACCGTTTACCGTTGCTTGAATGTTCGAACGCAGCATCGGATTGTTCCACATGGCGGGAAATTTCGGAACGTGGAGCAATCGCGATCTTACGTAGGAATATTTAACAGAGTCGTTAGGCTGTGCGTAAAATTCGAAATAGCCGTGTGTCTGGGCAGAGGAAAGCACCAGGTCGATTAGATTTCTTGCCACGGAATCGTGGATGAAACACGACTACATCGAAAAACGAAACGTTATGGTTTAATTAGAGAAGGGATAATTAGAAAAGCGATGAGTTGGAGGTTCATTTTTAATTTCCGAAAATACTTTGGCTAGGTTTCGAAATTCCTGGATCTTTCGAAATTCGAAACTCTCGATATACGAGGCGTTGCGCGGGAAATATTTTGCATCGCAATTTTCGTCGAAAATAATTAAACAAAAGGTGGAAATTCATAGGAGTATAAACCGCAACGCGAGAACTCTTCGTTCGTTTCTTTCTCCGTATAACATTGATCCGACTTTCAAAAATCTCGAAGAACGGGAAAGAATATACCGTGTCTCGCAAACTCTCGAAATTCAAATTGCCGATAATGTATCATAAATTAACCACCTTTCTCGAAAACTTAAAAATCACGAAACATGTGTAAAGATGTTCCAAGTTTCGTCAACATCCGACACCGAAACTCGAAATTCTCATTGCCGATGTTGCGCTATAAACTGTCGATTATTTTTCTCGAAAACTTTCAGAAATTTCGAACGGTGAAAACATAATTTGCAAAGTTATACGAATATCGGAGATTGGAAAGTTGGCCGATGCTCGCGGAGCGGAGATTTCTATCTAGGGAATCCCATCCTCGCAGGTGATTCTCCGGGCGCTATTTCATTATTAGACGTCGCGATTATTCAGCTGTTTACCCCCGGAGCATTCCGCGCCTGCTGTTTGCGTAACAAGATTAACAGATGGGATAGGAAATAATTTATCCACGGTATAAAGTGTCTGTGCCGCGTAATCTGAACGTCGACGGAAACAGGCGGACGCGATAAATCAGCAGGAAGCTAGGAATCGTCGCGACGTCGATTTACGGCGCGCATCCGCGTCGGGCATATTATCATCTGTCGCGATACATCGTGTATTCGATATTCCGGGGGATGACTTTCTCCCGGTTTCGTTGGCGCATAAGCCCGGAACGTGCCACATTCTCGATCGCGCGGAAGAGGAGATCCGCTCGTTTATGAAAAACATGATCCGCGCGCAGGAACTTGGACGCGCGTGGTTCAGCTCGATAGAGCAAGTTTTCACCGAGGATCCCGGCTCGTTCGTNATAGAGCAAGTTTTCACCGAGGATCCCGGCTCGTTCGTCCAATATCTTTAGCCATCCACTCGATCGATTTGCATACCGTTGCTAAACTTCCGCGGCTGCGTCTAGAACCAGGGGAAAGGCAATTGTTCGCGTTACGAGCCAATGTTAAACGCGTAAACGTATTACGCGTGCCTCGTTTCGTTTCGTTTTTTATCGCCTCGTATCGTGTTTGCTTTAAGCGCATGGAAGAAACAATTATTTGCTACCCCGCGGCTCGTTCCCTTTGTTTTTCGGGCGAAGCGTTTTGGTTGAAATAATTGCTAAAAGTTCCTGATCAGATGTAGATACTGATAAGAAATTGGCCGAAAACGCGAGCGTTTTGGAAGACGCGAAGTATTGTACAATATCAGTGATGCAACTGCAACTATATGCTCCTTTTAGTTTAGGAAAAAATATGTTAGAGCAGCGTGGATCAAGGTAGACTACGTATTTATTAAACGTATTTGTTTCTCGAGCGAAACAATATGTGAGCGTTTATCTCGATTTTTTTTTTTTTACTTTCTGTCTGTCTCTCTCAACCTTTTATTACTCGGTCGATCCTGATGTTGCTATAATTAGAAACGAATCTTTCTTTTCTAATTTAATCGAGAATCTTTCGATTCGTTAATTTGTTGGCGAATAAAAAGGAATAAATACACTTAATTGCGCGAGAAATTAATCTGTATACATAATTACGATGGAAAATTAAGAGGGTTTCTCTTCGGTAATAAGAAACTGTTTTCTATATAACGTTTTAGTCACAGAGAAAGATCTCTGTTATTTTCTTGCTGTTTACTTTACACTGGACTCGTTAATTGATATTCCTCGGTTCTAAGAAAGGAATGTTCGCGAATTTCGTGCCAGCACGCCGATCGGGAATTTCTTTCCCTCCGTGGAAAAGTGAAATTCGATTACAGCGAGTCGAAACTCGTGAAAAATCATCGCTGTCTTCGCCCAACCCTAAGTGGCTACCAGCACCGCCATCCTTCGTTTCCGAACAGAAACATCGTCTAATTATATATTTTCCGCGGCACGGTTTCCTGTCGATCACGAGAGAGCATTGCGAGCGAACATAATTCCGCATAATAAGTCCAAGCTCATGCATATTCCCGATCGAGTTGCACGCGATGACGTGAAGGAAGGTTGCCAAGGCCGCGGAATATTTCTCGCAAAAACGTCGTACTTTATACCGGAGGATAATCGAGCATAACCCGATCCAGGCTCGGACCAATCGTTCGGATAGAGTAATCGAATAAACGCTCGATACTCGCGGAGCGGAATTCTTCTCGATCCATCACGAAGCTCCTTTCCTATCGCCGATGCCATTTCGATCGCCACGCGACACCAATTACGCCGAATCGAGAGACCATTCTGCTCGGACGCGGCATTCCGCGAATAGCAGGGGTGCATAGCTAGGGGCTTGCATAATCGCTGGTTCATTGTTATACGGCTTTCTTTTCGCCAGCATGCCGCCTTCTTTCTCCTCCAATTTCCCCGTTTAATCGACGGTGAAATTCTCCGCGCTATCGTCCACGAATGCTCCTCCAGTCACGGTCCCATCCTCTCTCTTCGTGACACTCCGATTATGGCTGAGAACGGCCGAGATAAACGAACGAGCGGGGATTAAAAAACGAGAGACGTTGCTTTTCTCGATTTACACGGCCGCGATAACAATCGCAGCCTGTTGTTCGTGCGACCCAGATTTCCATTCGGAGCTTTTGGCTTTCAATTAATTAGGTCTCACGCGACGATAGAACGAAATTGGATGAACCATTATTGGATATAGGATCAGGGATTACAGAGGAGGCGCGTAATTTCAGGCGTGAACTTCGCTTTGATGTTAATTAGATTGCACCTCGCCGCGGTTTCATAGCCTCGTTACCGGTGAAAGAGAAAAATGATGTCCTAATTGGGGATTCTTTTTGTCAGCCGAGTTTCTATCGAGACGATGAAATCCAGGCGCGAACGGTTTAATCGAATTAACCCGTTGCCGGTCTTCAAGCTTTTTAGCGCCGTGTTTTCTATCGTCGCGCCTTTTGTACTTGTCACCGCGGCACTTTCTAACGGATTAGGCCTTTGCGTCCTGTCGCCCATTTCGACAGAGACAGAGTAAGCTCGAATATCGAAATCTCGAGGTTATCTCGTCGGTGGAACTTCACCGACGAGTTGAAATCGCTTGTACAACAGGACGTAGATAAGTCACCATTTTCTCTTACACATTTTCTCCTATCTTTCCATTCTTTTCAAAAATTTCTTTCGATCGCTCGTCAAATCCTGTCTGGAGAAATTGAAGAGGATGTTCGAAACAAGCCTTTAATAATTTCCTTAGAAATTTCTTTCGATTCCCGATCGATCTTATATCGAATATAATCCTATTATATCTATCTATAAATTAACGAGTACATATGAAGAACAATTCTTTGAAGATCTGTTTAAAAATTTCTTTCGAACGCCACATGATCCTGTCGGATTTCGAGTACTTTTCTTTCTCTGTGTTTATTGCTTTCGATCATCAATCGATCTTCACTCGAGTATTATTCTTTCTCGAGAGATTGAAGAGTGCGTATGAAAAAGAACGCAATCGCGTCTGTCCAGAATTTCTTTCGGACATCAAACGATCTTACGTTAGATACGGTCCTATCCGATCTTGAGAAATCTTTCTCTTGCCTCTCGGTTTTCTCCAAAAATCTCTTTCGATCACCGATCGATCTTATCTCTAACGCGGCGTACTTCTTTTCTCTCTGCATTTATTGATTTCGACAAATCAATCGATCTTGCTTCCAGTACTATTCTATCTCGAGAAATTGAAGAGTACGTACGAAAAAGAACCCTTTGAAAATCTGTCCACAATTTCTTTCGGTTACCAAACGATCTTACGCGAGATACGGTCCTATCCGATCTTGAGAAATCTTTCTCTTGCCTCTCGGTTTTCTCCAAAAATCTCTTTCGATCACCGATCGATCTTATCTCGAAGGCGACCCATCGTTCTCGATTTCATGGAATTCCATAACATTTAACTTTCCAAATTCTAGACCGCCGCGGTAATTATTCGCCGCGACGTGTGAGGTTTAGCAGAAGAAACAACGCGAAAGCCATTACCGATCTCCTGTAAAGAATTCCCAGGGAAGTTAGATCTCGCGCACCGTCTAAACGACCGCTGTAATCCCATTAAAGTATCCGGTCGTTCGGCAATTTCTCTCTAATTCGAAAATGATTGCCGCTTACGGGATTATTAAAAGGAAAGGGGAAGAAAAAAATAATTTTCGACTAATCCTCGCGACTGCACGCGTCGGCCATCGATCATCGTCAATAGCCGCGGCGTTCGTGTCCGCGATAATTGCCTCGGTATTATTCAAACTTGTAATATTTCTCATTAGAAGTAATTCCCGGGATCAAGCATCTGCGCGGTGTTAAATTGAATAATCGCCGTGATCAGAAAAAGGGGACGGACTGACAGATCATTCGGGGCCCGAGTGACGCGCGACCCAACGAATGGATCGTCGCCAAAGGCGGGAACCCGCGGGAAAAATTCAAGCACCGTGTTGAAAATTCCAGCCGAGAAAGTCTTTCGACTCGCATCTATGCTTGTCTCGGCTGTTATAGAGTTATCGCGTCACGGCCATGTCACGTTCCAGCGTGTCACGTCGTGTCACGGGTATAGACACAATAATCAGCGTCGTCCAGCTGCGAATACAAGATCCGCCAGTGTAATACAAGCCGCTACGAAACCGAACGTGTTTTGCACGTCGCTGATTTTCTAACGGTCGCTCTTGTCACGGAGAGTGATCCGAGAAAGAGGTTGAAGAAATTCTGGCACCCGATACTCCTACGAGTGGTAAATCTACTCTTACGAGTCGGCCAGGACTCGGCAATCGAATCGCGCGGAAAAAAATTTGTCAAATCGAATATCGGGATTTCCATAATATCGTTCTTATTGCATAAATGCATCTTGGTGTGTTAAATAAGTAAATAAACGAATCAAGTAAATATTCTTCGATGAATTGTTCCTTGCTAAGAAAACGAGAGGATCTTTATGGACACGCGAGTTAATTTATGCAGAAGAAATCAAGTTGAAGAATAAAATTGCGTTGATTAAATTTTTTCAGGAATTCGACAATTCCTCGCGAGCCTATAGCAGAAGTTATTTCGACATGTTACAGCCAAGAAAGGCAACGAGTTATTGGGACCGAAAATATGTTGCCTGTAAGAATGCGCGAAAATACATCTCGTTTAATCGCGATTAATACTAGAATTACCAGACCAGCTAAACCGACTGGTTTCAGACTTTTTGTTCTCGCAATTGCTGAAGACAAGCAGCTGCTTTTATTAGAATTAATGTAGAATTTTATTGGGCCACGAATGAAATTATATCCAGCGATTTATCTTCATCGTTACCACCGATATAATTATATATTATTAATTACATGTTACGCGTAATCCAATTACACGCAATTATATAAAAAATTAAATATTAATTAGAATTATACTCCCGCTTGCTAATAATAATAATTCTTACGTATAATATAATAATACTGATTATCAAATATATATTATATATAAGTACATATTGCAGACCAGCAATTCCAGCAATAATGTTAATCTCACGATTACGTTTGCACGATCAATCTCGAAACTGAATATACAAAAACGTCTGACAACTCGAGACTTTCGTAACCGCGAATTTCGAGAAAGGAAAGAGGGTAGAAAATTCGAACATCGAACGTGGCAGCTGCTACAGCATCGGTTGCTTCGACGCGTAATTTTTCCCGGGTTGGATGATTATATTTAAAGTAAAATCGTGCGAAAGAAGCGGCAAGGGAAAGGGGCCGGCGTTCTCACAGGTGTAAACACAGACCGGGTTAAATCTGAATAAACGGGAACAAGATAGAATACCTCGGGGACCTCCCGCGATCTCTCGAGGCTGCGAGCGAAACGCTCGCGTGTCGCGCCGCGTGTGACAGATCTGATTCCACCTCGAGGGTGCATGTTAATTAACGCGCTTCGTTAATGTCGCCCGGCGATCCTATCGCGTGGGTATCAACGTGTCGGAGATCATGCCGAGCATCAATCAACGATCATATTCGCGTGAGATTACAGGGAATTTATAGCGTTCTGTCAATTAGGCTGATTGGCCGCCGATTCCCGCGTTGAGACTGAGAAACGCAGGTCGGAAAATTGGGTGAAACGCGAGTGGAAAAGCGAGAAAGCTGGCGGGATTCCCTCTGTCGTTCTCCGGCCTTTTTCTCAGCCGCATTCACGATTTCATTGGCCAAATTTCTTCGCTCATAGGAGAAAGTTAAACACCTCGTGGGTGTAATCCTGCCATATTTGAAGCGTTGCATTTGCCACTCGAGTGTAACGATTTTTAGAGCGATCGATGTGTGGTTCTCCCATGGATTTCGAGGAGTTTATAGAGTTAAGTGATATAGCACTGATCGATTAGCCTTCGAAGAATCGCTATTATTCGGATTAGAAATTTTTCTTGGAAGAAAATTATTGTGTCAGTCTGAGTGATATCGAATAATTGATTAAGCTACGTTAAAAGAAAAATCGAGTGTTCGAAACGTTACCGTCGGATACGAGATTTAGACCCTAATAAGCTTCATACGTTTTCGCAGTATCTCGCATATTTGCGTATTAGAGATACTACCACGTTACATAAATAACGAATTCACGAAAATGCCAAAGACTCGTGACACTGTAAATTCTTAGAAAACGAGAGTTCGGTTCGTGTAGACTAATCTAGGCTGATCTATGTCGAACTTTCGAGTTCCTCGTGAGCGAAAAAGAAATCTCGATTACACGGTTTCGGCTCTGATTTACCAACGATTGACGGACCAGAATCCACAAAAATCCCCAAAACTCATGACATTATAAATTCTTAGAAAACGAGAGTTTAGTTGGTCTAGACTGATCTAGACTGGTCTATGCCGAACTTTCGAGTTCATTGTGAACGAAAAAGAAATCTCGATTACACGGTTCCGGCTGTGATTTACCAACAATTCACGGGCCAGAACCCACAAAAATCCCAAAAACTCGTGACATTGTAAATTCTTAGAAAACGAGAGTCCGGTTGGTTTAGACTAATCTAGACTGGTTTAGGCCGAACTTTCGAGTTCCTCGTGAGCGAAAAAGAAATCTCGATTACACGGTTGCGGCGTCGCGACGAAAGAAGCGCGTTCGCAGAAACGGGAGCGCGGCAAAGTGGCGATAGAGGAAGGATCAGGCATGCGCCGCGACGTAGCTGGACGCGGCGCGCCGAGAGAAGTCGAGGGTGTGGTGTCGGCCGGATAAAGCTTGGCAAGGATCGAGGACGGCCAGGTCGCCGCTTTCCCGACCTCGTCACGCTGTCTCCGCGATTTACACGAGAACGTGTGCCGCTGATCGCGGCTATAAACCCGGCTTCCCACTCCTCGAACGACGTGGGTGCTGCCGCGGACAATGGGCTTGCCAGGCCGCCTCGATTTCGACTCCTTTTTTTCCCCTTTCTGCTTTCCTTCCTTTTCTCCTCTCGCCTCTTTCTTCCGGTCCGCACAGGTCGCGCAAATGGAACAGGATGTGACGAAACTCCGAGCCCACGTCGCGATTCCGCCTCGAGTCGCCTCGCGTTCCCCCTTGTCCTGTTCCACCTTTCCGTTCGACGATTCGAACACGCTTCTACGTCCATCGACGTTCCTCTCAATTTCTAAAGTTCTCCGTGCCGGTATATATCCGTGTATCAATTCACGCCGATGACACGAATAGATATCTCGGAAGCCTGTCACGGATCGACGTTGGCGCTCGAGCCAAGGTTGACCTGATTGCCTTCCGTTTCGTGAAATCTTAAATTTCCGTTTTCCCGAATTCCGGGATTTCTCGGTCATCGAAACTACTCGCGAGAGAGAGAAGAAATCGAGAGAAATTTCGAACTTTCCCGCAATATTCGACTCGATACGGGGTATCGAGTACGCACTCGCGGAATCAGTCGGCAAACGCGCCGTGTAGGCGTGGATTTTTCTGCCCATTTTTCACCGAGATACCAGAGCGCGTGGTTTCTCTAACCGCGGCCTAGCCGCGGTGCCTCGAATGCTTCACATTCGGTCCAGCTTATTAGAATGTCGCCGGAGCGTGTCGGCTGAGCGACCGATATGCCATACGCGATATTGCTACACCGGTTTCGCGTAAAAACACGCAGGCGAAACGGCGAGTTACGCGTCCCGCTTTGTCCAAGCTGGTTGCCTTTGTTAGCCTGTAATTAGTCGGAACACCGGTCCTTTTGTCAGCTTGTAGCGTTATCTAATGTCGTGGCGCGAAACGGTCGCGCCGATGGCGCAATCTTCGCCATGGCGTCGAGCAATTCGGCTAACAGACCTTCCCATCTTCCTTCCCATATTCCTTCCCATATTCCTTCCAATTTCCCTTGCTATTTTCCAGGAAGCTTGGGACCGAGTGAGTTGCGACCCGGCTTTCTCGCGTTTTCGAATGCCGATCTACCGATTTTTCCGGCTGTCCACGGAGTCGCGTTACCAGCATGGGCTCAACGGTGCGTGGAGAATTTCTAGCCGGCCAGGCAAAAGGAACGAAAGAAGCAATTCGTCCGCGCCCATTGGCAATTCCTGTGGCGCGGTGAGATTCGTTGGCGGGAACTGGGCGGAAGAGACAGACCGGTGATCGAGCCGAGGATTAAATCGAATGCGACTTGCTCGCCGGTAGGCTGCCGGTTCGCGATAAAACGATCCCACTATGCCAAGGCGGTCGCGTGGAGCCTAAGCAAAGTGACGCAAGGCAAGGGGCCCGTGCCTAGGACGCTGGCTAGGCAAAATAAAGGCATGTCTCGGCGCGTGACCCAGCGTACCACGACGACGCTTCCACGAACACGCACGGATCGCATGGTTATTTTATATCGTGGCCGAGTGGGGCAACTGACAACTGGTATCCCATTAAGTGCAGGAAGTGAGGTAAGTATCCAGCCTTATGCCAACGCGGATCATAGTATTCCCAGAGTTTTACCGGCGGTCTGCTTGACTGTTAATTAGCAACCGCAGGACGAAATGCCAACAAATATGCCGCGTTTCAGGAAACCGTCGACCACGCAGACGAGGATCACGCGGTGTTCGACGGGATTTCGGAATGTCACTGAATTACCCGATTTTCCGAACCGTCGTCCGGGAACCAGTCCGGGAATTGCACGACGTTTTTGCACGCCAGGAAAGCGGCAACTGTCACCGAGGTGTTTTCACCTAGGAATATCGAGAGAACGCGATGACTCGCGATCTTGGTAAATGAAACGTAATTTCGTAAGCTCTGCCTTTTTACGATAGTACTCGACCGGCGTACTCTCACGCGAGACTATTTATAAACTTCTTGTCCCGAATCCCCTGCAACCATGTCCGCGTGTTACGATATATCCTGTGCTCATGTTGGAACGTAATGAAGTAGATACTGCGTTTCTCATCAATGAAACATGTGGAAAACTGACTCGTCGAAACTCGGCAATAGACTCCGGGTCTCTAGATTCGTATCTCGCGCGTATTTCCTTTTAACGATCCCGTTTATTTAAGCTCGAAATTCTCACGGGCTCCCGTGAATCTTCCTCCGCTCGTTAACGTCGCGATTATCGTAATCCGAATCCGTAACGCGAGCGTCTTTCTAATTCCTTCGACGAGGCCATAAAGGCCGGTCGGTGGACTCGATACCGAAGGCTGTCAGCTGTCGATAGGCTCGATATTTAACACCCTAGGCTGCTCGTCAATCGTTCCATAAAAGACGAATCGCGGCGAAGAGACGGCGCTAAGCGACGCTGAATACGAGGTTCCGCGGAAAAGCGGGGAAAAGAAGGACAGATCGATCCGACACGGGGTATTATTGACATTCCTCGAGCGTTAGAATCGCGATTCGCGGTAGATTAGTCAGAGAGACGGTTGGATCAAACGGCGTCAGCCGTTGTTCCCACGGCGAAGTCAATGGAGTGCTACTACGCCTTTGTCAGAGAGCGCGGGACTCGGCGCTTGCTTCTGTTACGCGTCGTTTCTGCCTCGATTTGACCTGCCGCGTTTTTTGCCGCGAACCAACTTGGCTACAAGGCGATCCTCTCGGCCGTCGACAGCAGGTGACATAATGTAGGATTACAGAGAAACAGATGACCGAGGCGCGCGCGCAACGGGACAAGATGGCTCGTAGACCGGGACCGAGGCGACCATATCCAGAACCGTTGACCGATGATAAAACGAAGGCCGATTCGCGGTACACCTTGTAAAATAAGTGGACTTTCCCTTAAGCAGCCAGACACCGAGCGTAGATACGGCGAGGTGGATAAGTCACTGACATTTATAAAAGTGCAATCGATTCGAGAGATTACGGGCCGCGGAGTTTTCAGCGGTCGTAGAAACGTTGTAATTAACTCCTATCACGCTCGATCCTTTTATTTTCCACCGTCGAGGTTTCCGATCGAGAGATAAACTCCGCGAGATACCGCGGCTGACCGATCGTAACTCAAGTTTGATACACGCGTACGCGTTGACTTTCCCGCGACGTTCCAGTTCCACGTGTTCGCTATGTCCAGGTCTACCTGTTATGCATATCAGCCGCGACAGAGGAAACGATCGGACCCGAGTTTCTCACGGAGCCGTCGCGACAGAGATCCGTCGGGAAATCCGTCGGAAAATCCGTAGAAACACCCAGAGGAGTTTCCGAGTTCTGCGACGTCTCGCGCCTTTACGTTTCTCCCCGTTTTGTTTCTCCCTTTCGTCCAGAAACAAGTCCAAGCGTATCATTTTCTCGCGCCGATCACGATAATCGATAATACCTCCAGCTACACTTTCAAAGCCGGATACATTAACGCAACGGAATACCTCCATTATTATCGTGGGCAGCAGTCTTTCCTCCCGGAGTTACTTTTTCGCCGACGTGAAACTTCGATTTTAGTTTTTCCTCGCCCGGAACGACTTCCTCTCTTTTCACCGCCGTTTCTTTTTTTTCCCTGCGGCGCTTTTATCGCTCGCCGACGTTCCCGGGCCTTTCCAACGACGACTAAGTCGCAAAAACGTTTTCGCGGTTGCGTGTCGAAACGGCGGGGACAAGAACTGATCTCGGCGAAGGAAAGTTTCGCGGATGATTGGCGGATTCCTGAATGCAGACATTGACGCTCTAGTTCGGCCTCCACGCGCGCAAAACGCTCGTTAGGCCGGATGTGTAGACACAGTTGCATCGAGTCAGACGGAAAGTGCCTTTTCCCTCGTAAAAATCATACTCGAAACCCGCGACGAGCTGCCTTGCTAATTACGAGCCCTTGCCAGGACGAACCTCGCGATTGCGTTTGCGTTTGCGATTGCGAAGATAAGATCGATTCGGATCTCGCGTTTCAAGGAAATCGACGATTGCCAGGCGAGGCGAGCGTGGGCTCGTGATTTAACAGGTGAGAAACGGTTAGTTGCGTTTGCTATTCTCGCTTCTATTATAGTCAATAAGATGGTGGGTGAAATTTTTCCGACGATTATGCGTGAGCGTACGCGTATCCGCTGCGAAGGTTATATCAATTCGTTGGCACTGGATGATTCACGATTCAATCGTTGGATTTCTTTATTACAACTCCGATAACCTATATGCCAGGTTTTCTATTTGTTTTAATGTGAAATATAATTTCAAAACGGACGGGTAAAACGCATTGCGTGTCGCAACGTTTCCTGAGGGATGTGGCTACATACTGTCAAGAAAGATTCGCGAATCTGCTCAGATTCATCGAGCTACGAACAACGTTTGACATAAAGAGGAACCTGATACGTAGGAATAAAGAACGATATTGCAAACAAAGCACCTTGCCTTGATATTAAACTCATAATTACGATCGTAAAACTCTTGATATCTTAGGGAGCATCTTTTAACCAACGATACATCATGCGTACGAACCAAAGAGAGTAGAGATTCGTTCCAGGTCCCGAGTCATTAATCTCTCGAACAATAGCCTGCAAACGAAGGCTCGACACACAATTAAGCCTTTTCTACTTTGTATGCATACGGCTCGAGAGATTCGTTATTAACGACGCATTTGCTCGCGATATCTTCTAAATAAAATACTACCAACGAACGAATCGTTCGACGAGGAATGGAGGAGGAGAGGAAATTCTAACGAGATCCTGCGTCGCCGCGACACCGTGAACGCGTTAATAGCGGACAAATCCCGGGAAGCTTGTAAATTGTTGGTTAACAACGAGCCCATTTTTGCGGCGAATAGCCAGCATTCCTATCGCGGATGGTTTTTCTCTCGAAATTAATCCGCACTTGAGAAAGGCCGGGGTAAAAACGCGCGCCTGCCGCTCTTCACACCTGCCTGAATCGCTGGCAAATCGTTCCCCGAAACGAGCGGCACGCAAACGCCGAGTCACGAGTGGCGAAAAAGGAAAGTAAAGGAATAAAGCGGCGTTTTATCACGGGCCGTTCGTCGCGCGATGGAAACTCGGAAAAGGACAGCGAGCGCGAGAGCCGAGATGGCTCCTCGCCCGGTGATCGAGGATTTCACCGGTGGTTTCTAAAGTCAAGAAAGTGCGTGGCGATTATTTTTACGCACTGTTAATCATCGGTTATTTGTCAATCACTCGCGACATGGCGTAGCAAACCGATCGATCTATTCCTATACCGGTATCGCGACGAGAACACCTTTGATGGAGTAGAAATTTGTATTTCGCTGGCCAATTTTCAGCCTCGCGACAACTCTATCAACGGAACGGTATATCGCGTGCTCGCGACGAATAAAAGGGAAGGCGAGATTACGGAGAAATGCGACGATTAACGGTAATCGAAAGTGGCGATTCGGTGGAAAAGATCAGCGGTTGTCTCCCACGGCCCATTAACGCGACCAATTAAGCCTGCGAATCGAAAACGGAGGGAACACGGGTCGAGTGTTGATTTACGGAGATAATCGACCGGCTTTAAACGCATCGCGAAATACCTTGCGAACGGGGTGAAGCCGGCTACTGGTGCGGAACATCGATCTCCGAGGCGCTTCGTTGTGTAAGTAATTCGAGATTTACGTAAAACCCGTCGGCGGTACTTTCTCCCGAAAAACCGTTACCTGCCCGCTGGGCAATCCCTTTCTTCTCGCCAACGTTCCGTCCCATCCTCGATTACCTTCTCGTCTGTTCTGAATCCTTGCTTCACGATCGCGAGGTCGGGCCGCTCCAGACGGCAACGAACTTTAACAGGAAAATGTCGCTTTCGATTTCAATTCCGAGCGATATTGCCACGGCATTCCTGGCGTCTCTGGAACGCCTGCGTGGCTAGTTCAAATCGCCCGCGGTGGTCTCGAAGAGAGGTGCGGAAGACTCGCGCGCATGCGCGCACGCTGCGTTGAGCAACGGTTGCCGGAGACTCGCCCCGAGGGCTGATAAGTTTACTGTTATTACGCGAAATGAACGGGAACGGGCGAGTAGTCGAGCTAGGGCCGAGTTGGAACGGAAACGAAAGAAGTACTCGGAAGGGAAATAAAAAGGATGAGGGAGGGGGCGCGATGGTGAAGGAAAGAATTGGCGACTGAGACGAGAGGCGGTCCCGGCACGCTCGGTTCTTGTCCCGATCGGTTATTATTCCAGCGTAATTGTCCGAAGCAGTCGCGAATAGCTACTCGCATCGCGTGGCTAGATCGAGAAACGAACGGATCCCCAAGGGAATCGTTAAAACAAACCACAGCGTTCGCGAGGCGAATTGCTCCGCGATAAACGACCCATTGTACCGTTCCGTTGGTAACGGTCGTTCCTCAAACGTGACAGGTTTCCCGCATTTTTAACGTTGACAAGCGTTAACGATCGAGAGATTTACTTCTTGCGACATCGGCGAGGAAAGGCAAGAGAAAGGAAGATTCGAATATAGGCTCCCCTGGATCGTGCGGTTTTTCTTATACAACTGACTTTCTTCGTGATGGGCCGATTATCCGTCATCTCGATGCATCTGCAACGTTTGCCATTACCGCTGATCGAGAGAGCTGCCTCTCGCGTTGTCTCCGAACCAGGAAAAGTAGGAGGAGATACGAATCTCGATAATTTTTTCCGCCTTACAGAATTCGCGTTACGCAACCCTGTATCCTCGTTTCGACCGTTATGCTCTGACATCTTCCATCTTAATTCGCGTATGTACGTAATCGGAGGTCGCGTAATCAGAGTCGGGCCAATTGCCGCGTACTTGCGCCTAACGATTTCGTAATTCCGGTTTTAACGGAGAAAAGGAACGAACCAGGCGGGCTGGTCGATTAGCGGAGCCAGTGATCTGGCAAATCGGAGGAACGTAGATTTCGTCGAACTCCCTGTTCGAACGGTCATCTCGGGACCAGCCAATGATCGGACAAAAGTACGGGTAAAACAAACGTTGGCTATAAATTATCCTATCTATCAGGTCGGAGGCTCGTGCTGGAAGCCGAGCCGTAAAATCAATTCGCCGTTCCAGACTAGCCGCGCACGAGATGGAACGGGTGCAATTTCGAATCCATTAGAATCAATTTTCTTTAACGGAGTTGCAGGATCGCACGGAACGCACGCGTGACGTACCCGCGGCTACGTCGGTGTCGCTGGTTTCACCGGTGATTGCGAGCCACGAATCGCCGCGGCAAATCGCTCGGACCACGAACGATTCAACCTAGATAACGGAATCCTAAGGGGGCCAGGGGATCCAAGGGGAGCGATCCAACGACGGGACAAAAGTCGTCCGATCGTCCAGCCGCGATTTCTACCGCGCCATCTTGCTCCGCCGTTTCCTTCACCGTCCTTCCGCCGGTTACCGTTTCCGCCGGTGAAACGCGCGCGCTTTCTTCCATCTCCGCGATTCGTCACGACAGAGCTGGACCAACGACCGAATCGGAGGAGAACTCTTTCGACCGGGTCTTCAGACCGGTTCGAACGGCCCGTGACACGGTTACATTTTCTACGTTTCAATTTGCATTCGACGTGCTCGACGCTTCGACCAAGTCTAGAAATTTGGCGGGGACTGTGATTCGGTTGATTTATCGCGGAATCTCTCCCTTTCGCGAGCAACCGTTAGACGAGTGCTCGGAATTCAGCGGAGACGAGCGATTTTTTTAGTTACTTTGACTTTCGGTTGGTTGCAAAGCGACGATATTTTTTAACGCGATTCGTATTCTTGTTATACGGTGGAATGGACTCTTACCTATTAGAACGATCGATCGCGAAGGAAATCGTTAGCGAAATCGTATTAGAAGGCTAACGAGCTAGAAAGAACTCCGCCGAGATCCCGTTTGTCTTCCTTCTCCGGAGGTTCAAGAGATTTCGAGCCGATCGTACGGTGGATTTTTCTAAATTAACTCTCCAGCCGCCAATGCCGACTCATTCATTAGACCGGTTCACAATGAACCACTGACTCCTCTAACTCTCGTCAAGACCGCCGACGTGTTTCATTCACGGAACAGGCCTGGCGTTTTCTCGTTTAAACCGTTAAGGACGCGAGGCTGCGGCTGGATGGAAACAGACGGAGGAGCGGAGAGGAAAGAGAAAGAGCGACGGATGGAGGCGGAAGGCTGGTTCCTCGTGGGTCCGATCGAGAGACCAAGGTTCAACCACCGGCCAGGCCAATTTACCGATGCTCGTTTCGAGAATTTCAGCGGGGCACGATCACGATCGCGATAATCGCGCGCGAGCGCCGCACAGTCAGTGAACGTTGTTATATGTAGGTGAACAACTTGTTCGACCAGTCTGCGATAAACTGTTATATGCACTGGCACCGTGCCATCCTGAAAACCCATTTCTAATGGCAATGCCAGCCACTGACTCGACTGCGGAGAAAGAGAGGAAACGGAAGAAAAAGTTGAGAAGAATCCTCGACCCGCCGATTTGCCACCGATCGTCCTGTCGTTCGAACTCTCGTTGCGCGAACTTACGTTTTCGAGACAATGGAACGATCTTTTATTTTTCGGGAATCGACGAAATACCACAGACCCGATCCTCGATCGAGTAACAGCTTAATTTCGTCTTATCCTCGTTCGAGTAAAGAGTTGTTAATAACGCGCGGTCGTGTGCGTGCGTGTCTGAATTTGGTAGATCCGAACGGCTGGATACGCCGAGAGAAAATTTGCCGTCTGGTTAATGAATTCAGCTGGAAAGTTTAATTCACCGCGAACAATCGGTCGTTGTATGCAAATATCGGACATGCCCCGACAACGGAACAAATCTCGTGGAGATTCGTAAAATCGCGTTACGTCGAACCGTATTTCCCTGTGGTCTCTGTATTGCATAACGGCGTTTCGATTTCAGCGGTGCACACACTGCCGCGTGTACACCGGTATATTTGATTGTTGAAGCATCTAGTTGCCTGCCGAGTCGCGATCTATTAGCCAGTCGATACGATCGGAAGACTCCGACGACCATTTATCGCACCGATCGAGAGGTAACGCGACCAAGGATCAACCTAATTACTTTCTGCCATTCTTCGCGAATAAGATACTCAAATGCCGGTGTTTCGATCGGATCGTTTCCACGCGAAACGAAAATAATCGCGTGTCGCTGCTCGCTGGCGAGCAGGAAACGTATTATACGCGCCAAAGAGATTGGAATTGGAATTTTTCGCAAAAGCCGTTCTGACTCGTGGGATACAAATTATCCGGTAATTAATAATTATCCGTTCCGCGATCACGTAACGGCGGCGCAGTTAGATTCGCGCGAAAACGAAGGCTGCTCAAAAACAATCGCCCGATTCGGCCGTCCAATTAAGCGACACTAATGGAGATCGGTAGCAGAGCCGAGTGTCCCGAGGTAGACGCGACCGTCAGAAAACGTAGAAATAATTGCTACATGTATAGCGATTAGTCGCGCTTGCTATAATTACTGCAATTACTACCATATAGGCTGCAATCGTGTAACGTTTGCCGTGTTTTGCGAGTCGGTTAGATCCGAGCTTCCATTTCCCTCGTTAAAAGTTCGTCAGCTGACTGGATAGCGCGCGCTCGCGCGCGTGCTCTCGACGCCATGGCGCGCGAGCGTGAGGATCGGGTTTTGCGGGCGTAATCGAAAGTTTTCACAGTCGACAGGCGTCGATAGAGACCGCGGGAAATGTCGGAGAAAGGACACGCGGAGAGGAAAAGGACCGTTGAAGCGGGTGCAAAATCCAAACGACTCAGATCCCTTCGGCGACCCAATTGCGAGACATTGTGGTACCCGCGGTTTTTGCCTGCGATGTAACGGTGCAATTTCACACAGCACGCGCACCATTTCCCTCTTTCCCTGTCGAGAGATTCTTCTGTCGGTACGCGATCGTTCACTTCGTTTCCAAATCGTTCTCTTTCGCTGCTAGGCTAACGTCGAACGTCACTCGCGATGAGACGTGCTCGAAGATGGAGCAAAAGGCGAGGTCGCGTTCGTCTCGTGGGAAAACGCGCGAGCACCGGAGTTTTATGGGAAAGCAGGGAATTCGATTGACAGTCGACTGTGCGAAGCACCGATCGAGACTATCTATGGAGGAGCGAAATCGACGGAGCGCCTCGTCTGGCATTTACCTCGGCGAGGTTTATGAAAGTTGATGGTTATTCGGTTAAAAGCGGAAAAAGCTGCGGGAGTCGCGTGGGAAAAGACGAGCGGCAGCGTGTCTGGCTGTCGCGGCGCAGCCTTGTCACGTCCGATCGACCAAGGCATCAGGGTCCCGTAACACATCACCGTGTCTTTCACTGGTACGTTTTTGCCGCACAGTTCGAGTACACTTCACTCGCGACTAACCTGTCAGTTGGACGCGCGAAAATCCGCGTACTGGCGGAGGCTCGGCGGAAAGAAGCGCGGCAAAGCAGCGTAGAAAAACGGTCTCGGCGCGTAGCGGGAGAAGCAAGAAGCAGGAAGAACGCGTAAGATCGAATGGGGGGAACGGTAGCGGAGATAACGAGGGAAGAAGAACGCGGGAGCGATGGAAGGCAAAAGGGAAGGTCGAAGACCGTGAACGGAGAAGGACGAGGCAGCGCGGCGCGTGCGTAAGAAAGAAGGAAGGAAGGAAGGAAAGGCAGAGAGCCGGCTGAGAGGACGTCGAAGAAGGTAAGGCAATAACGGAGAGACACGCGTGCAGAAGAGGCGCGAAGAAAGAAGAGGAGAAGAGTAGAAGTGCAAGAAGATGACTCACCATTCTTCCTGCCGGAGGTTTGCGTGACGCGTATGGCCAACGAGAGCCGCGTAGACGCGAAAATCGTCGCGAGGACCAGCACCGCGTAGCCACTGTAGAGTCTCATGCTTGGAATCGGTCGAAACTTTCTCGAACTAGATCTCCGAGTTCTGGTGAGACTTGCTGAGGCAATGGCTCAGCGCCGACTGAGACGTTCTTTGTGCTTGCCGCTCTATCTCAACTGTCACTTCTCTCTCGTCGGGTTTCACACCGTCGCCCCGGAATCCCCAAGGAAGCGAAACTACCACCACGTCCGACCACGACGACCACGACGTGCACGACGACGACCACACGTCGCTGACGGACCGGCGAGGTCACGAATTCAGTCCCGAAATCCCGCGGAGGCGCGCGTCTATCGGTCTTATCCGACTAGCCGTAATCCAGCGTATGCTCTTGTACACCTATTTAAAACCTATCGCTCCACCTCGCGCTCCTTACTATTGGCTCCTGCCCCAATTCCTTGTCCAATGATACACTCTCGCGCGCATTCACCTCCTTTTCAGATCGAGACGTACGCGATCGGTCGGAGAGGTGGCAGAAAGTGTCGGCCAGTAGGTGGTAGGTGGTAGCAATATCGGGTAGGTGGTAATATCCGCGGATGTTTGGAAGGCGCCGCGCTAATAATGAGCTTAGAGGCCTGGAAAAGTGACGTTCAAGTTCCCCTCCGGTCCGACTTCTGGCTCCACTCGATGAAGGTGAAGGGGTTTTAGGTGGGGTTCCTTTGCGCCGGCCAAGACCGCTTCGCTAACGCTCTGGCTTTCCTCTACGCCCTTCTACGTCCCCGTTCCACCGGGTATCGCGCTCTGTCTGACTCTGATAGTGGTAGGCTTCTACACGTGGTGGGGCCGGACACCTTGTCTACGCTCCAGCTGCGTTCCACGATCTTTTAGAAGCTTCCTCGCACCGACACATGTTACACGTCCCCGACTCGTGCTATTCTTTCTTTCGCGAGCCGCTGCTGCCGTACACGTCGCCGCGATACACCTCGTTTCGGCCACGGCTTACTTGGCATACCCGGACCGACCACTTTGGCGTACCTTGACAATGAGCTGCGATCCTTCCGAGTTCTCTCAGCTCGCGACCACCTGCCACCGCCCACGGCCATCGCACCTTTCAGCTTTTCCACCGGCCAGGATCGCCCATCTCGCCACTTTGGCCTGATTCTCCACCGGGCAATCTGTTCCCGATTGCTGCTAAGTACGCGTACCGGTAACTATCGATTGACAGCTTCGAAACGTCCTCGGATATCCGAGCCGGCGTGAAAGTGGTCGAATAACGCTACGAGATTTATTCGAGTGGTACGCACGTATTTACCGGTGCTCTCGGATCAGGTAAAAATATCCTTCTCCGTGGCTGACTCGTCAATTTCTCCTCTCCACTTTTCTCCTCGAAAATATTCCCCGTTTTAACGACCGGCCCCGTTTTAATTCTCGAAAACACGAATGTCCCGGTAATCGGCGGTACCTAGTCGCCTACTGTTCCACCGCCGAAGATATTTTTATCGTGATGTCCAAACAGCTGGTCTCGGAATGCCGAATCCGTTAATCGCGCGGCTACCAGGCTGGCTCAAGAAGACATAAATCGGACAAATAGGATTCCGCCTCGTTCGATGTTTTTCTGGCGCTCGATTACGCGCCTCTATAATTCGCAAAATCGAAAGGTTAATTCGGATCGATCGAGCCTCTTGCGCAAACGTCGCGTTCGCCAGATTTCTCGATTGTCCTGTATTCAGCGTTTTTCTGCTATCGCAACTCGTTACGGCTCTCGATCGTTATCGAAATTGAAGCGATAATCGAAACGAACGGATCTTCCGCTTGCTTCGATTGCCTGGAAGATCGTCTCGCAAAAACGCGATAATTGTCCCGGCAATGCGAAAATTGGCCAACTCTCTTCGCTCGGTGAACACCTCCAAGCGTAATGTTTCCAATCTTATCTCTCAGTTCTCTGCTGAACTTATTACGATAGAACGTAACAACGAGAGGTCATATTTACGCGGATAGCTCGAAATCGTTGCGCATTTCTGTCAATTACGCTTGCTCGAGTAATCGGTACCCGTTTATCGAGAAGCAAAGATGCGGAATCGAACATCGATCGACTGCCGCGGTATCGAAATTTCCGGAAATTCAAAACACCAAAGGCAATCACCTTCTGCGATCTCGCGATACCCATTATGGTATGGTTCTCAATCTTGTTGTCGGAGTTAAAATCGGTTAAACTCGATTAACCGATTCTGCGTTTGCTTTGATTGACTACTGAATGGAAGTAATACCGGTATTAACACTTCAGCGACCTGCCACGTCAATCGGGGACCTAACTGAATCTAACGTTATCGATCGGAAATGTCAATTATCATCGTATCGGCATGTCTGATCGTCGAAAGCGTCGTAGCTCTGGCTAAAAAGCACGCAGACGAGAGGTTCCGAGAGGAATACAGCTCGGTATCGATCATTGTACCAGTCATTGTCTAAGGCGAGAGTACACGGTCGATAAAGTGTCGAGATGATCTCATCGCGTCTCAGGCTATTACACCCAATCTCTCTTCGGTTGAGAAAACTAGTTTTGCGTTAAATTATTTAATTATCGGTTACCATAAAGAACAGACACGCGACACCTGTTATAGGACAGCGATCGCGGTTGTAGAAAGCTCGACGAAGTGGTCACCGGAGCCTGAGCGTAACGAAAGGATTCGCCATTGCGGGAAACCACGACGGGATGGCCTGTCCATCCTGGACCGGTGACAGGCCGCCTTCCGGTCGCGTGCGAGAGAGAAAGAGAAAGAAAGGGAGAAGGGAGATAGGTGCAATTATCGAATGATGCATGGATCAAGTGACATTTTAACTACCTCCTGACGAAATCTAATCGATCGGAAACCTGTTCCGTTTTATCGGCAATCGATTACTTACCCTAGCGTTCCGTGAAATTACCAGCATGCAAGTGCAAACGAAACCGAGTCTCGAACGCTTGCGTTTCTTCCATTTCCTGCCGATTTCCACGTCCACTCGTTCACGGGATCGAGTGGTTCGCAGGATCGCGGGACAGAGGAAATAACGATAAATACGAGTTTCGGTGTGATCAATCGTCGCCGGGCAAGATCTCTCCTACTGGAGAGCAGCTCGGGGCAAGAAACGCGGCAAGAAACCACTGGGAGTTCGCTGATAAAGTGAAAATGTTACTTATGATATACAAAGCGCAAGCAGAATGCGCGGTATTTATTGAAAATCAATCTTCCTCGAGCTTTTCCCACCTGTCACGTCACTATCGAACCTTCGCGATGTCGACGATGTGCCAAGAACAAAATGCTTATCCAAACGCTTTCACAAAACAACGAGCTAAACGACTTACCACAATATTTCCAAACTTTCTTCCGTGCTGACACGTGCAGGTACTTTGATCGAGAGAAAAAAAGCGCGCGCGGGAGAGAGAGAGAGGAAATAGGCGAATAGAGAAATAACAAAAACGCCTAACGGTCTTGGACTATCGCGTACTGTGCAGGAGAAAAGAGATCGCGCGAAAGGATCTGTCAGCCCAGCCGGTCGGCCCGGCTGTTGAAACGAGAGCAAAACGGAAGGATGGATAATTAGCGAAGAACGGCGGAAGTGGTGGGAAATGTGGAACTCGACGTCGTGAATCCAGACCACATTTCTCTCTGAAAAGGAAAGCAACGGACGAAAGCAGCCCGCGTAGACGAAGCGGAGCGTGCCAGTGAAAAGTGATTCGGATCGGACACGCGACGCATTTCAACGCAGCCTCGACTCATCCGCGTCGTTCCTCGCGTCGGTTCATCGTCTGTTCATCGACGGTTCATCGGCGGTTGGTCTACGTCGTCGCGGCGATTACCGACTTGTCGTTTTCGCTGAAATCGAAAGGGAAGGATACAGCCAGACCGGTGCCAATTGGCACTTGACACGCTCGGTGGAACGGCGCTGAAAATTCAGCCTCGTTGTCGTGGCTCGAGTGAACGGAACCGATCCACGCGACTGGCTCGCGTCAGATAAACCAGCCACATTTCACATTTCGCTTTGCTCCCTTTCCTTTCCGCGCGTTTCCTCGCGTCGCCCGTTCGATCGGCCGAATTAGACGTGTCTTAGCCAAGTGGCGTATAAATTATATTCGCAGGATTTTTAAAGGAAGATTCGGGTTCCAGGCAAGAGGGAGTACCGGTCGGATAGGCTCGGGTGATTTATGAACGAACAACCGGTTACTGACGCGACATTTTTGGCCAAGCCGTTTATTAAGGTTATTATAAGGCCATTTATTCAAGGGTTTTACGCGCGTTTAGGGGAAACTGGCGTGGAAAATAGCCAAGATACTTTGAATATTCCGGTGAGAATTATGCGGTCGATAGCAGAGGAACTTTTAGATCAGATCCGGGATAGGATTTCGTTCGAGCGTGTACTCGTTGGCTAATGGATTAATTCGCGCTTTCTCTGAAATTTCGAGAAAAAGCCACGCTGCCCCCGGCTTTATCAGCGAGACGAGGTTTTGTCACCGTGAAAGTCCGGCGTGTTACGAAGCGGCATTTTTTCCCCCGAAATCAAGTCGAATGGGTAATTGTCGAATCGTAGCGTGGCCGTGACGAGAGGAGAGGCATCGTCCTGTGAAATTTGCCACTGGATCGGCGGAGAAACGACCGAGGACCTGGAATCTACGCGATCCGAGCAACTGGTTTCGAGCGCGCGACAACGTGAATTGCAGGTTCCTCGATACGGTGACGTAAAAGGGAAAAGGAAAGAAATTGAACGGTACGTGTCACCGATCGATTCGCGGATAGAGATCCGCGAGAAACTCGCTATTCCTTCGGGCAATCGATTAACCTTGAACAAATTACGAATCTGGATACGATCTAGACGGCGTCGCGGCGATCGACAGCGCCAGCTGCTTACGAATCCTTTCCGAGACTCGGGGTAAAACCGTAAGGTTTCCGCCCGTTCCTTCCAGGAACATTCTCCTCGTGTTCAAAGAATGGCCAACCATGTTAAATCATTCTCTCTATTCGACCGTGTATCTCCGGCATAAGAACAAGCGACAAGCATTAATGTCGTAATTCTCGGCGAGCCCGCTGATTGACAGCTATATCCACCGAAGAATGTATCATTTTCCCGTCGCGATGCATATAACAGGACCCGTTTCGTCATAGAATTGCTCCACATTTAACGAACTTCTTGTCGCGGCTCGCTGTTTCCGCGACCAAACGGCCGATTAGCTTCGACTTTTCGATTGAAAGTAAATGTACCGTGGAACGTGCTATTCAACGCGCGATAATTTCCCGCGATTACCCAGGCTGCTCGGTGTCTTTTAGCATTCAGCCATCTGGCCCCGGCGATTATTAATCACGGCTCGGAAGCGTAATCCGTAAAATCGCGTTAGGCCCCGGCGGTTGGAGGAAACGCGCGTAATCGTTGACAACCGAGGACCGTTTCCAGTCAAGAATACTCGATTATCCAGCATGAAAGCTCCATTCCCTGTTCCAAGATTAATCGCCGGCGTTCACCGGCCGAGCGTTGCAGAGATCATGGCGGTTGATTTATTCGCACGGACGTAATGCGGCCCCCATTACGATCCCGCGTTTGGAAAACATCGAGACAACACCGAACTGTAACATGCTCGTTCGAATCGCTGTACAATTGCCTTCTCGTGGATTAGATAACACGTGGGAATACGCGGCGATATTCGCCTGGTTTTCAATGCTATGGATTTGCCTCTGCCCGAGTAAAAGCGCTCGAAAGCCACGCGTACGAGCCGCCTGTTCCTGGTACACCGTGTTGCGAATGTAGATCGTGACTGTGTACTATCGATCCTAGGATCGTGGCTGGTTAGAAGGTGCACGGACAATGACGTAACGAGCCAACGATTGCAGAATAACGAGACCAGATTCTCGATCGAATGTAGCTCAACCGGATGAATGTTCCCCGGCTGGCTCTCTGTCTTCCGAATTAATACTCGCTACGAAAAACTGGTAGCCGCGTTTCCGGTATGCCTGCCGGTGACGGTCCGTTCGAGTTATACCTCTGATCGATACGCATTCTCGATTCTCGTACCTGCATTCCGTCTTCTTGTATCGATCCTCGATCGCGCGTCCGTGCCGAGTCGAACCGATCTCTTTCCGATCGTTCGAGCTTTTGTTTCCAGCAGACTTCCCGCTGCGTTTCGTTGCGGCAGCGAGAGTATCGATTGCGTCCTATTCGAGGAAAAAACGACAAATTTGCGGAATTTACTAATCGATGGAATTGGTTAATTTGAAGAAGGATTCTCGAAGATGATGCATCGTTCGATTATACTACTTTCCTCGGTGTAAGTTTACATTCTAGAATACTTATTTATTTGTGTCTAATTAGGTGGTGATCAAAGATATCGTAACATTATTTGACTTGTGTAATTTGGCTTAGTCATTTAATAACGTATATATATATACGTTTGCGTATATTTTACGTTATATTAATTTATGGTAATTATTGTTAATTTATGGTAATCTATTGTTGCAAACATATAGGTATAGAACTGCGTAATGTTACTTATCTATTACTCGGTTTATCCTTTAATTAACATATCGACGAGCGGAACGGCAATTTGCGTGTTATGCGAAAATAAACTTAATTGAACATTTCCAATGGTTGAAACGCTGGAATGAAGATTAGAAACGAGGACTGCGCGATACGATGATACGATAAATTGATAAAAAAATATGCTGCACGCTTGTATAATAAATTGTTGATACCTCTGGTAAGAAAACGAGGGAAACGACGAGATATACACCTCAACAGATCCAACAATAGCCGCGTCAGAAACGGCCGCGTCCGCGATTAGCCAAGAAACGATACGATTATAAAAAAAGGAAAAAAAAAAAAAAAAACGTAACGTCGATGCTATCCAGCGATATAACGCGATACGCAAAGAAACAATTTCGCGATGTCCAAACAGTGTTACACCCGCTGAAAACTTTCTAGATTCCAAAGTCTAATACGACTTCGATTGCTACGGTCGCTAGCTAATTACCAATTTGCACACCAGACGTTTCCTCGAATCTTTACCGTTTCCTTGAACCCTGCCGTGTTTCCTGCTCGAGCCGGCCACTGTTCCGATTCATTTGCACGCGGCTCCGTTGTCTAAAACGAGTAAAGGCCTCGGTGAACCAGCTCGACGAGGAAAAGCCGAGTGGACCGCCGCTGGATAAGTCCAATTAACGTTTTATTGCCACGGTATTGTGGCTAATGAGGCGCGTGCGTGAATGTAGATGACCGGAAGCCAAGGTAGCCCGATGGCTGCGGCCTCTGGGAGCCTTTTGTTGCCGGAAACGTTCGCGATTCAACGTCCAGCCAGTGATCCGACTGCGCAACCTTCTCCCGTTGTCGACTTAACGGCCCCAATTATACGAGATTGGACAGTATCGCGGAGGAAACCGTGGCTGACGCTAGAAACGACGGAAAGGGGGCCAGCTGATGGCGAATAGCGAGACGTTCTGCTTTCAAATTCGCCTTCCGAGCCTCTACGTGACTAGTCGTCTCTTCTACGCACCAGGTGATGCTCTGTTGCTTGCGCACGCGTTAAAAAAACGCTTTCTTCGCGGTTTTCTCTGTCAGTTCAACGCACACGCGTGTACCATCGTCAGGACGGGGAAAAGCACGCTCATGGACGTTGCCCGAAGGACATTCGTACATTCGCGATTTAAGGATGATTAACAATGTCATCGCGCGTCCTATTTTCATCTCGACGTGAATTTAGATTTCGTATGATAACATTAGAGTGATTAAAATGAATACATAGCTGCATTCCACGTCGCAAAGGTATCTTCTAACTTTAGCTCTATTTCTTTTGATTCCCGCGATATTCCCAGAATTATATTTTCTACCCCAAATTGTGAGGATTCTTTTCACACATCCTCGCATCCTTGAAACAGTGATATACACGCGCATAATAAAAATCGAAACACGAGCGAGTACAAGGACCGCATGGAAGATAGAGGAATCGAACGATGCGGAGTCACGATCGATTCCGATCCAGACAGATCGATCGCTGTTAATGCGTCATCACGCGGCATTTTGTCGACAGGCCGATACGTAGGAACACGGTCGTGTCTATTTCATGACAAATTCGTCGATCGTGAACCCCGTGACCTCGGTTCACAATAGCTGCTCTCTCGATAGTCGCGGCTTCGAACTATGCGCCGGCGAGCCGCCATCTTGGATCTCGTAACGCAAATCCCGACAACGGCGCCCGACTCATTCATAGCCGAAGACAGGTAAGGTGATAGGTCACTGGAACTCGGACACGGTTGCGTAACTCGTTCGTTAACGGATTGGCCAACCTGCGCGATCGTCGTCGGACACAACCCTCGAATCGTTTCGTCGATAAATCTCGCGGATAGGTATAAATGGCGGCGAGCGAAACGAGATCGAGCGGATGAAAGATCCGACACGCGGCGAAATTCTATCGGCGAATCGGATGTAAAAGTTCGATCGAGCCCGTTCCTTCCACGCCTGTTCGTTATGCTAATAACGGGGGATGAAATGGACGCGAAATGGCAAATGGTAGGTGTCACGCCTCCGCTGAACGGCAACTCGGATACAATCGAACCGATCGTACGGCGCAAAACGGTAATTATAATTAAACGGATTGTGCAAAGCTGCGGGGAGCGGCGTGGAACTCGATCAACGATGCACTTCTATCGGTTACATGATTTTTCACGTCAGATCGAACCCTGGAGCGCGCGTGTGCTCGAATATGCATTCCATCGGAGATTATTGCGTATTCTTGGAACCGTTCGAATCAACCGGCCGATCCTGCCGTTATCGCGATTAATAAAACGAAATGACGCGGTGGAATAAATTATTGCATCGATCGCGCGAAGGTTAAATCCTGTGATCGCGCAAGACCGCGGCCCAGTTCCCCTAATTGGGCCGAATTCGAAAATGACTAGAATCCATCGACGTCGCTTTCTAATCCAGTAATACCGTTTAATTAATCGCTTAATATATCCGACAGCCATGGACAAAATCCGTTAACTGTCCCGATTGTCGCGAAACGGTGAAACGAGGAAGAAACCAGGCGTTTCGAGGGGGGAACGCCAGAGGAGGGAACACAAAATCCGCTCGCAACGCGGAGCAGAAAATTTGTTTACGAGCAAACACCGATGTTTCCTCACAGCGGCCGCGGGTAACTAGGGCAGAGCACGTGATACGATCAGAAAACGTGCGAACGAAAATTTCGCGCCGTGGCCATAACTCCTCATTCCGCCGTTTCTTGGTCGGGTTTCTTTCATCTTTCTCGATCGTTCCTCCATTCCCGTGGGAAATCAATCTCGATAAACAAGCCAGTCCTGTCCGGCGCGTGTGCGACCCAAGTCCCCGCGTATCGAATCGGACCGGATTTATAAATTCGCCTCACGTTTGCGGAAAGGACTGCTGCACTCGCTAGCGCTTTTTGACATCCTGCGCGACAACGAGCCGAGGAGGTCGTTAATAGTCGAATAATAAAGCCGGGATATTTCTTAAGCCGCGGTCGTTACGCCAGAGATCCATTTGAATCGGGACCGGCAGCGACCGACACAACGGCCCCCGAAGAGAAATCTGTAAAAAAGCCATAACTCGCGGAATGCGCCGACTCCGGCATCCACTTCATCGAACGTAAACTTTTCTTCCCGCGTTTCGCCCGACGTTTCTTTCGCTGTTCATGTGAAACCGTGGCGGTGATAAACGCACCGCCGACGATTTCCAGCGATATCGTTGGAAACGGCGACGAACGTTCGCGGAGATCTCGATTCTGCGATTATTTTCTTTGTCGCGTCCCGAGGAAAACGTTCGACGGAGAATCGAGGGTGAACCCGGGGAACGCGGATAAGAAAGACACGATAAAGGGTAGTCGGTCGCCGGGACTTCCGGTTCTCCTTCGAGACGCAGGGAAATCCAGTTTGCGTTAGATCGCAACGAGGTCGCGTGAACTTTAGAAAAGGCGGGAAAAAGGCGAGAATGAAACGGGTTACTCGATACTTTCGTTTTGCAGGTAATCTGCGTGCAGGACGGTAAATGGGTAAAGGCAAACTTGTTTATCTATCGGGTTGGTTTAATTAAAAATCCCCGGCCTGGTGTTTAACACGCACAGGCGCGCGTGCTGGGACACCGAAAGCCGGATTTTTCGACGTCCGAGCCAGGAATTTCGAACCGTGTCTATCGGTTGACATTTCGGCCGATCTTTTGCAACGAACGACAATGTCCAGCAACGAGAAACGACAGCGCACGACCGCGCATTTTTCCCGTTTCCCGGCTGCACGAACACACGCACGGTGTAACACGTTCCGTCTCGCGATAAACGTTACTCGATACATATCATCGCGTACTCGCGCGCCGATTAATACGCCTGTTACATTTTTCAAAGCGTTCTCTCGCGCCGTTTCTGCGGAATCATAAGCGGACTAAACGAAGGAACGCAACGGCCGTTTAATTGCCACTTCTTTCGAATGCTAAAAGCCCGGATGCCAAAACGCTAAATTAGCGTTCGATATTAATATAGATTTCCGTCGGCACGCTACGTGAAAGTTAATATTGCATCACGTGTTATCTACGAAAGTATAAAGCTCGCGTACGCGTAACTGGTTATACAAGATTGTAAATACCTTGAAATTAAAACCACCGAAACGCAACGCGGAATACAATCAAAATAAAAATCTCTATTTCATTTTTTTCCTTGCTGCTTCTTCGTTTCCTTTTTTTATTTCTCTCTCTTCCTTTTCTATCTTATTCTTTTTTTCTTCTTTTCTTTCGTTTTTTTTTTTCTTTTTTCTCAATGAATTAAGAGATCCATTGCGGGTGTCACTCCGCGAGGCCTTTCGCGCGAAATCAAAATTTCTTAACGCTAACGACCACGCGCGTGTTCCTCCTTTTTTCCCTCACTTTTAATAGCTTCGTGCACTTGACGATTTACGAGATGTTCACCGGCGATTTACCGAATAAAAGTTTCGAGAGCGAGTCGGGCAATTGGGCAACGAACCGACTGTAATTGGGGCTGGCACACACCGAAAAGAGAAGCAGCAAGGTGAGGCTCGCGTAAATTAATCCTGCCCTGGTTCCCTTTACCCTGCCTGCCAGTGATTTTCGACGAAATTCATTCGGAAAGCGCCGGCACGAACAAAGACATTTCCCTGAATGTATTTCGTTATTTTCGGGTAGCTCGTGCGCGCTTGAAATTTTTCCCATGTGCCATTGTGAGCCCGGCTGTCGGCTCCGACACTCGAGGTGTCGGTGATTGAGATGAACAGGGTAAAACTCACGATTTTTTGTTTTTTCGCCGTACCTTGTATATTAATACGTCAAACGACACTCGTTCCTTAAGCGATTTTAACGTACCTGCATAAATAACATTTAGTCGCGTAAATAACATTAAAATAAGTCATCGTTGAATGGAAATTCCTAGTGTACGATTAAATATTTAGTAAACCGATTAACTTTCGTCGTAAACCGTGTTTTTTCGTTCAAAGCGACGAACTGTAAATTATACGAGTCCGATTATAAAATAATCTCGACACGGTTGGTGTCCATGACCCGAAAATATCTTACACAGTCGATTTACGAGTGATTATCGCTTGTAAATTAAAATCGAACGCTCCGCATGGACTCTCGAAGTATAAACTTAGAGTCACATACTTAAAATTAATTCCCACGATGTACATTACGTATAGGATGTACAGAACAGTTCGAGTTTTCGCGTCAGAGTCTAATTAACCGAACACCTGTTTACCGAACCACTTATCTAACATGGACTCTCATTATGCGAGAGACAAATCATAGGTATCGGGTATAAGCACTGCATTCCTACACGAGCTATTACCCTCCTTTGGCACACACAAACGCCATTCTTCCGTGTATTAATATTTATACCTCGACCGAACCCGAGACGACGGACGAAAGTTATCAACCGAGTCTCGTGACACGTTCCCCGTCCAGTTCGGTTCCGTTCCTTGGGCTGTTCCACGTGTGCCAATTAACCATCATCCCCGCCTTCGGTTTCCAGACAGGGAACGAGAAGTAACGACAACGTCGGGGCATACACCGAAACTCCGTCGACGGGCAGATATTTTAATTGCACGCACGTCGACGTTACTCGTTACACACGCTCGCAACGGTCCACCTGCGCCGCTAGAAATTCTTTCCACGTTCGATGAATAACAAGTCGTCGGTAAATAACACGTATCGTCAATGGGAAATGCATTGCGAAACGCTGTCAAGCTAGAAAAGTTGTCGTTCCGCGGGACCGTTCAATCGGCGTAATAAAGTCCGTACACCGCGCTCTACCCGGCATTCCCCTGTTTCTTCCCTCGGAATTGTCCTCGCGAATTTAGAACAGGCCATTTCCCATGCGTTTTTCTCCCTCGTTTCATTCCCTCGTTTCTACTCCGTTCGACACGGCCAATTTTAGTCGGCTTCGTCGAGCAGTTGCGAATTTAAAGCGCGGAATTTCTGTCTATCCGATTTGACCAGGTAAATCTTCATTTTTTCAACTTCGCGTAAAATGTGAGCTAGATTTTCGTATTTCCCGAGAGAAGAAACGAATGAGATAGAATATCGGAATCCCAGGTGATTTACCCCATTTAACGGTGGAATTTTTATCTACAGGATTTGAAAGGGTAAACCTTAATTTTTTAAAACTCACGTAAACGGTGAGCTAGATTTTCGTATTTCCCGAGAGATGAGGTAAGATAGAATATCGGAATCTCGGTCGATTTATGCCATTTTACGGAGTGAAATTTAATTTCACCCACGTTTTACTCTTGGCACGCGACAACGCAAATAATAAGATACAAAGTTAAGATTGCCATTGCGGAGTAAAGAACCAAACAGAGAGTAAAATTGAAGTCGTTCTCGGGAATTCGAAAGAGGCAATTTCTTCCGGCTTTTCTTTCCTATTTTCGTCCGATCGTTCTCATCCGGCTTGACAGGGTAAAATTTAATTTCATCGAAATTATCGTTCACGCTGCGCGAAGACACGCGGCGACAGTCCGTGTTATTACCGAGAAGAAGTGGACAGTGGCAGAATGTCAAAATGGTGCTTGTAAACGTAGAAAGTCTGCTACTGCCCACGACACGATTTTCCGTATTATTAACGGAGAGAAAATGGACAAAGTAAAACGTTAAAATCGCGTATCCGCGGCTACGAAAATTATACCCTTGGCTATCCGATCGTTTCTAAGCGATTTAACAGGGTAACATTTATCTTCTGAAACTTCGCGGTAGGCAACGACACGATAGGCCGCGTCGCAAACGGGGAAAAGATTCGAAATTACAAAAATTTTTTAATTCTCAGACGCGCGTGGGTTCCGGTCTGCCTGCGATCGCGGAATTCTCTGCTCGCTAACTCGCTTAAGCATCAGCACGCGTCTCGAGCATGCGATTATTCGTTTCGACGGTCTATTGTGTTCAACGGCAGCGTAATTCCAGGCCAATTTCTATCAAAATTCATAAATCTGGGCAGCGTGAAAACTGATTCCGCGTTAAGCTCTCGATATTTATCCGATCGAATTTAATGCGAAAAAACTGGAATAAATTACGGCTCAGAGATTTCCCTCGTCCTTTCTCGAGACGCCTACAATATTTAAATTTTTGAATAATTACACGGCAAAAATCACTTTCCTTCGCTGCGCTCGCTTCTTATCTCGTTGAGCATACAGCGCGTTCATTCCCCGTTCGTGTCTACGATATTCGAGTATGCGCTCTTTCTAATTATCGTGATTCGCGTTTTCAATAATTGGCGAATACATCGGAAGGATCGTTCGTTTACTAGCATTTCGTTTCGAGGTACACGAGCTTGAAATTTTTGTCAATACAAAATCGCTATGTTGATAAAAAGATATAGAATATAATTGATATTCTAGAAATTTCTCTAGCAGTATAAAATGATACTAGAACGAAGAATAAGCTATAAAAATTCGATGAAACCCAGAATAACCCAGAATAACGTCAACCATTCATAAGGATAACGAAGGAACGTAAATAAATAATCATTCTTCCCAAATCTTTCGATTAATCGATGCAACATCAAGCGAAACTTCTTTGTTTCGTTTATTTGTAATCACTATATCATCGCACGCGACAAAATACCTTGAGTTTCGAATAAAAATACTTCGATAATATTCCTGCCTCTAATTGACGTCTTCGTTTTTACGACCCCCTCGGCTTTCTAGGGCTAATCAATGCCTGTTACCGAGCAGGTTACATGTTCTGCTGGCAGCGTAAGTTGCAACTGAAATAATAAGCACGTGTGTCGACTCGGTGCAAACAATTCCGGCGTGAACGTACGAATCCGATGGAAGAGTAATGCGTTCGTAGCATTCGAGAGTCGCGTTAATCACTCGGCGAAATTACGAGCGAGAGATCGAAAGTACCCGCTGGCATGCGATCGTTCGTTCGAGCCTCTAATTGGTGTCCAATGCGAACAACGTGGAACAATAACCGACGGTGGAACAATAATCCGCTGGTTTCGGATGAAAAATCTCGATGGACCAACGCGTAATCGCAAACTCGAGAAAGAGAGAGAAGGCTGAATCGAGGGGAATAAATTCGCGAAATCGACTCGAATTCCTCTCCGGATTAATTGACTTATCTCGCGGAACGATTAGCCGAACGTGACGTGCAATTCTGGACGTGTAATCATTCGCGCGAAGGCTGGTCTGTGTGAAATGTTGCGAGTCAAAAAGCGTTTAGTAATCGGCACGTGGTGCACTGCGAGGCATAGAAGCGTTCGGCTGTTTCGAAATCTTGATAATACCATTGGCTGGAACTAATATGCTTGTTTCAGCTAGGTCTAATTAATTGTCTGAAATGCCATTTCGAAACGGCCGTGTTGTAGTTATGATTTGGGTTTTATTTCACTTCGTCGAATGTTCGCCGGCATTAGCAGCCAGTGTGTGGCACAGTGATACAGTAATAGAATAATACAAGGATCGTGAGTTATTTGCCAATGGACACGCAAAGTTTCGCCGCTGTGTAACAGCTTACAATTCTGAGTTATTGAACGCGTGGTTACAAAGTGAAACGACGTGTGTCGCGATTTCTGGAAATTCCAATTTCTCGTTACTTCGATGGCCAAAAAAACGCACGAATTTATTAAGCATAGCGCTTCCTTCTTAATTTACGAGTATATTAAGAACGAAATTGCAACGCGAAAGGTTGCAAAGAAATCTGTACTTTCGAGTTATCTAATATTCCACGTGGTAGCTGTCGCTTCTTGACACTAGCCGAGAAGAGATCGACCGAATGAGCAATCGCCAGCCACGTCACATATCCCGGTTACAGGATCTAACATGGATCGCGAGAACCGACTGGTTCTGAAATTGAAATTACGATAACTCGCCGCGATAAAGCCAACTCGTCGAATTAACGATCCTTTATATTCCGAGGAGAATTGTTTAGAATAGAAATGCTAAACGTATCGTTCGAACGTAGAGAAACAGGAATGGCCGGGTACTTTCTCTCGTTATGAAGACATTAGGCACCGCGGCAAGGTCGATCGCGAAGCATGAAAGGGTGTGCCGCGACGATAAGAGCTTTATCTGCCAACTTTCGAGACGCACCCGTCGCATTTTCTCGACTTCGTCGATAGCCATCCACCTTTTTCAACGCTCTGACTTTCTATCGGCTCGTATTAGCGATAAACCTAACCCCGGCCGTGCTTCCGCCGTCGTTCATCTCGAATCCCCAATTTCGTCCGCGGTTTCCAGCACGCCGCTCTATGTTCCTCTTACTTTCCAAATACAGATCGTAATCGGACCACCGCGATCGTCTCGTACGAACCTTAAACGTCTGTGTATCGTCTTCTCGTGCGAACATTCTCATTCGCCGCGTCCATGGTACAGGGTTGCACTCGCGCATGCACGTAGCAGATCGGTGTTGCGTCCCGACCAGGTTTCACCGCGGTCCTAATCGACTCGACGTGATGCAAACCCCGAGCAATCCTTCGAACACAAATGAGCGTTCGAAACGAGGAAGCATCGACGACTAATTGGTCCCTGGAAAAGGATGTTTACTGGATGTGACGCTTCCGCGAGCTTTCGATGCCGAAAGATGATCGACGATGATGCTGGAGTAGATACACGATTAGGTAGGTAGCCTGGAGCGAAGTAGCTAATAGTGTGGGATTTTTGAGAATGAAAATCGAAGAGGATTATGGTACTTTCGTGTGGAAATTGCGAAAATAGTTGGAATGTGCGAATAAAGAGTCGAATGTGAGCAATGTGTCATTCGCGTAGAATGAAAAATTATTTCTTTGTGTAGGAAAGAAATACGAATATGCAACCAATTTTACATTGTAGATCAAGGTCCGTATTATAGGAGAAAAATAATAAAAATTTCAAAAAGCTCCAGGTGTTTTCGAAATAATTTTTGGAAGTAGGAAAAGTTATTTCTCTGCGTAGGAAAGTGATACGAGTATGAATTCAATTTTATGCGATATATATAAAATTTTATATCTATGGTCAATGCATGGGTCTCGAAAGACCCCGTTACCATTTTCTGCTGGACCATACTCCAAGGGTTAATTTTTATAGCTTCCAAAATTTCTCTCGTCGCAATTACGATTCCTGATTCGCGAGCTTAAAACTGTCCTATGAAACACGCGTTCTCATGCGATTTTAGATGAACACGTATACACGTCATTCTAGCATGACGCCGTGAAATATATTATAAGGAATAAAGAGGCAATAAACGTTGGCGAAAATCGGTAGGCGAGGTAATAAAGAATCAAGCGCCGCGAAGAACCGGGGAATCATAGACTATGCGGTATCGTGTAGTATAATTGCGGTAACATAATTCAACGATATCACGGCAGCGAGTACACATATATTAATTTAGAGACTGCGCACTACCCACCGATCCAGCAGATACTCGTTTCTTACGAGTTGGAAGCGGCGAACTCTTCACGGTTATGGTTCTTGAAGGACGCTCATCGCGTGTCTTCCTGGTCTCTTTCCCGCGAATCCAGTTTATGAATGGATATATCTCGCATTCCCGTCGCAGCCCCCCCGTCGAAGCTCATTCCCGTAAAATTCCAAATTTCCTACACGTGTAACCGTTCAGACGTAATTAATCGACCATCAGGAGCACACGGCCGAGGTTACGTCGCACGAAGCGTCTCGCGAGATTATAAAATCATCCGAGACCAATTTTTTCCCGCTTTCACTGGCGCGTAACCACGCGTGCTCGATCTTTCGTCTCACCTGTGGCCCTAAGTGGCGTGCAACGATTATTTAATGCGACCATTATCCCGTACTTTCGACTCGGAGTCCGAGAAAAGGAACGACGTTTTTTTCTCGCGAGGAATCCTTGCGTTTTGCAAAGTTTATTTCGCTCGACTAGCCGCAGTCGCGGAATCAATATTTGTCATTAAACATTCCGACACGTAGAAAGTCGGCGTAACGATGCATCACGAGCCCGCCATTAAATTTATGGCATACCATAAATTTCATGAATATTTATATAACCGCGACTATCGCGAGCGTACAGCTTAGGTATTTAAACCATGACGATAGCACGCGGTGTGCAGAGCCAGCGAAAAAGTTCGCATTACCCCATTACACCGGTCGGCACTTGTGGTTCTTTGTCGTGGAATGACCTTGTGTAATTTGCAAAACGTGTCACTCGAAAGAGAAACGTGCTTTCACTGCTACCCGTGCAATTGCTATCTTTCGGACCTTAACAACGTTTGCGTTTAGATCGGCACTTACGACACGCGTATTTACCCGAGTACTTGGTCGTAGGTGTAATCAAGTCTGAAGATTCGAATCTTCGTAATAATTCTGATATTTTCTCTTATAGTACGTCCGTAGCGTACAGAAGAATTGTAAGTGCGCGTATTATATCGTAAACCTCTTTCTCTTATATAAGTATTTTATTTTCCGGACGTTGGTTACTTCTTTACCTCTCCATTCGTTTCGATCGGTTTCAAATCGGCTGACTAAAGCAGCCATAATACTCCATTAATTTCGCTTTCGTGTAAAACAACTAGTCTCGCGTTAATATTTCATAGCGGTACTTTCTAGCGATAACTATATACGTATCTCGAGGCAATTAGATATAAATATATGCCTCATTAATTAATATTCATTCAAGCGTGTGCGAGACAAAACCGAGCGTGCAAGCCGCATTCGAGAGTCACGTGCGAGCCATACTACTCGCGTTTCGAATGAAACACCGCCTGCTCGTGATCGGAAATAACATATTTTTCTGCATTACGCGATTACTCGTGGCACTGGCTCGAGCAGCGGGTACCAGCGAGCGCCATTTTCATCGAGGTTTCGCGAAAATTAAATCGTTTTCCCGTTTCCGACGTTTTCAGACGGCGACCGGGTGTTCATTAAACGCGACACGGCGGCCGCAGTTAATTATCGTTGCGGTTGTAATTAACGCTGGAGCAGAAACAAGCGTCGCACCTGTTCCGTAATCCCGATACCTAACGCGTCGAATATGTATCGCGATCAGGCCGGAAAAATGTACGGCTCAACGAGCAATTAACCCGATTGCAGGGATACCCATAGAAAGTAGACGTTTTCCGCGAGGCCGTTAAAGCTTTACGACTTCCTGGCCGAAAGGCCGAATATTCCCGCAGATATATCAGCCAGCACAAAAGGTTTATCGGTACCGGGATCTCGCGGCAAATTCGCGTTCTGCATGGTAAATGCCCGATATCGACCTATCGTTCGATCTCTTTCCCCGATGCCCGCGCAAACGGACCGTGCAAAGCTTCCTCGAATGCGATCGAGAGGAACTCGCGCCAAGAGAGACATTTTTTACTCGAAATCCACACGCGACGACTCGCTAGAAAAAAGAGAAGTAAGAAATAAAGGAGAGGAGGAGGGAAGAGGAAGAGACGAGGAACCGGCGCAAAATCGGTACGATGCGGAACTTTCTAGCGATCGAGCGCAACAAATCGATCGAAGTGGTCGTCGATGATCAACGTGAGCAGCCGGAGGGGAAAAAATTCAGCAGCCACCGGTGTACACAGGTCATTAATTGCGATTTATTCGACGACGACGGGAACGAAGTACGCTCGGGATTCTTGCGACTTATACAGCGTTTTCGGCCTCGATTTTCATCGTTCCACCGGCCGGTCGCGTTCGTTTCGTCGGAACTCGCTCGCTCTCGCGGATATCAATCAAGGAAAGGCCGGCGGCCATCCTCGTGCGCACATGGCGAGCGTAATAATCTTTTGCGCGGGTCACTTCGCCCGTTTCCTTTCGCGTTCGCGATAAATCACTCATTTTCTCGAATTCCACGCCGCGGAACCAACGTTGATTGGGCCTAGGTGCGCTCTCGAAGGCAGTCGACTGGTTTGGTGCCGCGATCGGCCGATCGGCCTCCTCCAGAATCCATCTCAACACCGTCGAATCCTCCGCGAGGCTGCCCTAATTGAGCAATTAAACGTTTCTCGGTTTTCGCTTCGAATTAGCCTCACCGAATCAGGCCCCGCCGTGTTGCGTTACCATTACGTCGATTTATCTCGCGTCTTTTCCCCTTCATTCCGAATGACGTTAATATCGTTAAGATGAACGCGTTGCGCGAGCTCGCACGTCTCACAAGTTCGGCCGATTTTCCCCGGGAATCCGCGAAAAGTAATATAATCAGCGCGATCCAGGTCGATTGCCACGCTGTTGCCAGGCCAGACAATACACCCCGGTCGCGATTTCATTGAGTTTTTAATTAGTCCGCCCCCCGGGCCCCTCGGCCGAGCTAAAATATCCGTGTGCGTCTCTAAGCCCGATCCTGTAACCTATGCTGCAGCCCACCTACGGATTAACGTAACCTCTGTAACACAGGCGATGCAACGTGAGCCATTACTCGAACACTTTGACTTCCCAGAATTCTATGCATAGCGTCGCGGCGTCTGTGGGAAATCGGCGAAACCGACGAGACCGGCGGAGGGGCCGGCGGTCTCTGTAAAAGCGTGTCGATTCGCAACTATGCTGATGCGCGTCGGGTATCCTTACGCGGCCGGCGAGTAATTAAGAACCGTGAAAATCGCGGGAAGACTCGTCGGTCTGTTACACATTCGAGGAAAAGAGATACCCGTGGAATCTAGACGATTTCGCGGGCAGAGCGAATTAACGGCCGACAGCCGAGCACCGTTGAACGCCGCGGAACAAAGTAACGCTTTGCTTAATCGCTTGCGATCTTTCTCGCGTTAGACGCGCATCGCACGTTCCGCTTCATCGGGCGTCGCGTTAAGCGGATTCTCACCGTTTCTCGCCCGGTTCGTCGTGTTCCTCGTTATTTTTCGCGAATTTCCCGCGTCTCTTCGATTTCGTCGCGCGATTTCCTCTCGATCGAGCAAAGAACTCGGTCGCGGTTGAAAGCAAAACGAGATCTCGAGGAGAACGTTCCCGTAGCAGAACGAAACTTTAACGCGATGTTCGTGGCGATAGTGGAAGATCCTAACGCGGTCGCGATGGAATTCGAATTGCAATCGTCGTCATGGTAGAACGAGATTGTATCGCGATCGTCGACGTAATGGAACAAGACAAGATATTAACGCGGCTGCGGACGTGATGGAACGAAAACATAACGCGATCATACGTAGATACAGCTGTGATGGAACGAAAACTTCCAAACAATCGTTTCCGCGGTGAAACGAGATTCTAACGCGATCGCCGTCGTGGCAGACCGAGATCCCGACGCGTTCGCTGCCACGATGGAACGAAAACTTAACGCGATCGTACGTAGATACAGTGATGACGGAACAAGAATTTAAAGCAACCGTTTTTCCAGCGAAGCGAGATTTTAACGCGAGATCCTCATGTCTGGACAACGTTTCAACGCAATCCGACGCGATCCTCCCCGTAGCAGAACGAGATTCTGACGCGTTCGTTGTTACGATACAACGAAATTCTAACGCACAAAAATTCGACAGAAAAATGAAACGGCATCGTTCGTTCGCGATCTAAGCATCGACCTGTTTCTTAGACTGCTAGACTCAGCAACTGAACGAAGACGCGAGACGAAACTCGCCTGGCATCCGAGCGATGACAGGATGAAATGCGCGCGAGATATTTATTAGAAGGCGAGCGCGACTCGGTGCATTTTCATCGCCACGAGTCGGACTCGTTAAGCCGAAGAACACGATCGCGCCGATATCGCCGAGCTACCCTGCAATCGTTACAACGATCGTCACTGCTGCGTAACGACCTATAAAACTCGTTGATCGGATTTTATGGACAACCGACTAATTTGTACGCGTCCAATTGTGAGCCGAACCTTCGCTTTCACCCTTCGTCGCGTTCTAACCTTTTCATTTATCTTCTCGCGCCCGGTGGTTCCGCTCTACATGTGTGCAGGTGTAGCAAAATCAGCATCATAGTCTACCTAAGCGAAACTACAGGCTGCTTCATTCAAGAATTGCGAGGAAAAGTCTGTATCTCAACGAAAGGAAAAATTAGCACTCGCGACTCGGAGTTGCGAGAAATGACTCGCAAGTATTCCGAGGTTTCGCAAATCCGTGAAAATTTTTGTTACGCGATGTCTTTTCGACATATCGGCCGACGGTTGTAATTTAAGGTGACGAAAAGCGACGTTTGTTGTTTCGCCAGTGCTACGGACGCAAGAGCGATTGGACACGTTTCAAAGCGGGAAATGTCGGTTAATAATTGGGAAAACCTCGGCCCGTGACTGATACGAAATTTGACCGTTCACGCTTGAAATTATCCGTTGCTTGCTCGCGGTAAAAATCTCCGAATTGTGCGCCTGCTCGTGGAGAAAAACTTGCTTCGAATTATATCTGGTTTCTATCCGTCATTTCGCGAAAGACAGGAGCAAATGTAACGTGTCTTTTTCATGCGGCGCGGTTATGTCAACACTGTTCATAGACAAATGCTATTTCCCGGAAACCCTTTCGATTGGCCCGCTACCGAGTCGCAACAAAGTTGCATAAGCTCTATGGCCGTTTAACAGCGGACCAAACCACTTTTTACTCTCCGTTGGGTCGTTTCAATGCATGGATAAACAGATTAAAAGCCAACCCGTGTAACATTATGCGTCACAGAGCCTTTCTTTCCACCTAGAAGAACGGCACGGGTATACTCGCTACCGAAAGCTTCCACGTTAAACGGCATTATTCGTTATCATTTAGATGGAATTTCCTGCGAGTGCCAGACGCGTGCTGCAACGTGTAATTATATGTCGATATAATAGAGAAGTATGCTCTTTTTCCGTCATAGGCAATCTTTAATCGGTGCATTCGTGTTTGGGTTCGTGTACGTGTCCGGTCGTGTAACAGTTGGTTTTGTCTCAAAGGTTTGCGCACTGTGTACGCAAAAACGCGTTTCATATGTAAAGTACCGGGTAAGTCGAAAGACATTCCTCGATAATTTTGCCATTAAGATACCATTGCTTTCTAATTGAGAAAATATTATTGGTATTAACTCAAAATTAATTTTATCGGTATCTGCGTATATCTACAATCTATACAATTTGGAATGATTAATATGCCCGATAAAAATGTGGAAGTTTTCTCAAGGCTGTCAAAGTATACGTATCCTGCCATTTTGAATGGTACATTCCACTAATTTCTAGTAAATTCCAATATTAAAACATTTCACAGTTTATTAGTACACTTCTGAAAGAATTCCGTTCATTATGCCGATCTATGTTATGTATCACTTTTTTTCTTTTTAATTATATCTTATTTCGAATTAGTAATTTATGGATGCTTATTAATATACGAACGTTTCTAGCGTGAAAGTTTGTGAAATGGAATCTTGAACCCCTTCGAAATTTTTCAAATTGACAGAAATCGCATTTAGATTTTTCCTTAAATCCTCCAAACTATCCAAAGCAAAATGGCCCCGTTTACCTAGCTGCACCACGCTGTCAGACACCTATTTATCCACTATCATGACTATACAACAAAGCTTCGTACCCCTTCGAAGTTTGTCAAATTGACAAAAATCGTAACTAGACTTCCCCTCGAACCCTCGAAACCTCGCGAAAATTAAAATTAACATCGAATTTTCCCACTCGCGACCGTCACCACGGTACTATCCCAGCTTCGAACTTTCAAACGAAAATGGCCCCGTTAACCTAGCTGCACCATGCTACCAAGCCACCTAAATATACAACGAAGGCTTGCATCTCTTTACAGTTTCCGAAATTGACAGAAATCGCAAATGAACTTCCTCTCGAACCCTCGAAACTTCGCGAAAATTAAAATTAAGATCGAATTTTCCCATTCGCGACCGTCACCACGGTACTATCCCAGCTTCGAACTTTCAAACGAAAATGGCCCCGTTAACCGAGCTGCACCACGCCAGCAGGCCACGGCACCTTGACTATCTATCCGGTATCGACACGGCGAGCCGAGGTCGAGCCGCTCGAAGACAATAAAATCGAAAGGAGAGCCAAACGGTGCCTTTTCCTCGCGGCAGCGCTATTATCGCAGATGACCTGCGAAAATGCAACGGCCGATAGACCGGTCGCACATTCTCGCGGCCGTGCATGCACGTTCTCTGGCATAGGCGAGTCGCAATTCGTCTCGCACGAGCGGTCGCACGATTTTCGTGTGTCTATCCGCGTGGCAGAGACAGGGTTACACAGAAAGGGAGAACGTAAGCCGGAGTCGTGTGCCAGACCGGACACGTCGGTTCGCCCCTTTTTTCCCGCCAAGTATTAAATAATCCCGCGCGCCCCGATCCAGCCGATTGGAAACTTTCACTGTTCCAGGGATACGAACTCGCGCCCACGATCCCGTTCCAATGCGATAACCCAACGATCTGCAATGACGTCGCCGCGAAAAATATGGCCGATGCGAGGCGATTAGTTTGACGGCTCAAGGGTGAAAGGAGGAAGCACTCGGGTGGAATTTTCGTCTGTGTATCCGCTAGGTAATGAGAGATATGGCGCGTGCAGCACACGACGAAATAAAAGGCACACCCTGTAGATCGCGACGGGTCTTGGGACTAATGTCACGTGTCCGTGTGTTACATACGTATACCCGTTCGCCGGAAATATTATTTCGTTCTTTTGGGAACTGGTTGCGAAAAAGTGTAACACGAATACCGGAGATTTCGTCTATTGAAAATGGAAAGGCTTCTCGTATAGTTTCCAGCGATATATTCGAATCCAGTTCGCGAAACGAGAAATAAGAAACGTGGCTTTTCGCTGTTTTTAGAGGAATATTATCGAGATTGCAATTTTGTTTCGATATCGGTGGAACCTGATTTAAACCGTACTAATGTTTCTTTGGAAAATTAACCTATTTGCATCATCCCTCTGAAGGGAGTCTCCCAAGACTCTCAATGAAATTAAGTGTAACAAACGAACTCTTACTTATATTTGATCCNATTAAGTGTAACAAACGAACTCTTACTTATATTTGATCCAGAAATTATACATATATTAAAAGAACATCGTTCTATATGATGCTATAGTATAAATATTCATTCTTTAACACAGTTGCGCGATAAATAAATTTAATATATGTAAGCAACAGTTATTGAGTGCGGATTATTCCGCTTAATGATGCAAATGGGTTAAACTTAGTTTATGATTGAACGATCTTTCCTTGGAGAGATATATTATCCTGAAGTTACTCGAGAAAGATTGGAAATTATAGTTGAGGTACTAACGGACCCAAGTGATTATCGAGATTAGATTTCGAATTTGTTGAAATTTTGATGTTTAATCGACGATTTACACTTTATACTATTCGCTTCGCGGGGTTAATCGATTTGGCAAATGAAATATTAAGAAAGCTGTGCTGGAAAAAATTAGGAAAGTAATTTTCACGTAATTTTAACGTAATACCGGCAATTATGAAAGTGCTAACTACCGATACAACGGTATAACTGTATGTCCTTTTTTCAACTTCGCGAAAGTAGAGTCGTATTATCGCAAAGCAGACGGATGTAATAGGAAATGGGTAGAAAAAAATTGATTTCTCTTAGACCCGTGATTTGGTCCAGTCTTATAGTTGAAAAAATAATTTTAGCATAATTACGAAGTCGATTCGACCGTCTGAGTTTTTGCCATGCTGTAAAAGCAGCGTTACATTGTTGCGGAATAAATGGATCGAATAGAGGAAATAGGTAAATTGCCGGTACATATAATACGATTTTCTCGTTTGGTAAAAGTATATAGAAACAGAGAGATATTATGGTCGTTGTTTGGGAAAGTTGCTCCTCTTGTGCGTTATCTCGGTAATGTTGCAAATTCGCGCAGCAATTCCAAGCGAAATAATATAGATGCAAGAATTGATTAGAAACTACATAATTTTCTACATCCATGAGGAAACATTCGGATCGAGGTTCGCGCAATATTTCCAGAATGTATAAACCGAATTGTAGGAAAAGAAAAAGGAAACGGGGAAAAGAATAATGGTACCAAAAGCTGCCATTAGAGCGTTACGCCGGTTTGCTACAGTTTTACAAGAACCTGTACCGCGAATAATGTTAAGGTCAATTTTTCTGCAATGTATCGAGAGGTTAGAAACTCGTGCTGCAAAACAGTGCCGTAAAATGTCAGCCAGTTCGGCGTAAAACTGTCACGGTGCTCGGTTCCCATACACCGTTACGACACTGGTTTCTGTTTGCAATTATAAACGAACTCGTGTTCGCTAAAATTCGTTCTTCCTCGTTGGAAGAAAAGGGGGAAAAATGAGAAAAAAAAGGAAGAAAAGGGGGAGAGAGCGGGAGAAGTGGGAAGAAGGAAGAGGAAAGCAGAGGAATGAGAGCAAGGCAGGGAGATAAGAATTAGTTGTAGGGTAATTAAGAAAATACACAACGACCGGGCCGTGATGCAACGCACAATAGAAAACAATTTGCCACTAAATTACGTAACGCCGACTTTTAATGCGAATAATACCCGAACGAAGCCGAGCTCTCCGCGTGTAAACAGGCAAAACTTGGCCGGTGCATAATTAACCATCTACGATCCCATGATCGATCGACTTTCGCAATGATCGCCTAGTTCTCGTTACCAAACGACCATACGCGAGCCTCCCTCGGCTTCGTACGTTCCGCGTACGTACCAGAGGAAATCGCTGCTTGTAAATTCATCGCGAATCGAATTCGTTAGCGAATTCAACCGAGAGGAACTTTCCCCTCGCGAGAGGCAGCCAGCGAGCCGATCCCTCCTTCGCGACTAACGATTTACCTCGGATCGGTTGCTTTTAATAATTAATCGATCGAAAGAAAGCAGAAGGATCGTACCGGCACGTCACGTAGATACGTGCACGCTTGCCGACGAAAGTTGGGAAACCAGCTTCTTGGTTATTGGAAAATTTATGCTCCTTATTTCGTAACGCGCGAAGGGTCATATTTGCCAAATTGGTTATCTCCGGGTACAGAAATTTATATTGAAACCTTAAGTGCTTCGGTGCCGAATTTCGAAAAAATTCGAAATGTCGAATTACTCACTTTTCCTCGCGACTGGTTGTTAAAATTATTGATTGTCAGAATTAAAAATGGGATGAAGAGATAACGCGTTATATGTTGATAAACATGAATTTCTTTTCCCAAAGATCTGGTTTAACCTGTTTGAACCGTGCGATTTGCTAGCCGTAGTCCTTTCCACATTTCGCGAGTGCAAAAATTTCCGAGAAAGAATTGATTTCAGTTAGATTTTAACTCAACCGGGGAAAATAGCATGGAGGTAAATTTTTTCTTATAATTAATTAACGCGCGCGAGCTGAAAACTGATTATAATTAATTAATATAAAACACCGACAACGTGAATGGAAATTAACGATCCATTATTAATTTTAATCTTAAATTTTAATCGTGATTTTGTACGTTTATTTTCAATTGCAATCTATCTATCCGAGAAATCGAAATGCAGGGAAAAATTAGCAAATGCTTCGGTTATTTCTTAACATTTGTCAGTAAAAGTATGTGTACAGTGTGGCGAATGCTCGACTTATGGCGTCCCACGGTAATCAGGTCCCCCCCGACCGACCAGCCACCTTGGCTCGCCTCTTTTGTTCCGATCTTTAATTTATCTCCACCGTTGGCACGCGGGCCGTGTGTAACACGTTGCCTATTGTATGTCCTTGCCTCAGAGGCAACGATTTATCGCACACCTTGCACGCCTTTCTGTGACGAAACGCTCGTTGGTCAGTCCGCGTGACAGTGTCCTTACCCGACCACTAGAGAGGATCTTAGAATATGCCTGTTTGCCACTGGCATGCTATTACGTAAGATCGGTAGCAGCGTACATCCGTGACCGATCGCGTGGCCGCTTTTTTCTCCGATTACACCTGTCACCACAGGCGTGCAAAACGATCATGACGACTCTGACGCGAAGAAATAGACTACGCGATTCTCGTTGCAACAGAGTGGTAGCACGCGCTACAATTTTCGACGAGAATTTGATTTCGCAATCAACGGGTGATCGATATTCATCGATATTCTCGTAAATACAGCGAAAATCGACGATGCTTATTTACTACTATCGAAAAATGAAATTTCGAAAGAAGTTTGTGACAAAAATAATTTGAAAGCTACGGATAATCTCTTTTCGCGTTATCAAGGAACAGATGCGTTACGTGATTAAAAACGTAACAGGATGTGTTATTATCTCGTTTTGTAACGAAGATATCAGTATACCGGTACGTTTGAAATATTTATAAAGGTGTAATATGCGCGGAATCCGAAGCTGATACAAATTTGGCTGCTGGAACGGCTAGCTCGCAGAAGGATTTACCGGATCTAATTCCAGCTCGGTGGCTAAGCCCGGAGCGGTGGGCAACTAGGAAGATTAGTGGAAAGTAATAAGTCTAGATCCAGCTGCGGATTCTATCCGCTGTCAAACTTAATTGGGGAGATAAAATACCTGTTCAGAAACCGAAAAATTTACGATCGATACCTGAGCTGCTTCTCGTGACCAGATAGAATTCTGGCCGAGAAATCGCTGGTGAAAAATTCGCGCCGCAGCGAAGGAATATCGCGAAAACTACTCGCGGTGAGAATCATGCAACGTGAAAGTGGCGAGCATCTCGGACGAAGGCCTATCGTAAAAAAACTTATCATGCATTCCCCTTTCCAGCGATCCGTACCGACGATCGAGACGAGGAGGAATTCGCCGGGCGAATTTCGCGACGTTGCCCAAAAACGGCGAAGAAGGAAGCGAAGGATGTTAGCCGCGAAGAGGAAAACCGCGCGAGAATTCGGTAAAAGTATCTCTTCGCGGAACTGGTCCTTGCCGGATGATCTCCGAAAGAGGAAGTGGACGCCTGGAGGACTTGGTGGGGCGTCGAAAAGAAAGCTAAGGGCGGACAATACCGGCGTTACGTGCCAATCTCGGCTTACATCTGAAGAAGTAGACCGCGTGCTGCATATATCATTGCGGTGCACTTTCACCGAAAAATTTCGCTTTCGTTGGTCCGGACCATACCGCCAGGCATCTCGCCGAAAGAGCGATCCTACCGACACGGACGTCCTTTGTTCTCTCTGCGAATCCATGGAGTCTGCACGCTCGGCATAGCCGACCATCGAACCGTTCCACGAAGAACAGAGCTGCCGATCTAGCCGATAACCGTTTTGCATCGTTGCAACGGATACCGATCGGCGTGTTAATCCCTCGAGCGAAGGAAGCGAAGAGTTTAATTGGGAAGAGCGGTAGTACGGAATACATTTCCGTTCTCTAGTCGGATATCGCACGGGTTAGATCCGCCGCAGCAATGGCGGGCGCGCTTGGATAGCTGCATTTCCTCTCGCGCGTGGTCGCTCCAGGCTATGCAGTCGCTTTTCGTTTTCCCCTTTTTATTCCAGGCACGGTGTTTCGGAGGATAATTCCCGGCGTATCGTTAGGATAATTGAGGCAAAAGGAAGAAAACGAGGCCGGTAATAACGCAGCGAAACGATAATCGGGAAAGGTGGAATATTATTTTATACCAGCTGCTACATATGTATGATCCCAAGACTGACCGGAGGTTTCTATTCTTGCCTATAATATTATTAGCCTGTTATTTATTCTTCTCCAGTGTTATTTATGCAGACACGCTGAGTTATTATCGCTTTCTTTACAGCGCGTTAATATCGCTGCGGTTCACGTGAGCGTCGATGAAACCGCGCTCGAAATATTCTCGCGGTGTAACAATAAGCAATGCTCGACGACTCGATGATCGATGTTCCATTGTGCCGAGGGGGAAACACGCGTGATGTTACCGGGAACGGGACGAAAAGTTTTGTTGACGAAATCGCGTTGGCCTAAGGGGAAACGGGATCGTCGTAAATTCGATTTCCGTTTGCTCGAATTCTACAGCGTCCGATCAGAATTCTGCGCGGCGCGCACCGATAGGATACAAATTATTGCACGGATTAGATAAACAACGTTTCGCGAGTCAAGGGGTACTTAAGAACTCGATTCTGCTCATATACGGGATAAATAAATCGATCGGGCGACTTCTTGCCGCGGTTCAGCCGACGACGACTAACAGAGCACGCGTAATTGGCGTAATTACCGGGTTCATTATTATTCTAGAAGTAACACGTGCGTATACCGAGCTCGCTTCTTGCATGGAATCGCTGCGAGCGGGTATAGATACCTGTTGATTTGACTTTCTTCCGACGTCCACGGCTTCCTGCACCTCCAACACTGACAATCGTCCACCCGGCACTCGTTCAGGGATTCACGCCTGCAAATTACAAACGAATTATTCGTTATCTCGTGATATCGTAAACGTGTTTAGCGAAACTCGTTTGCCACGCGCGCGAGATACGATTGGCGAAAAATACAAATGACTCGATATCTCGATCGCCGTTTTAATTGAGAAAGTTTAATTATCTCTTGGCAAGTGTGCGCGCCCTTTCTTTCGTACGATGAGGATTGGAGAAATCGTAAACGGCATTAGAATAGCCAGAACTAGCGTAAGGCTCGATATATCCGCTCGTTAATCAGTTTTGCGCCGTAAAATATGCCAAGCAGGAACCCGGCCACCTTTCGGTGAAAGTTGGTTCCGAGAAAAAGGAAAGGGCTGCACTCTTGCCGAACGTCTATCCCCGATATAGCCAGAGACACGGCCGAAAAGAAAGCGCCATTTAATCGGCACTGCAATAAAACAACCCCTGGCATCCGCGCTGCAGTCTTTTTTGCAGATTTCAGTTGGCCATGCGGCCTGTCACGTACGCCTCGACTCGGAGATTGGAACGGTTCCCAATTATTTGCATTTTCACCAAGTTCACACCGCATCCAACTCGATATATATACGTCACTGCGCTTTTGTCGACGTAGACAACGTCGATGGATATCGTTTCGTCTTCGTACAAACCGTTCCACGATTTCCCTCGCCGTCGCGCAATTGTTCCGCCATTTTGAACGCTCAAATTTCGCGCGTAATTATCGTACACGAGCTGCTGCTCGCTCTGGTCGGTTTTGTTTGCGGTCAGGGAGGTGTGAAGAGTATGAATCGTCTATCCGATGGGAAATAGCATCCGCAATAGTAACGTAACAACCGACTCTCACAGATTTAGGACAGTTCCAGTTTCGGTTCACACGTAAAACGGTGTTACGTAAAAAAGAAAAAAGAGATAAAAAAAAAAGGAAGACGTCGATCTTTATCGGGGTAATGGACTTGTAACACCATAGACACTTCTCCACCTCCTCTCCGACGAGTCGCGACTGCAAACGAATTTTCTCATTGCGACCACGTTCATTGTTACCTCCGCCGAACTTCATTTGCATACGCAAGCAACGCCGCAGTGCGGGAGATTATTTTTACCCGCCGCGAGACCTCTCGATTAATTTTATTCCCCAACGCTGAAACCGCCAATCGAATTTACAAAATAACTGGTTCCAGGCTGTCCGTTTTTACTGCCCCGCTAAAAGCGGGTACTCGACAAAGTCAGCGCGCAGACTTTTATCGGCGTAGAAATTTAATTACGTCTGCCGTATTTATTCCCGTTCGTGCGATTTTAATTATTATTACCAGTGTTTACCCGTATTTATGTACACAGCTCGGCAGTTCAGCCGATCAATTAATCAGAATTTTCCAACGCGGCCTGATTTTTTGCCAGCCAGGGAAACCATAGGGAACGGCGTTCGTTGAAAGTGAAGCGTGTAATCGAATCGTGCAATTACATCTTTCAATTGCAAGCTGATCCTGCGTCGAATTTCTCCTTTCTCGCCGGGCCCGATGTATTTATTCAGCGCTCCTAGTTTTCGCCGCGCGGTCAATCAATTTCCATGCCGGTTAGAGTAAAAGCATCGGTTTCGCGGCGAGTTATAGTTCGTTGCGGGTATAATAATCGGCGGGACGATAATTCAGATCGCGTTCGTCGGAGCGCGCGACTAATAATAATGCGGAGACCGGTAACGGCACCGGTGCGTTCGCACTCTGTAGGCACTGCGAATGATTAACATTATTATATTTAACGACGCGGCTCCACCTTTCTGTCTCGCAACAGCGGCATTGTAACACGCGATTTCTGGGCCCGGAATGAAAAATGGGAATGCTCTAGCATCCGCTGCGAAGGAAACGTACCAGGTGCGCGTATGAAATACGCGCGGATACGGCCTACGTAATTTATGATATTAATACGATTAAACATCGAAACAAAATGGTTAAACACATCGGCGCGCTGCAATTGTACATTCCGTTTAACGTGTTCCGATGATTCCGATTAATAAGCGTAATTTTCCGTGACGCGGCCGGCCGGCCGGGATTTCTTGTCAAAAGATTCGTATCGCGATTAAATATTACGCGAGATTTGCATCGGGCGAAAACTCTAGTAGATACTCCTTTATCGATGCATTTAATTTCACGTTCGAATAATATCCGGTAATCGCTCGTCGCTACACGCACGCAGCGAATTAACGCGACGGCTCGCGGTTTCCCGCTCGGGACCGAGCGGGAAATTATTCACGCGCGTACCTCGCGCGAGGATTAGACGATCGATTTTTTATCGGAATTTCTTCTTCGCGCGTGTAGAACGCTCGCATAAACGCTTACCGTCTTATTTACCAGACCGTGAATCTGTTTCTTCACGGCAGAACCGCCGAGTTTATTAATCGTTATGAAATATCGATATAAAAGGTAGGTAATTCCCTGGTTACAACGCGATCAACGTGTCTAGAGACAGTGGCAAGTAAGACAGGTTGTACATGGATTGGACGCGGATCGGACGATCTCAGATGAACTGGAGGAACGTGGACGTCGAAGAAGCTGGCACGGGAACGGACTATTAGATATTAAGTTTCGCTGATTTCCCGTGATTTAACGCCGATGCACTAACGTGTTATTACGATTAACCACGGAAGCAGGGCGGCCCAGGAAACCAGGCGTCGTTCTCGTTTGTCCGATGAGCCGTAAATTCTATCCGCGAATTTCGGTGTCGTATTCTAATTGAATTGAAATACGAGCGCAAATATCGTCGTTTCCTAGTTGCATCGTGGCACGGTGACGCAACCGGGGCAGATATCGCGTTGTCCGCTAGCAGCTGGAATTTTTTTAATCTCGTCATTAAACCAGCTGACCCCGTTTTCCATTTCGCGAGGCGAATTAGTAGAAAATCCCTAATTACGGAGTTGCCTAACGACACGGGAACGGTCACCATGGAAAATTTCTCTTCGCTGTCGCGCGCCGCCCTCCGCCATTTCCAACCGAATTTCACGCCACGCGACGGAATGCAACGGACTATCGAATACGCGATTCCGGTTTAATAATTGTCCCGCGAAGCCGTCATTGCTCGAAGGTTACGCGTATTACTTATTCCTAATTGTGCAACGCGTTCCGTTCGACGACAACTATCGATCGTGATTTTTCTAAATTTCCAGCAAAACCGCCCGAGCCCTCGGGTTTCTGGAAAGGTAATGATCGGTAACTCGCTGCCAATGAGTTGCGAACGGTCAATTATCGGACAGATACTACCGCACGCGTTAAGGATAACGAGAGAAAAAGACGGATAAACCGGGACCAGGAGGTTATTAACATTCCTCGTTAATGTCGACGGTTAAACAAAAACGGAAGCAAATTTTACCAACACCGAGTAAAGATCATACACGTGTACACTCGCGCCGTAAAATCTTATCCCGCTTTCGCGTTCGTCGTTCCGCCGTTTCACCGGTTTCCGTATCGACGGTTTTTCTACAAGGAACGACCCGATGCGGGTAACAAAGAAAACCTTTACCGAGGATTCTTCGCTCCGTATGTCCGTAAATGCGAAAATATTTCTTTGGAATCGAGACTCGTTTCGACGCAACCCGGTCATTTTCTCGGTTTACAGCTTCCGTTAACGGTTATGCGATCGTGGACGAATTTCTTGCTGGCGAAATACGCAGCCGATCTCACAATCAGTATGCAAGCTGCCACTGCTCCGGGCGAATTCTTAAAGTTTCCTAACCTCGTGTACACTCGACGTCTCGCACTTGAACTTCCCCGTGTACCCGGCGCGAGAGAAAAAGGAACAAGTGCGGCAAAGTACAGGCGCGTGAAAGTCCGGCATAATTGAAGACACGCGTCCGTTGCTTATTGGAGCGCTTATTATCATATGAAAGCGAGAATTTTTCCATTTTCTCGCAGTTGTCGGTTGGGACCACATTTTCATGCGTGTCTCGGCGACGCGTCCGCGGAATACGATATAGTAGAAACGCCATTGATCATTCCACGAGGAACGCGTTCTAGATCGCATGGCCGCCATAACCTTTAACCGATATAACCTTTAACTTCCCGTATGGTCTACCACGCGCTCTTCACGCCATGCTTCACTCTCTCTTTCTCTCTCTCTCTCTCTTCGGGAACTTGGTGCACGTGTGAGAAACCAGGGTTCATTCGGAATGAAAGCTTCTCACCGCGGATCTAACCGTTCACTCCAGCTCTAACCGCCGCGATCAATGCGCCGTTTGTCATAATTCATGCTAAGAGCGTCGACTTTTCTCCTTTTCCGTTCGTCTGTTTTTTAGAGAGTTGATATATAGATCGGCGAGAAAGTAACGAGCCTTGGCGAAAGACGAAGAAACGGCACGGGCGCCGGTATCCAGTTAAATGATCGATATATTGCCCGTAAAGATTTAATAAAATGTGCCCGAGCGACGTTTATGTAAGCATTTAATATACAATTAGAGACCTTTTATGGAACCGCGATTCAAATAGGGCACCTTCACTTCTATTTCAGATGCAGCTGGATTTTTGCCAACCTCGCTTATGGGGTAGATACACGGTGTTATTATTATAATACCATTTGAGGCGAACTGGTTGCCGGATATTTGCGAAATAATTAAGGGGAAATAGCGAATAGCAGCGCGGCAATTTCTTCGATCGTTTAGTATTCCGACTGGCATAACGGAGAGCGGAGCAACGGTTAAGCGACATAATTATTGCTAAATTTCTCAGGGGAAAGAAAGGGAAAGCTGAGCGCTGCCGGGTAAAAAGAGCCGCGAACTCGACGGTGCCCCGATCCGTACAGTTCGATCTCGGTTTTCTTCTCTTTCTTTCGACCCACACCCAATGGCGGAACGCTCTCGATTTTACTCCCAGTTGACTGATTTTCGTACTCCAGTGCGCCAACCTTTTCGATCGTAATCCAAACGTTTCATATCCCGTTCGCGGTAACGCCGAGTAGGCGATTCGTTCCTCGAGAAATCGCCGAGATGCGAACACAGAGTTTGCGAAGATCTGTCGGTGTCTGTGCGAAGAATACGAGTTTTGTTTTCTTAACGTCGACGGTCGTGTTGCGTTTAGTAATTAACGCTGTTGCTTGCGGGTAAATATTCCATGGCGTGCAATACGTGAAAGTAATTCGTGAAATTTGAAGGAAATTTATAGTCTACCAGAAATTACGAAACGTTGCTGAATGCAGTTTCGAATGTTGCATGCTACATACACGGTTATACAATGTATACTGTGCACGGTTCCAGTGTATAAAATTGTACACGAGCAATTGAAATGCTCGATATGTTAAGCACTTTGTTATCTTCGATCGATAATAGTCAATTGACCATCGATATTTTTCATATCACGCGTAAGCTAAGAAGGTGTACGACATATCTGTCAAATTTATAAAATTCTGCCTTACCCGCGGTAATATTTTTAACCGAACATTTACGACGGTATTAAGAAATAAAGGAATATAATTCACGTCTGTTAATTCTCGGGTTAGAGTTAAATTAAACGAAATTTATAAGATAGCAGCTTTCGACGGAATTTTTTCATGGTAAAACGTGTAATGGAATATTTCACGTGTAAATTATTATATTCGCGGTTGTAATAAATTATTAAGATCCGGAAAGTAGTTAATTATAGCAGAAAAATGATTTTTCGTGACATCGGTAATAGTCAAGATATATATATAATATATATAACTATCTGAACATAGTGATCATTGGTTTATGTACACAAGGAGAGCGCAAGCACGGCGGAAGTCATTTATCACTCGTACTGCAGATCGAATAGATCAAAAATTCCACGAGAGTGGTACTGAAAGATGATTAGAACGGACAATAACTATCGTCAGCATCTATTGATAAGTTGCTAAACATTGTTCACTCGAGTCACACTCCAGGACCGCATGAAATTAAAAATTAATTCAAAGAATCTTATATTTCGCTTAACAACAAATTTAATGTTTTCTTTCGAATACTTGACAATTTATCAAATTTCTAATTCAACAATTTTACTTTCGGTATCAAAGCTTCCCGAAGAACCCATAGATCATGTTTGTCGGTGTCATCGATTAAACGGCTAACATGTTAAATGTTGATATGTGACTGGATGCTGCACTTGGAGTTATCATACAGGAGTCGCATAAGCTAATCAATCTCTTCGGTAATCGCAAACTCGTTAGCATCCGCAGCCTCTTTTCTTCGTTTTATCACTAGACCCACCGGTGAATAGAAAGGACGCAAAACTTTGAGAATATAGATCAACGAGAGACATTGAAAAATCGATTACGCGTATGGGTAGAGAAATCGTGAAAATTTTTTAACGAAATTCTAGCTAATATTTTTTCTGAAAAATGTGAAAAACACACGTTTCGACTCGAATTCCCTGTTACAGAACAAGAAATATTCAACGATGCTACTCGATAGAATCGTATTCGTTATTTATCTGCTCTCATGCGAAATACTATGACAGATCGATTGCTACAAGCCCTTGCAAAGTTTGTAAATAACGAGACACGCTGTCCAAAGGTATCTTGGTAGATTAATTTTTGGAAAGCGATGCCAGGCTGGGAATTAAACTGCGGTATTTCCACTCCATTCCATTTTTTACCGATCTTGCCGATGATTTGGAAACGCGAATTAAGACATGGCTACGGACAGAAGCGTTAAGACATATCCTATTACAAGTTATAATTTCAGTTTACGTTCCTCGCCCGTTTCGTCAGCGGATTTTACGATGGTATAATTTATGTGAATTCTTCCAGCTCCGAGAGTAGGGTTAAGACACGGCTCGGCAGCCTGCAACGCACGTTTGCGAAAAATGCGCGACTTTTTTGCGCGGTTATAATAAACGAAAAGAACGCCGCGTTACTTTCGACCAAACCAATTTCTCGAATATTAATTCCACCTCGAATCGCCACGAGTCGTAATCCCATCTGACGCGCGAATGATTAGGAACACTTGGAAATGCCGGAGAAAACGGGGGAAAAAACGAGGGAGAAACGGTAGAAATTTGCTAGAAGTCCCTCAGGCTGCGTGGCAGAAAAATGCGGTGCGTAATAGCCGCTCGGTATCTGCCTGTATTCGTCCTCTCTTCGCCAGTGGCTTCCATCGCGTGGAAAAATAGAAAGACCTCGAGAGCCGGACAATGGAGCAGAAAGACTCGTTGTCATACACGGAAGTCGCATAACATCGTGGCCATACAGCCGCGGTTGTTACGCGTGCAGGGAGCCCCCGTTGGCAATAGGAAGAACCGGCGAAACCGGTCAAGACAGTAGGATGACACCGAAAAAGTGGAAAAAACAATATATCTCGCCCGTGCGAAACCTCCTCGTTCGTAAATCGGCGAGCGAAACAAGAGACGGCGAAACGAGTTCCGAAGCTTTCTACCGCGGGATTTCGTTCGTTTTTTCCCCTTCGTTTTCCAACGACACGATATCGAGACAGCGCGGAACGTTGTAAAAGTGAAAGAAACGCGTTATCGTTCGTCAAAAAAAAAATAAATAAAAAGAAGCGAGGAAAAAAGACAAAACAGCGGTCTTTACCGCGGCGAAGCGGTAAACCGAGGTATGCGTAGCTGTTATTATTACTTTTCATCGGTAACTGCGTAAAACTTTCATTCTGTCCGCCTTGTTCGAGTTCCCGAACGCAGCCACGCAGTTTCCTTCCCGTGATTTATGTCCCGAAGGGAAATCTTCGCGTCGCGATCTAACTCGAGACACGCGCTCGCTTGACATTTATACCGGCAGTGTTGCGCGCCAGTACGTCGCTTTCAAATATGTTAAAATAATCGTGAAATCGCGGTGACGCCTCTCCCGGAATAGCGTCTCTTGTTTACCGGCACCGGGAAAAGGGAAGGGTGAAGAAAGACGCGAGAAAAAGTGATCGCGAAGGGATCGGAGACAGAGAGCTCGCTCGGCTATTAGCCTGACAGACGGAATCTTTGTTTTGCGCGCGGACGTACGTACGTGCGACGAATGTAAGTACATATTAGCTCTCGGGAAAGGCAGCAGAGAGGTATCGCGATATTCGATTTACGTGCTTTCAATTCACGTCGGGAGATTTTGATTTTTTCCCCGGCCCATTCGTTATGTCGTATCGTTAGCGCGAGCGTTTACGGCGCTCGCGCTGGCATACAGGGATCCGATATACGCGCGTTTGTTACTTCAGCCAACGGATTCTACGTATATAGATAACCGCATTAACATATCGTGTTCTTCGTTACGTAACATCACGCGTATTTGTGCACTAGAACCGATAAAATGTAAATAGATCAGCACATTTTTCCCTCCATTCAGCGACTTTCACTAATATACATTCCTACTATGCAAGCGGCACACTGTTCGCTACGTAGAATCGAACTGCCGCCATAGTACCATACATTTCCTATTTCGTTTTAACCTGACCGCACCCTTTTCATAATGGTACCGGCATTATAGAAGGTATCGCTATCAGCGTTGCAGAAGACAGTGATTACCGAACGGGTGCATTAGAGAAACCGCCTGGCAGGGAATAAAAAGTCACTCGCGCTCGCTGTCTGCTAGGAAACCAGCGCCGGACTTGACGAGAGTCTAATTAATTGTAGAAAAACACAGGAGTACTCGTTAGAAGCTACTCGGGTAGATCCTAGATAGAGCTCGAGGAAGTTGATGGATGGGAAGGAAATATTCTGGAAATACTGAACCTGGAAGTTCAGTAGCAGTGTAACATGGGATGACCTCGACCTCGATCTCGATGGCATACCGATCTATCGCGAATTGCCTAAATTTAGGTGATTTTGCGATCGGGTACGCGGTGTTTAACGTAGTTAATTCAAGGTTGCGTTTTGTTATAGTCCAAGAACTCGGATTTAAAAGTAACGTATTATACTATTACTTCTGATTACCGTTATTAGCTAACGTTATAATATTGTTTCATGCGTCTCGGTAATTCCGCGCAATTGCAACGGTATCTGGCAAGTACCTTAATAACTGCTCCAGTATAATAGAATAACGAGCCCGACTCGTGATGAGATTTTCAGACTGAGTTACACACTCTTGATAATCGTACTTAACGATAAATCCGAAGAATTTCCGTAATTTTATGAAACAAGCGTGTAACGGCTAATTGGAATTAAATAATTTTACAGTGCACGGAGTTAATTTCTCTCGATTTCGCAGATGATGGAGGTTGCACGGTCCACTGATAATCCCTATCGTGTAAATCTCGAAGCGTTGACAAGATTCGAGAGTAACTCCTAGAGATACAGAGACCCGGAGACCCTCTGGACTTAATCGGCGCGTATTTACAAATTTATGAACACGGATATACAATTATAAATTTCACAGTTCGCGGCAGAAAATCGTTCGCGACCTTACCTTTCTCCGCGATGCAGATATACGGAACGAATTCGGTCTGCTAGCCGATAGGAGGAAAAAGAAAAAAAAAACGAGCAGTCAGTCAGAGAATGAAATCGATCCATATAAAATCATGGTTGGCGGTGGGGCCGATCACTTTCCTTTCTGTGGTAGAACGGAGGCGTGCTGAAGCCGTTTCAATCTCCATATACTTGATGTTGCTCGCCACAGGAAACGGCACCTGCTACCTTCCTCTCCTTCTCTTCTTCTCGATTCCACGAAATCCGCGCGCGTTACTTTCTCTCACGTGACGATCGTTCGTTTCTAATTGACATCGAGCAGCGATGGGAAGACACAGAGAAAGGTGAGGTCCGTTAATTATCGTCTCACAGCGAATTCGTTAGAACTCTGTCGCGTCGTTAGAAACCGGCACGCTTCCAGTGCGAACAATAACATCGACTCTTTGGACAGAATTACGGAGCAAAAGCTGTTTCTGGAAGCGTCCTCCTTTCAACGCCGTCTCCTTTAATATCTCGAGATCCTTAACCCGGGTAACACGAGCAGATCCCATACTTTTTCGCGAAATGTCGCCGTAGAGAAGGTAGAAAGTGTCGCGCTAAAAGCGAACGAACATAATCCTGGACGGGAGATTCTCGAAGGCAAAAATGAAGGCTGGACCCGGCTCTATTGGGCCGTGCCCCAGCGAATTGTTCGAAAATTATTCTCCCGACATTTACACACCCCTGGTTAACTCCACCTTAGGCAACCATGATCGAAGATCGAAGTCACGGCCCGAACACGCCGCGCTACGTGACGCGCCGCACTTTCGAAGGCTATATTTCGCGCGCACGTCATCCTCGAAACGCTCCCGGATATCCATATCTAACTGGTCCACCTGCGATTGCTATAGATACCGGAACGAGGCCACGGCATCGATGATGTCGGCTAAGTGGCCGAAAAGTAGACAGATCTCGAAACCTTTGTGTTACCTGCCCGCTGGACGAAGAGCCGGTGCCGTTCTCCGGCCGCGTAAAAATGGCCCCCAGTCGAATTTCGTTTATCCCACTGACCTCGAAAGGTCTGGACCACGAGCCTCGTTATACGCAGAAGGTGATTTGATACCGTGTACCCCGTGTATCGTGCCGTAATCTTACACCACCGGCGTGTCTCTTGCACCACCTCCCTTGCCATTGAAATCACGCGAACACGCGGGGGTCAAGCAGAAATCCGGCTCGGGATACCACTCGGTCATTAATCAGTACATCGGTGTTGGTCGGATAACTTGCTAAACCGTTCGCGTTACCTACGATAGTTTATCGCGATTTGCTGACCATAGCCAGACGAAAAGGATGGCCAAAAAATGAGACATCGGAGAAAAATCGTTTGTCTTTCGGGAACTTGCAATTAATCCTTTTATTAAACGCGTTGCCGAGAGGTTTTACGCAGAAGAAGACTGGATAGAGAGTGGCATAAGCCTCTGCTTCGGAACGTTTCGTGACATTTTCCAGATTTTCCCGCGGTGATAAAGGAGACTAGAGAGAACCACGGCGCATCCAGGCTAGCTCCGGCTAGACGGCTAAGCTCCGGAGTATTAAAGAATGGCCCGTTGAGACTTCCTTTTTTATCTATCCCCGGGATCGTTTCGTGGCTCGGCACGCGATATTAGATCCGTGTTTTATAAGACACGAACGCTGTCATCCTGTTACCCGCCGGCTGCCCAAACTTATCTGTCATCGTTCAAATTAACGCGACGAGGCTAATTGGCCGTATGGAATGTTAATTACACGTTTAATAGGATTATAATGGTAGAAATGAAAAGTGTGACACGGCGTGTTATAGAGAACCGAGGCTGGTACCAAGCTTTCGTCGAGTATCGATTAATACGTTGTTAAAGCCTGCTCGACTGTTCGATGTAACGACAAGTCATCGTGAATATGTTAAATCGGACGTCTTAAAGCGCTGGGCGGAGTTAGGTCTCGAGAACGATCTCGATGTCGAATAGTAATCGATGAGACCTCCTCGTAGACGAAATATCGTTCCGGCTTATAGCCTGGAACGTCCGGCCGCCGAAATCAATCGTAAACGAATGATTTCGTAACGGAGAATTATCGCGGAGTAAAAAATTCGGGATATGATCTCTTTCGTCTTGGCGTGAAATCTCTCGTTGATTTATTCCCCGAAACGAGCGTTTTAACCGTCCATGAGGGGAAAAAAAGGAAGGAAAAGAAACGTAGAACTGCTTTGCACAAAATGTATATTACGAATTCCAGAAAAACGTTTCCTAATTTCTCCCAAACGAACCCGACGTCGATCCAGTTTTTGTATGCCGCAATTATTGTACCTTTTTACGCGTAAGAATCAAGTCCGACACGAAAATGTCCTAAACTAGTCAGGTCGCGATCAAGTGGACGGGTGTTCGCGCAGGTGTCCATGGGTAACATTTTAACACTTGGACCTACAATACGGACAACATTTTTCCAGACCGATTTGGCTTTACAAAACCAACGCGATTTGTATCGCGTGGTCGGATTAAACAGGCGCCGCAGGAGCCGGTAATTACGATACTCATCGTTGGAAACGCGCATGGAATATCTATGCAGCGTGAAGATAATTAAAAAATAATTATTAATCGTAATCCGAAGGGAGATTAAACGACCGTTGAACTCACCGAGAGAGGGAAAACGAGAGAGAGAGAGAGGGAGAGGAGGAAGATGATAGATTTCGAGGATAATGGAACGAGAAAACGTATTTCAACGTAAACATCGATAAATCCGAGGTAGCCTTGCGAAGCGACCGTGTAATATACTCGGAGTAAAGTCCAATTACATCCACGGTGGTAATTAGACTTAATTGAAAAGTTTCATCGCTTTAATAGCACGATGAATTACACGGTTCGTTATCGATCACCATTCGATTCGAGTTGCTCTGCGTAACCTGCACCGCGGGAAACAATATGGCACCAGTTTCCAGCGACATTTTAGTCTGGTTGACCGGTCGCGTGATACGCGATAGGGAAAAATGTCCACTCCTCCGTCCTGCCGTGCCTTGAGCCGTGTAACAGATGTAAAAAAGATTCGAAACACGTTACACGACACGTAGGACGAATCCGAGTTCCGCGATCTGGGACCTTTCGCTGCGTGTTACGCGCGAAAACGGGTTCACGAAATCTAATCGCGAGATTTTTCGACACGATCCAGTGACCTTTAGCGCCATTTTTTTCCCCTCCCGATCCGTCCCTTTCCGATCGCAGACCGTTCGAAATGCCAACGGTAAAAAAGCTTTTACCGCGAATTTTAAATGCACGCTCGAGCGTGACGATCGATATTAAATAGTCCCGGTTTAATCCATTCATTGTAATTGCCGGGCGAAAAAGGCGAATTGGCAAATTGAATAAAACCGACCTTCACGGTGCATTGTTCCCGTTATCCTTGAATCTTAAAAATGGCAAATCCGTCTGGAAAGAGTCTCGATGGCTCTCGCGAGGCGGATTGAAGCCGCGTAAACGATCGCAGGACGATCATCGCAGGTTTCATTCCGACTACTTTGTCTCTTTTACTTGTCTCAGTGAATAACCGTCCATTTCAACGGATACGGATATTTTATTTCGCGCCGTTATCTTTGGGATCGATCGCCATTCCTGTCACTGGAAAATATAAACGAGTGGGCTCGACTATTATCATTGTGCTTTATAGACTGGAACATTTCAGGTACCTGTGGTCAATGAAAAATAACACGACGTCCGAGACATATCGAAAAACTGTTTCACAACGTTATTAGTACCTGTTAGAACGAACGTTTATCAGCAGACTAAAAATTGATAATTTTATGCCTTGTTCGACGGATGGGAAAAAAACTTGTCCGTTATTCGAAAGAGATCGTTAGGGTGATCGTTATTGCTGGCGCATTTCTTTTACCTACCTCGAGCGAATTTATGCGAGATCTCAGTTCGAACCGCGAGTAATAGAATATAGGGAATTTTATATAGATGTTAAGGACGTTAAACAAATGATCGCGGTTTTCGACAAACCTTCGAAACCAGGGAGATTTATCGACTCTGTCGACGGGTAACGAGAGCTCAAAGCCGGAACACGATTTCATTGGTTACGTGTTTCGAATTGGGGGCCTAATCGTTTAACGATAATACTTAGATAACGAAGAAATTGTACAGCATTATGCGAAAAGCGCATTATGACAGAATGTTTGATTTTGTCCGAATTCCAATGCGCTCTGTAACAAAACACGTGTGAAACTTCGATTTAAAAATAATCGCTTTCGTTACAAAATATACCGGTCTACTTGATCTCGCGAAGGAAACAGAATTAATGGACTTAAGTGTATAATAACAGAGCAATAACAATCAACATCGCTAATATCTTGTATTTAATGTGACTTAAAACCTGTCATTAAGAACCGAATCTATTAATAACTTGTATAAAATTTCTTCCGGTTCGCAATAAAGTTTTACACTTATAAATATATATTACTTGCAATTAGTATTTAATTATAATCGATGTTCTTTCATTTCTTGCTATCGGTTTTTTGTTTGAAACCAACAAGGAAAAAGTCGAGTAATTTTTCTCGCTAAAATATAGAAGCTTCTATATAATTTATCGAATTGTACGTATATTTCGTACAAAAATAACTACAATTTCAATAATTACCTAGCATATTACGTATATCCCTTCTTCGTTTAGGACAAAAAATTGGTAACAAGAAATAAAACAATAATGATTGTAGCTAATAACCAATTCTCTCGAACAGAAAACAGTATTTTATATAAATATTGTTAACAATGCCGTAGAATTTCGTACACGTGAAAGTAAATAAAAAAAGAAGCTAAAATACTTTTCTCTGTTCGACAAAATTCAAAGTACATTGCCGTCTATTTAATTTCTCGAGTTACACGCATATTCCATACAAATGAAACAATAATGTGGGAATGGAACGAATGCGGCCGTGAAAGACTGTCAAGTGCGTTTAGAACGAAAGTGACCGCGTGTAAGAGGATCGTATGAATGGTATATTTATGGCGGTGTCGAATGGAAACGAAGAGCGAAAGTCTAGGAATGCGATCGAGTGTTTAGGGTACGTGACCCACCGAGAGTGGGGATGCGTGGGAAACGCGTGAAGGAAGCTTGAATATGAAAGGAAACAGAGTACAAGGTGTTAATTAGGCTAGGAGTAAACAAAGTTATCGGTCAGAGTTTAGTTAGTGTTTGAAAGTCAGTGTTTGGAGGTCAGAGTTTGACAGTCAACGTTTTGGTCGAGAGTATAATGAGAAGTGTGTAGGATCTAGAATTATTAAGTATAGCTTCAATAAATCTATTTATACTGTTAAAGAAACGTTCTTTCAGTTTCCCACCCAACATTCTTACATTAATTTCAACATACCCAACAATATATATTAACAACCTCATAGAATGTAGTATATACAATAAAAAGTAAAATAGAAAGCTATAATACCTTTCTCTGTTCGACGAAATTTGAAACGCTTCAGCTTCAGCATCGTTCCTTCAATATCACACGCATTCCGCACAAACGTAATTAAAATCTCTACGCGTACAACACGCGTTGCCAATAATTTCGAATGACCGATTGAAACAGGAGATGCGAGTATCTAGAAGTCCCTTCGAGTCGCGTTCCAGCTCGTGTCTCGGAACCATTATTTTCCACCGTTTCCACGTTGCAATACCACCGTTCACCGTGTTCAAACAGCTTCGCGGTGATAATAACGATCAGGGTAATTGCGCGCGCGTTGTGCATAATGGCCGAAAGGCAGCAACTTGAAAAGACCGAGGACAGGGGAACTATAGCTCGCGAGTTTTCCACGATTCCGAGAATTTAAGAGTTGCCACGTTGCGCGAGCTTCTCATTAAGGACCGTTCGCTCGCGAAATCGACTCGTCTCTCGACCGTCCCTAGTCTCACTGCCGGAGGAACGTCCGGTTTCGAGGACCGTGGCCCCGAATATCGACCGTGTGTTTACATCGATTCTTCCGGTACAAGTCGGAACCTGAATCGTAGGACTCGAGCCGATACGTTCGTCGAATCGAAGACGTCGTTCTTCTAGACGGTCCCCGAAGGATCTCGAAGGATCTGGAAGGTACCCGATGACTTTCTCAACGATTTACAATGTTTTCAAGGAAACCGCGAGACTTGGAATATCATTAGACTCGTTTCATCGTCTCCTTTCAACGTCCTCGTTGCAAGAAAATACAGGGTAACTAGAAAATCTTCGCGAGTGATTCTATTTCGATTCTTTGGGACACAGAGGGATTAAAAAAATCCCATCTTTTTGATGCACGGTAATCTATGGTGCGACATTTTTATATGTGCTTCGAAATTTTGCAATAGCTGCATGTGTATATGGGACTATTTGAGTATTTTGAAATTTTGAAATCCCGCTTTACAAAATAACATTATTTATCAGGGTACCCATGACGCAGTTACGCCATAAGATGTCTTCCTTGTCGGAATCGAATCTGAAAAGTTTCTACGGTTTACCGTTCTGAGAAAACCGATTCATTCCACATTCATTCTCTTCCGCCATCGATACCGCGTTTGTTCAAGCAATTGAAATTTCCCATCGCCTACTTTCTCATCGATCTCCTCGCGACCCTTCCTCCTCGATCCTCCGCCCGATTTCTCGATCATGCCAACCTCTGCGCCGATACTTCCTTAATAACCAGACAATTAAACGAGGTAACAGCAGGCGTTGAAAGTTAATTAGATTTTCTTCGGGGAGAGCGATCGCGGGGAGTGATGGAGTGACGCGAGGCACGGTGCAATCCAGCAAAATGATAGTAATGATGTCATTACCACTTTTCCTCTCACCGTGGCAGCCGACGTTCAGGCTCATGCACCGAGACCTTGCCACGGACAACGCCCAGCCCGGCTCTGTTCCTCGTGCAGGGTTCACGCGTTTGATTGCACTTGAGCGATCTCGGGCTAAATTGCGCCGAATTAGCAATCCAGAGAGATACTTGGCCGGCTGATCCAAGGCCAGGAGCAAGAGAAACGGGCTAGATCCATGAGTGGTTATTACAGTGGTGAAAGATCCAGGCTCGTGGCTCGTGTTACGAGGATCGGCTCGTTGTTCGTGCCGTTACACAGCCATAAACAGCGTTACGTTATTGATTGTTCAGATCGGTAGTTTTCATCGCGTTCCGACTCGTTGACATTCTCAGCCTGGACGAAGAAAATAAAGAAATCCTCGAGAGAAAAATGTATCAGCAAGCACGATTAAATTCCTCGCGAGCGTGATGCAGTCGTGATACCTAAGCGCCGACACGATAATGTCGCAGTTTGGCCTGCAACGTTGGTCGTTATCTCGCGATGCTATATACGATTCGCGACGTCATTATGCCAGGCGACATTCACGAAGACATATAACGCAGAGGCGTGTTTCATTGTTTTCTTTCGCATTTTTCGCACTCGCTGGCTCGTGACGAGACGAAATCGAGGGAGGTTCGCGATAACGTTCACGGGATCGTTTGGCCGCGGTGGCAATCGGATATTCAATGGTGGAACGATCCCGATCTGGAGTACCGTAAACGGGGTACGCAATATCGGGCCAGAAATTGCCAATAATTCGATAGAAAGTCTTTCGCGGAAGTGGAATGCGGCAAAAGGAAGGCGAAAGGAAACGAAGAAAATACAGATTAAGATACCGTGAACATCGTGGCAGACATGGCGGCAGACGCGATAACATCTAGCTCAAGTATTTCTTCACCGTTACGTGAAACGTGAATTAAACACCGTTTCGCGATTTCAATTTATTTCTACGTTTCAACGCGGTAGAAACGAAAATCGTAACAGCCTTGATTACCTATTTCTCGATCCTTATCTCGTTGCCACCGTCTTTAATGTCTGTGCGTGTAACGAAGAATCCTGCGTATCACGATTTCATGGAACTCCGATTTGTTTGTAAATCTGGTTACAAAATATACGATCTAATTAAGATGCTACTTGGCTAGAAATATGATAAAAAGTAATCGTATATTTGAAAAAAGGAATGAGAAAAACAGAAAATACGTAATCCTAGGACATTTCGCGTGTTACGTTCCTGCGAGGAATGTTCGAAATGCAGGTACGGCTTGCGAGATTATCGAGCGAGATTTTTATTAGGCTCGCGAAACACCGGGAACATTCGCAAGTTTATATGTAGCGTCAAATCACTTCGCGGAATCATCTAATCGCTGGCAATCAACTGCACGCGTCTCTAATTTCCGTGAAATAGGCACGACGTCGAACTCTAATTTCAGAATGGAATAAAAAGCATACGCGACATGCAGCGTTTCTCCTATAACCGCGGAAAATATAGTTATATTCCGCAGCTTACGTTCAATTTGCGCCGAACGAGAGTTCCATGGATTTCTCATTTATCATTTCCCTTTCCACGCCTGTGAAATATCGCCTGCGAAATGTCGCTCGTAAAGTATTCGCGACCGGCTCTCGCCTGTTCGCGAATTACGCGTTTCGCAGGACGGTTTCAGCTGGACATCGCGCGTGACGAAAAATTTCGCGAAGCGGCCCGTGCCACGCGATTTTGCTCGCAGCGCGATGGAAACGCGAGTTAATCCGAAGTGTTAATTAAAACAGGTTAACACGCACCCAGCGCGGTGGTAGGGGCGATGATTCTTTCGGATATAGTGGCGGTATTAACGCGTGTAATTCAGTGGAACCAGATGCTTTCGCGATTAGATGACCGCGATAAAATTACAAAGTTCTAAGTATCACCCGGCTATACAAAAGGAATTACGCTAGTCGGCTGATCGCGGATCAACAAATTTTCCCAGCAATTGGACAAGGTGAATTAATAAATGATCGTTATTAGGTGATTAGAGTGGTTCAGATGGTGAAGATATACCCGGCCATTTTGAAATAATCGCGTTACGCGGCGGAAAGAAATTAATATATGATAATTAAATACGCGCGTGTTGCTTCAGAATATAAGCGTACGGTGGAAGAATTCCTTTAGATTCCAGGAAGGATAAGGGTACGAAATCGCAAGGGAGATCGGGTCCCGACGATCGACCCCATCGATCTAATCGATTCGCCGATGATCCCGAGAAATTTTCCTCCGCAATCGGCGCTAGGAATATTTTTCTCAACGAACCGATCCTCGAGAATCTCTCGGTATATCTTCCTTCGCCGTTTCCTCTTTGTTTCTCTCCTTTTTCTTTTTTCTTTTATCTAACTTTCACGATCGACCCGCGTCTTCCGCCAAAATAAAACGTTCCTGCTCCCACACAGAGAGGTTACGTAAACGACACTCGCGCATTATGCCGCGATGGATAGCTTTTATTCGCGATTAAAAGGCTATTTGAACGTTTGGCGCGAACACGTAACGCGGCTTATTCAGAAATTGAGCACTTTCGAAAGCGGCGGCCGGCCACGGGTCGAAAACTCGAGGAGCAGAGCCAGGACGTTTGCGTGAGACGTCGAGGAGAGTGAAAAAGAGGCAACTCGGACCGGTTCGTCCACGGGGTCGTAAACTCCACGCCCGTTGCAACGTAATTATCCGATTTTAGTGTCAGGCAACCGCCTAATTCGGTTAATTAAAAGCATCGCGAGCGGCGTAAAATCCGCCTGGCTGGACATGGCGTGAAATGCGCGACGAACCAGCGGCTACGACCGAGTTCTCTATATCCTGGCCGCATTTCCAGGATCGCCACCGAAACCGCGAGTGCAAAATTCCAGGACATACTCGCGGCGAACCCTATGTTAATCTTGCCCCGTTCTATTTCACCCATGAATTTCTCGAGCATTTCAAAATTCGCGTGATACGGATGATACTAGTTTATGGATAAACTCGCGACAAATCGTTTATTAATCTTGAACCGTTCTTAAGATTTGCCTATGGGTTATTTATCTGCGTATAATTCTAAGCGAATTCTTCCTGGTACCGATTGCAACGGTGTCTCTGATTTGTACCATCGATAAGCGAAGCTGATCTACGATTAGGTAAAATTACGACGAAATTAGTTACCTCATAGTAGACTATGAAAATTGTTACACTCGCGGTTTGGCTTCTTTTGGACCCACCATAAGGAGACATTGCGAAATAATGAGAATTAAAGAATGGCTCGACGTGTGAAAAGAGGAGAAGTTTCTATAGAGACTGATAGTGAAAGCAGACTGAATATAACGGAATAACATAAATAACATTAATCTATAATGCGAATTTACACGATTCTTTGATCATCGAATGAATATTTAATATATAAACTATGTTACATTGTGACTCGTAATTCGCGGTTAAGTCGGATCAAAGGGGGCCGAAAATGTGGTTGTCTCGTTCAGAAGAAATTTCGCCACGCGAATTACCGTAGGTTTGATGAGGTGGAACGAAGCGACGATCTATTGTACTCGCACAGATCTATGGTGCAGCGATACGGGTCGACGTGGGACGAGAAAAGAGCGAGGTGATCAAAGACCGTTTGGCCCGGATACGGTTTTCACGGGATCACCTGGGAGTTGTCAGTTTGCTCGCGGCGGATAATGCACGGTGAATTTTAATCGACCTCCGTTTATGTGCAAAGCTGATATATCTCGGTGTATCGTGAGAGCCGAGGTTTTCGTGAGAGTTCAGGTTTTCTAATAAGGGATGCGCGGTTCGCAAGGTATTCTCATTGTCCGTTTTGCAATAGCTGCGCAACGCTATCGAAGGCGTTCGAGATTTCTGGCAGGTTTTCAAACAGCGATGCCATCGATCGGCTTCGAAACTGCCGGAGCTTATTGTTCCCGTTGAACTTTCGAGGAAATGGAGCGATAATAAAGATAGCCGGGTATCTAATGGGATCGTGGAAAGAAGAGTTTACGACGAGATATGCCAATCTTATCGCGCAAAATTTCGTTTAATTGGACGAAAATTAGCGAAATAAAAATTCTGCGCTTGGCAAGACATCCTCGTTCATTCCTCGACGCGATGACGATGCTAATCAACTTCGAAACGAGTAAAGGTTCTTTAATAACAAATTTCCTGCCTTCGATTATCGTATAAATTCCGAAAGAAAAGAACGGATTAGCGACCGATTTAAATCAGATACCGATCGGAACTGTTAGAAAATAGATATTACATCGAGGTTTATCGACGTTTACGTTCATTCAATTAAACAAGAATTAACATACGCGTTAATATCATACATACAAGTGTATAATTTACGATCATGTTTTACCAATTTTACGAGTCATGTAACTTCAGATCCATCGCTATTGTAATTTCTCTAATTTCCCCTCTTCTCGATCATCATCGAGAACCCGATGGAGAAAGGTAGATTAAAAACCGACATAAATAAGACGTCGATCGAAACAACCGAAAGAATAGTTTACATTAAAATTCGCTAATCGTTCTCCGTGTCCGATTAAATAAAAATAAGCCCGGGCAAAAATGCCTCAGTCCGATCCGCGAAATTGGCGGAGTTTCGACTTGCGGGCACGCTTCACGGTGCATGATTTGCAAGTTTTTGTCGATTTTGCAAGAACCACGGAACCTAGTCGAGGATTGGAGATTTCTGAGAGACTAGCCATCGCGATAACGTCGATCAACGGAACTATGCAGCGAACATTGTCGTCGCGGAGCTTTACGATTACCTGGATGATCGGCCAGGCCCCGGGCCGGATAAACGGGCCGGCGAAAGAGGTAAATCAGATACCGATCCGTTGAAAGAAAAACTTACACCGCGGGTCGTTGATCGGCCGATTACACGCGGTTATACATGCATTTAATTAAATCGGAATTAACGCACACGAAAACATCGTGCTTTACCGTGCAGGGCGCGAGTGAATGTGACTATCTCTTTGCCGCGTACATTGGAGCCGACCACGCGGAACGCTTACGTGACTGGACCTTTTTCCACGCTATCGCAAGAAAATTTATTATCCGATAACAACAAACACCGAGTGGCCGGTGTCCAGACCTCCATCGCGTTCACCTTTGCTGCCGTTTAGAAGCGGGCTCGGCCGCTCGCCTTCCCCGCCGCAGCGATTCTGCAATTATATAAGACGAACGGAAGGTACGCGTAAACATCATTCCGCGGAATTTATGTACGACCATGCACGCCGATTCGTGCATTAATTAGCGCCATAGCGCGGTACGTTCATCGTGGTAATAACGGCACGCGTTCACGTTTACAACGCACGGTTCGGGAACGAAGGGTAATGCCGTTGTTACGATCGTTGCTTGCCAATAATTCGCGCACGCGGAAAAATTAGCCTGATATTGCGGCGTACATTGTTCAGCGAACGGATCGCGTTAGTTTGATAGACTCCTTTTAGCCGTTAACTTCGTTTAACATTGAAATTACCGATCTGTGAAGCCAATTCCAACGCAACCCGCCGCGGGTAATAATAATTAAAGTGATATAACAGGAATCGAAGAGGTTGTAACGCCGATATTCGCGTTGCCAACGAGAGCTGTGTATTACCGGAAACTGTGTATCCTGGGGGTGTATCTAAACTGCCGAATATGCGGTCGCTGATCGATAAGACGAGACAAAGAATGGCTAATTTTCCCTGGTCGACAAGTTTGTATGCAAATACGGAATTCCAGCGTTGCACTGTCCGTGAAATCCGTCGGCCGGAGCGAGAGGCTCGACAGGTCGACAGGAGATCGGCATCAGCGCGTGATCGGCCGTTTAATATTCGAGAGACGCGAAAAGAACCGGCGATTAATCGATTCATTAGGCCGGTTTGCTAACTAATCGAGCCACGACGGCGTTTCGCAACGGCCGCGAAATTGGCCGGGCAAAGCTCGCGCGGGAGGTGTTCGCCGCGATCGCGAAATTATTCCAGCCGGATACCGATAAATCGCCCCATTTGCAATTCCGATGGCAGAACTCTTTATCATTGGTGCACGCGAACGCGCGACATTTCGCATGAATTATCGTGGCTCGCCGGAAGAAAAATGGCGGTCGGCGAAAATCTCGGCTGCATTATGCCTCGTGCTTGCAGTACGTGCTCCGCGTACGCTCGCTATGAAAATCGGTTGTGAACACCGATAGATGGCTGGCAAAAGTGAGCGTTTCTATCTTTACAAACGGCTGGTCACTTTATATGGTAGCAGGTGCCAGCTGACCAACTCGGATAAGCGTGTCGAATAATCGCTGAAATATCGTTCAGACGTAGCGCAACGCTAACCGAACGGATGCAAATCGGCGGTTGTTTCGCGTGAATTTTCAGAAGAACGTTACGCAGCATGGAAACGAGATCTGTCGATGTTTCTTGATCGTTTTTGTTCAAACGTGTATTTGGCAATCTTACCCTCGCCGCACCTCGGATTAGACGTATTTGGCCACGCGAGCCGACATTTCCCATTCATGGAATTCGCCATATTTTCTATGTGGAAGAAAGCTCATGGAATCGGTCATGTTACGCGTGGAAACGGTACCGTTAGGAAGGAAGTAACGTTTTCTCTACGGATGCCGATTCTCCCGATCGGTTTAATCGCTGTTCTTTCCCAAGTTTCTGCAGAAAAAAAGAAACCGTAACCACGATTCCTGCAATATTCAAGTCTCAGCGCGCCATGTAAACAAGATCCAGTTTCAACTTTAAACAAATAAATCTACGAGTCTTCCTAATTTCTACTGCTAAGGATACAACCGCTTTCATCGCGAGATCCACGAAAATTCTCGACGTGTCTAGTACTGCTACCACCTGCAATCCAGGAAGCAAACCGAGCTTTATGAAACTTCTGAAACTACCCGCATCTCTGCGGTAGAAAAGAAACCACCGCGAAAAATCTCACCGACACCTAGACATCCTCCTCGGACGTACTTAGGACAGATCGAGGAACCTCGCCGAGCAGACCTGGCGAAAACCGCCTACATCCTCTTCCTAATAACCCCGACCCACTCGCCGATAGCCATAAGAAAGTTTACGTAAGCGACTTTCGATATTCCACCATCTCGCAGGCCGCTCGCCGATTTCCAAGCTCGCTTGCCCCCCGACACACGTCCTGGTGCATTGTTCGGTTTCGCACGCGTAAAGAGACCGGGTGGTGTTTCGCTGGCTACGTCACTCGGCCCGAGCGCTGGGTGCCACACCCACCCTAGGCCAGGCGTGGTACTGGAGACACTTCAATGCCAAGAATGCGGCGTAAAAGTGGTTCCGTTTCGTTCCGATCGAGCCGGAGGTTTCGAGCGGCGTCGGTTCACCAGCCAGCCGACTCCGCTGACCACTCGGCAAGTTTTCTCTGCCGATCGGCATTAAAGGTTAGATAATATCCGCGATCGTGTGTGCCGCCGTTTCCTAGCTGCCCTTTTCCTCATCCTCCGGATCAACGGCGGGCTTCTGCGAACCCGGAGAACGGGAAGAGGTAAATGCTCCCATGGAACACGTGTTCCACATAACGAGTGTCGGTGTATAGTAGGTCGAAAATGCGAGTCGGATAATAACGCTCGAGGGGGTTAGAATCACGATTCGATTACCACTTTAGAATCGTAAGAACGAATAGCGGGAAAACGTTTAAACGCGGAGACTAGATCGATCGATCACGGGAAGGTCCTGGAAAGGAAGGTTTAGCCTGAGAGACAACCCACGCAAGTGTTTCCACGTATCCAGAACAGAGATACGCGGAGTTTAAGCCCGTATCGCGTCGTTGATACCAAGACGGTGTATAAGGAGATGTAATTAGAGTGTTTCGAAAAGCTCGGGTAACCTCACGCGTAACGACATCTGGACTAATCCGCGATGGTGGAAGGAAGCGAGTCTGGCGAGTATCTGGGTGTACACGCGAAAGAGAGATCTCGGTCATTAACGAGGTTCGGGCAAAGAGGCTCCATTGAAACGCATTTGAATACGCTCTTTATATCCGAGGAATCGTAGCTGGTTCGGTGGCTATCCTAGAAACGCGATCCAGCGTGTGATTTATTACGGACCCCACATCGAGTTCTCCGTTCGCCGAAAGTAACCTTTCCAGCGCGGCGTTTCCGCGTCGATCTCTGCTTTCCCGGCGCGAACTCCGATGAAATCGTTAATGGACCCAGCGGCTAACGATCCGTGACGAAACGGCGTCGGACATCTCCCAATTAGACATTAATAACCGGCACGCGCTGCAGCTAGAACACGGTCCAGAGTTGTTCGCGCTGTAGGAAGGTGGTAATTGAATGGCGCGGCTGCAGTGACAAGTTGATCACGACGGTAGCCGATGTCAGAGAAGATCCCCTTGAGATTCAAGTTCACGGCGCGTCTTTCTCGTGGCCTAGGTTAATAAAACTTGCATCATCGTCCGTGCAGCAGTTAGCGAGACGGCCGTGCGAGGATAGTTCAGCCGAGCCGATTACGTCACCGAAGATCGTTGCACCTTGCGCGGCTCGTCCTCGATCGGGCAAGATCACGGATCGTCCTCGAGCGGAGAGATCAGCCTCGAGTTCTTCTCTCGTCCCGCGATGATTCCACGCTTCCCCCTGAGTCATCGTCGCTAGGATCACGCGCGGATCTCGCGAGCGTTGCGACAGTCGCGGCCGTCTCGAAACTCGGAAGAGATTGCACCACGATTAGTTCGGCGAAAGCCGATTCACTGGATCCAAGCGATCCCCGCGGTTACGACAGATCGATCCGACGAAGGTGATTCACCCGAACGAGACCCGATCGAGGCGGACGTTGCGACAGGGGAAAATTGACGCTTTGGGCTAATTTCGAGGACGGGGAACCGAAACTGGGTCGAGAGGATTTCCAGGCTTGGCGGACGTCTCTCGGTCTGTGGTTTCCTGGTGATTGATTTTTAATTTTTATGGCCGTAAACGAGCAGGTTGAAATGGCGGAAACGCTGGATCGCGAGAGGGTTTATACCTCCTCGCAGAAGTTACCGGCGAACGAGGAAACCGGGTTAACCTAAGCTCTTCGTTACTGAGAAACAATTACGGTTTCACGGAAGGATAATTTTATCATGCCGCGAGATTAAATGATAATCGAAGCTGGTAAAAAGCGCGTTATTTCATCCGCGCCGATTTTTCTAACTCGCGGAAAGGCATCGGCCATAGGGGCAGGGACGAAACACGGGCAATCAATTTTAATAGCGTTCCAACCGATATCGGCTACCTCGCGGCTAACGTATTTACCGGTTACTTTAATTGGTTTCGCGACTAGGTTTGTCAGCCGAGTTCCGCTCCCATGAATTCACGGCAAAATTGCAAAACCCGCCGAGTTAATAAACGCCGGCCAACGTACCTCGTTGTACGCCAAATTTCTCGCGCTTGTCCGATCAATTCCTCATCTCGTACGGCGGATCGAGGGGCCGGGCAATAAACCCCTTTTAATGAACTGGTTTCACGTCTCATTTCGCCGGACTCGCCATGTCGGCGGAACAGGAAAGGTATTCCCTGGTGACTTTCGACTGATCGACAAGGAAAAGCGTTCGTCGCGGTGGTCACATTGCTGCACGAAGCTGGCCAAAAAACCCTATATACCCGCGGACACTCTGTCCCCGGTTCGTCGCAACAAATGGAGCGCCGGGGAAACTGGTCCGCCACCAGCGAGTCTAATTAGAACGGAGGAAGAAAATAATAGGTTTCCGTTAAGCGGCGACGAACGGATTATGAAATTTTCTAACGATCAATGGCAACGGCCTGGTTCGCGTTACGTGCACGCTGGAAACGTGGAAGCCGCGGCTGCAGCTGCGAGCGCTTTTAATGAGATTCTTGCGACACCCATCCTAACACCTTGATCGTTAACTCGCCGCCAGGTGACTCGGATTAATCGAGAGACCGACACTTGCCGATTCATCCAGGCTCCGATCGTTACTGTCGCTCGACCAAAACTCGCTAATTGCACGCTCAACGACACTTGATAACGAGGAGCCGATTGCGAACCGTACGCGAAATCGGCCGATACGTGGGCGGTATCGATGCTGGTCCTTTCACGAGACCAGATTGATGTGCTTCGTGCCTCTGGACCTTATATCATTCGTTGCGTTACAGGGAGGAACGCGCTACGAGCGAATAAAATATGCACCTATTCGCGCCGTGATCACGGAAGACGAGAAATGTAATGTAAAAACAGTGAAAATTACGTCCTTATCGAGCCTCTAATCGACGAAAGTTGCCGCGAGAGTGTCAAACGAAATCGTACAAATCGATACATCGATCAGCAGTACTGTAACTACGTCTTCCCTCTGTCGAGTTATAAAGTTGCTAGGTGAGTTAGAATGTATTTGCAGGAAGATTAATATCTTCGGGATTTACAATACGAAGATTGAATTAAAAAGGGTAACTAGCATGTGGAACGCTTTAAACTGATTTGCACGTATCTTCCTCGGCTTGCATCGTGATTCATAATCAGCCGTATCGCATCTCACGTACGAAAAGTTGATTAGTCGTTATCGAGCAGATGGCGTACCGAGATAACCCTGTGAATCGCGAAACGGATTCTCACCGGATAATGCGATTCCAATTACACGGGATCGGCCGCAATCGAGGCGGAATCGAGGGAATCCCGTGGTTGCGTTTTAATTATGCATCGACGCGTGGGACGAATCGCGTGGTGACGCAATCGCAGAGAGAAACCGGCGATAAGGCCGCACGAGTTTTCCAGGCCTGGCGAAGGAGCATCCGGCTTTCTTCTCTTCCAACCGAGTCTGCCTCGTCCCGGACGCGCAATTGCGAAACGACATTTCGAATCATCGAATCTAATGGCGGAACTACGCGCGTGAAATTTCGTGAAAGTTAATGGCGTCGATAATACCTAAGAGCTACGACGACCACGCACACGCTAATGGTCGGCCGATAAGTGTAACAGAATTCGCGGGTTGCGCAATCCGCGCTGGATTTAGCGATGGATCTAGCGTTGGATTTAGCGTTGGATTTAGCGGCCACACACACGCGAACCACGGGGTGGGATTATCGTTCCACGGCGATGTAGATTAAATAACGCGATATTCTAACGCTCGCGACGGTAATACAACGTGTTCGATCATAAATCAGTTCGAACCTGGCTGGTACCTTAGTCGCGGAACGATGTGATCAGGTCGTTCCATAACTGGTCGAAACTCGAGAAGATATATGGGTAAAATCTATTCGATTGATCGATCTGCACGGAACGTTACCGAATTAATAGCGCGAGCTGGCAGAGGGCGAGTTAAAAATCCGAGTGACAGATTTTATGCAACAAGAGAGTCGTACATGTAATTAGAGATTGTTGGTTACGGACACGGTTGCGGATAATTGTCGAGTCAACTTAGTTGCCGATAATCCGACGATACGATTTTGATTTGCACCGCCCTTGCAGATCGAATAACTTATCCTTTCGCTCGATGCCGAAGGATCGCTGCGATTGGGACACGGAATTGTATCGGTACTCTTCGATACAGAAACGATACGTGGGTTGTCGTTGCAACGCGTGCCCAGCGATTCGATTACGCGAAGTATGCGATTAATCAATTAGACATCGTCGTAAAGACTGTCGAAGAACACGTAAAATTGCACAAGCGTTCAGCCATTAAAGCTGGAGTTTATCATGAAGGTAATTAGGCTCGCGAGAGACACCGAGCTAAATAAATGGCGTTCCGTGAAACCATTATTATTTCTACAATCGTTACCTAACAAGCAAGCGCAAACGCAAATTTCTTGGTTTTATTACCTTTTCAAACGCTATAAACGCAGGCTGAGAAGGTATCGCGAAATGCTCATTCTCTTTCGCGTCCAGCTATTCCGCAACAGCGTGATCGCGTTCGCGTTAAGCTCGGATATTTTTATTTCCATCTCCCACCTTTTGTTCTTACCTCTTTTGCCTTCCTTTTCTGTCCGAATGACACAAGAAATGTTAACGAGCGAAATTCTGCAAATCGCTGTGCGAGTGTGCGAAATTTTATTTTTAAACCTGAAATCTCGTTGATATCGAACCAAGCCAGCTCGAACTTGCCTTTATCGCGTGGCAGTTTAAATTCGGAACGCGGGGTCAGCAAGGTTTCGATATATCGAACCCTGCTACACGATCGTCTTCTTCTAAACTGCAATCGTATTATATTCAAACGTTATCCCTTTTACGTATTATTATATTTATTTTGCCCGTTTATGTTCCTCGTTTTTTCAGCGATATCCATTATCTCGCGCCGTTGGGAAACGCTATCCCAATTAACACCCATTACAGGCTATTTATTACTCGGCACCCTATCTTTAGGAGAAGAGATAAACTCGTTCGAAGGTTATCCGGTTTACCGTCCAAGATCGATATTGAAAATAATGGAGTCCATTAAAATTACAAGTTCGAGGGAAATGAACTCGTTTGAAGGTTAGCGGGTATCCTTCTGTAGTTGAAAATGGGACTCGGTCGTGAAACTTCGATATCGAATCGAATAGAAAGTATCGATAAAACATGGTTTTCCATATTTTAGAGTCGAGGGAGAGGGAGTCGCACAAAATGATTTCGACAAAAGCAAGAAATGCCCATAAATCTAGTGTCAAATCGACAGCAGGTACTTACGAGAGTTTGCTATCAAAGGAAACCTAGAGTTTTATACCGTTTGGCATTACCGTTTCGCCGAAATATTCAAATCAACAGTCGAATGAACCGTTTCGCGTCCGGGGACCGGTGTGCCATTCCCGGGAAGTGGTCGATTGAAATTACAGCTTCGAAATGCTTAATGTCCAGAGAAAATTGTCGTGTTACATGCTGTCGCTCGTTACGTAGTTACAGAAAATCAACGCCTCTAACAAATCGCCGGCAATAAGGAAATTTGGAAGTCACTTAAAAATCGATTTGCATTGGGCAGGATTGCGAGCAATTCGTAATTGTCACTCGTTCTCTTAGGCAACAATGTGTTGCGTTATCTGGCAGCCCGTGATCGTTACAACTGCGTAAGATCGCTTCGATATCTTAATGATCACGGAGCGCCATAGAGTTCTTCGGCTACAGAGTTACCTTAGAGACACGATATGACGGAGAAAGCGGTCGGTGACCGTCGAACCGTGATGTTGGCTACCTTAATACGCCATAAAAATAAATTGAACACGTTGAAGTCGTTGGCTCGAAATTTGCGAGCGGTTTATCGTATAATTCCGAACGAACGGGCTCTGCCACGGCGTATAAATCGACTTAGGTCAACCAGCGTTTCTGCGATTCGCGCGGAAAATCAGATTCGACTGTTTGACCGCCTCTAAATCTGGTATCCCCGTAAACGCGGCACGAATGTACTCGCTTAAATTACCTGGTCAATTCGCCTGTAACGTGCGTTACATTCATACACCGGCTACTTTGTGCGCGGTTGAAAAACGCGCCACTTGAGCCTGTCAGTCCGGGGTTTCTACTAGCATATACCTTTCAGAATTCCGAGGTATTATACGAGCTTCGTAAGTGCCGCGTACTCTCTAAACGTTATAAATACTCGAAATTCTGTGAATTCTGGGAAATTCGCTGGACGGAAATAGAAATAACTGATACTTTCTCCGATTGCTTTAAATCAAGCGTCGTTTAAACAGGGTTCTGTCCGGTGTTCTTTCACTCGTGGATTTTCTTATTTTTCTGCCACCTCGGAAAAATATTCTTCCCGTTGTTCGCCTTTCTCCAAACTTTCCTAAACCTTCGTCGATCCACAGTAGTCGACCTGTCGTCGCAAAGTGAACATCGGTGACCATCGGTGAGCTGTTTCGATATTGGACAAACGACGAGGGGTTGTTGCCGTGCAAGTTCAGCTTCTGAATACCCCGATATTCGTGGAAAATCGAATACGCGGAAAATAAATTTGTGCCTCTGTGAATAGTGTCGGCTAGTCACCCACTTATCCTTCCGAGAATCTCCGGTGAAACCTGGAATAGCGTTTGTCGCCATTCTTGCACTCGCGTCGATTGCTCTTCGATCGGATATATAAAGGCTGCGTAGGTAGAATCTTCGTCGATTGCCTCGAAAAGTTCGCGAGATGCGCATTATTCATCACGGATTCCGCGTCACGCGATCCTTCCAATTTTAAAAGACAAACTTCGGTAACATCGTAATTGGAACAAGAGCTAAGTGCACGTTGTCAGTTCGATCTCCGAGGAAGCAAATAATACATACGGTCGACTGGAACAGCGGAGATCACTATGCCGTAATTCATTTCCATCTTACTGTCCCTAACGACAAATACCTCGTAGATCATGTAACGCTAAAAAGCTACGATTGCGTGGCAATAAAAAGTGTCATTTTATACACTGAATCCACTCTAGATCGTATCTACGACTCGATTGAGCAAGTGTCGGCCTGGTGAATGGCATGAAGCTCAAGAACAACCGAAGTTTGACTTTTCTGCGACCGTGCGCTATTTGCGCAACGAAACTTATTGTTCCCATTAAATCCAATAAAACGCTACACGTCCGTCTAGACTCGGCTTAACGATTTCTATCCGCAAAATTTTAAATTCGATCGATTCCTCGGCCGAAAGGAAGCACTAGCTCTCTCTCTCTATCTCTCTCTCTCTCTATTCCTCTTATGACAGCCACGAGCGAAGAAACTCGTTGAATATTCAGCGAGCGTGTAACGTTTAACGAAACCGTCCGGATAATGATCTGCAAGGTTTAATGATATAATAAAAAAGAAAAGGAGGGGAGAGGGGAGAAAAAGAAAGGGAGAAGAAACGAGGAGAAGAGAAAACGAAAGCGATAAAGGAAGAGAGACGTGTCTGCGCGGTTTCCATAGGACCACCGCGTTCGATAAAAAGCCACGGGGCGTGGAATAAAAATCGAGCCAACGTCTTTCCGGCGTTCTGCACCGACGCCACGGGTGATTTTCGCAAATTAGAGGAGAAAATTCCCTCGCGCCGGCGTCTAGTGGACCGATCTGATAACGCCGGTTCGCTTTCACGAAAGCGAAATCGGATGTAAAAGGAACGGTGCATGGAAACTCGCGTGCGTCTAGGGATAGAGCAACTTGTGCTGGGTCTGTCGCTGTAAATTATGCGCCCAGACGACCTCGCGTAATTGCTCGGTGCACGAAACCGTTTAGCTTGGCTCACAATACCTACTCCACCTGTTGCCCACGCGTATTGTGCGCTGCCCGATTTCGACACGACTCGCGACTCAAAACTAATTATTCGGGGAAAGGAGATTTCTTTTGTGAAATATCCAACGACTGAATCACGCGAGTAAGCCCTGTCCGAACACGGATATCCTTGTGGGAATAATTAAACGCGTGGCCGACATTGCGTGCGTCGATACGCAATAGCGCGCGGAACTTGCGAACTTTTTCTCAGAGATTATGCCCGCAATTTTTTCGGCAGCCGCGATCGCGATTGCTCGCCTTAATCGCACGCCGATCGCACAGAGGAGCGTTCGCATCGTCGGAGAAAAAAGGTCTAGTGGAAGCGAGCGAATTTGCTTTTATTTATTCTTTCCTTTTCGCGGCTCGTTGCATCGCCGCTACAATGTGGTTGCTCGACATCCGTGGAATTCGAAATCGCGGGAGAAAGAACCGATGAAAGTGGACGGATTTGCTTCTTTCCTTTTTTCCCGATACCTCGGACACCTGGTATCCGTGGAACCCGCGATCAAGCGAGAAAAGTTGCTGGAAATCAACGAATTCATCCTCTGTCCCTTTTCCTTTCTCGGTCGCTCGTTCCATAGATACCCGCGAAGATTGCAGTCGTACGGCGAAGGAATTAAGGAAAGCCGGTGAATTTCTTCTCTTTTGTTCAGCAATTCGCTTGGTCGTGCGCAAAAATGCGATCGCTCGACGTCCGTGAAACCCGTGTTTAATCGGCGGAGAAAAAGCCGAAGAAAGTTGGCCGATGCGAGGAACGTAGGTCGAGCTGGTTCAGCCTTCGATCACGGCGGGGTGGTTAAGGTTGACAAAACGATGAGAGTAACGACGTGTCTCTACAGCATTTTCATTCCACGGACATTTCGAGATCGAGTCGTGATCACAGCCGAGGAATTCGTCGGACGAAAAACCCACTGGGACTGGTTTTTAAACGCGCGCTGTCATGGCGTTGTCTAAATGGTAATATATCTCCGTGAATCGTTCCGTGAAGGGATCCTGAGTCATTCACCGGACACCACGCAAGCTTCATTCATCTTCCCATACGCGACTGCTCGAGACGCGTTAGAAATTCGATCCCACCACCGTTCATGTCGAACACGCGTTTCTCTCGTGTTCCATCTTGAACTTCTTCATCCTCGATCGCTCGTTGTTTGTCACCCTATAAATTACGAATTTTCGATCCTCCGAAACTTGGATGGATCAAAAATTTCTCTGAGTTCTGCTGTATTCCGTCAAACTTCGACATTCGTCTTCTTCGTCCTTCGTGATCGTTCGACGTTCGGTACAAGTTCAAATTACTCTTGGAACCTTGCCCGTGCCATGTCGAAATTCTTCTTTACACACGCTGGCATTCTACGATTAAAACGAGTTCTACTACTATCGCGGTAATCTCAATGAAACGAACATTCGAGGCACGCGATTCTCCATAACTCGACTCCATAATTGCTTGACACCTGTTACAAAATCGGTGGAACAATGTCTATCCGTGGAAACTTGCTCATATCGGCAGGCTCACCCGTTCTACCTTAACCTCTTCGTCTCTCTTAATTAAATCAATTCCTTCTACGCTCGTAGAAACCGTAACGAAACGGGCATTTCAGGCACGCGATCTGCCCGGCCGCCATAGCTTAATTCCATAATTGTTTCACACCTGTTGGAAATTCGATCGAACGATACCTATTCCTGGAAACTCGCTCGAGTTGAAAATCTATCTATCTGATAAACTCCCGTGTTTCGCCGAACTTCTTCATCCCTTTCAATTAAATCGACTGGTTCTACGACCGCGGCGACCCGAACGAAACTGGTATTTCAGGCACGCCGGAATTGCTCCCGTTTCTCATGATTTTTACGCGGAAATCGTTTTAATTGCCCAGACACAGGGAAACTCGCGCGTTCGGAGGAATAATCAACGGCGTTGATTTGTCACGCGGGTTCGATCGAAAATTTCCACCGCATTCCGGCTTTAACCATCGACGTAGACGTAACAAGGACGATTTACGAGCGTCATTATCTCGTTTAAAAGTAGAATGCTGCAACAATGGCTGCGTTCCTCTATAATTGGACGGAATACGGAGATTCGAATGCGACGCGTATATGGCCAGGGGTGAGAGGGTTTCTCATTAACCGTGTCATAGCCCTTGTTACTCTCGCTGTGGTACAATGAACAATGATGTCATTGTTTCTGCGATAAAAGTCGCGATGAAGATGTACGGTGCCTTGTTCGGGCCACTCAACGTCGCTCGGCGATCCCCGGAAATTAACGGCCGCTTCAAATATTTGTGCGTCGTTTGCAAATCGAGACTTTAAGCCTCTCTTAACCTCTTAACTGAGAAATTCGATTAGCGAGCGCAAACTCTAAACGCGCCACGAGTGATTCTCGAGGACGAGTTAATTCGATGTGTCCACAGCGAATGCGAAGTGCCGTGTGGATGATGATGTCATTCTGTCAGCCGACAGAATTTCCACGAACACGATGATCTATTTGGATCAGTGAACGTCCGTCCAATCTTGACGAAATAATTCGGTACTTCTCGCACCTCTCTCTCTCTCTCTCCTCTCGAGTTCTTTGCAAGAGTTTGACGGAAAAATTCTAAACTCCCATTTCGCACGATTATTACACATTAGAGAATCGAGGGACGGACGTTCCAATGTAATCGACACAAACGAAAATACAAAAGTAAATTCGCGTCTTTAAAGATTCGCGCGATTATTGAATTCTCGCGTGCTCGACGACTAGCTATTTTCCAGCGTCGAGCTAATTCGTTGCCTCGATTGAAGAGTGAAAAACGAAAGGTAGGGAAAACAATTATATGCAATTTACGCGCGAAGCACTCCTGAAACACGTGTCTTCAAGGATGGGCAGAATGGGTGGCTCGATGGGAATAGAAATTCATACGAAACGCGAGAAGCTTGAATTCCGTTATCGAGCATCGGGCAAAGATTTATCCACGCGAGCCAACGATTCCCACAACAAGAACAAAATGCTAGCAATTATTGGTCGGCGTAACGTAGTAATAAATAGGTTTACTTTCCCGTTACGTGCTATCTGATTTACCCATTCGCTTATGCAACCGCTTGAAACAGGGTCGTTTCGAACGTTTATTTCCTTGACTTCGTATCGCGTTGTATGGTAATATACACGCGTCGAATGTTGTGTGTGCCATACCCTGGTGCACGCACGCAACTCACCCGGTCTCTGAGATACGCAACCGAGGGGTGCTGTAATGGCTGCTGCAGTAGGTGTCGGAGTAAGTGCCGGGATAAATGCCGGTATGGATGCTGTTCCATCACGTTACGTCAGTCTGTCACGCGGTCCGCGTGATAAACGCGTGTGCGTTTCATTAAAACGGTAATCGAGCCGCAGGATGCAACGGCGTCGCCAGCAACGATCTAATTATCGGTATGCGACGCTCGTTTTGTCACGCATTGTCTGCACCGGAAATCAGAGTCTTTCATTAAAAAGATTGCTTCCAACGGTTGACTCGAGACAGAAGGTACTTCAGTTCAATTCCTTTAAGTATCGACAAATTATCCCGTTGCGTTAACTTCCGCCCACTTTTGTCAAAGGTGATTTGAAAATACGCAGAATATTCGTATATCAGTGAGTCCGTGCCATTTTTGGAATATTTTATACACTCTGCAGTAGTTTGTGAAAGTGGTCACGGTATTATAAAGGAAGACAGTGATTCCATCTCCCTTTGCTGCAACCGGTGAGAACAAAAGCGAACCATAAATGGTAATAATTGTAGCGTTATGGAGAAAATAATTCTCTGCGAATAATCACGTTTCTGATTAAACAGAAATCAACGTTAATTTTGGTAGTAGTGGTTATGTGTTTGAAGAAATCGCTGAAAGAAAGTATCTCGAGATATTTGTCGATCTTTAGTCTGCACGTTTCGAATTAGCAATCATGCCGTCTGGCCAATTAAGAAAATTCTTATATACCGGTCTGCGAGGGAACACGCGCGATCAGGCTAGCCCACCGATCGATTACCAATCATAGTTGACTGACATCTGCTGAGCTCTCTACTATACTCGGCGACCCTTCGACTTTCATTCATGTTGCCATAACACGTCTGCGCGATTGGAAAGAGAGCTGCGACGCGCGTGCAATGATCTAGGCACTCGTACCGCGATCGATTTCATCTGTTTGCCGCTGAAACGGTAATAAAGGGTTGTCGTACAGTGCCATTAATTTCTACGAAAAGCAACGTTCGCGGGTTTTAATACCTCCGCCAGGCTGACGGGTTGAGAAACGCGTATTGTCGGCCATTGCCGGCGCCGTTTACACGCGCTCCGCCGTTTGTTCGTTCTCGCGTGTCCCGCGGAATTCCTGCAATTCCATCTTTCGAAATCGGCCCGATTTTCTCGCTCCCGAGAACGCGTTGCTCGCGCCTCGTCCGCGTTGACTCTCATCTGATGCAATTAAAATACACGCCGCTCGATTCGTGCATGAATTTCCTTCCCCGGTGATCTTAGATCGTATTTAACCAGTTGCGTCACCGAGACCGGGGCCTTTGACGCCGTGATTTATCCCGTTTCCACACAATGTCCTATTAAATCTTCGCCTTTTTTTCTCCGCATCCTCCGGTTACCGTTCCTGATAAATAACGGCACCTTTTTCTCCGCGCGATTACGTTCAACGTAATCGATAGGCGTTGATAACGATTGCCGCAGCAGAGGCGAGAAAGGAAGTAACAGGGATCGGTTTCGTTTTCGTGTTAATTGGCGAGCGAACAGAAACGAGCGGGAGAAAGAATTTCGCGGATGGAATCCCGCGACGCGCGTAAGAGAGAGTGTCGCGTTTCTTTCTCGCGTTTGCCTGATTCATTAACACCCATCGGCGCGATAACATCGACGGGTGCCTGTATATGGGTGAAATTCGATGTTCCCTGATTTATTTCCAGATAGAAATCGCTGCCCGGCAGAGGCGTCGCGTTGATTTAGTCCGCACACCTGCTAAAATACCGGAAGCCTGACACTTGGCGCGGGACCAGATCCGACATAGAATCAAAATGATTTAATTTTGGAACCGCGTCCGTGTATCATTCTACCTTGACGTACATTCCGAGCTGTAATTCCACTCATAGAGCATGTAAGCTCGGTCGTTAATGCGAATTAAAGGGACAGTGAGTGGAAGAAAAGTAACCGGTACTCTTCCCAGTGGAACGATCACGAGACCAAGAAAACGACACGAGCATCTCGACCATGTTCCGACGATAAATCTACCCACGATTTATGCGCGTCTATTTCTACTCAACCGGTCAAATGGCAGAGTCGTAAACAAAAGTTATGTTCTTCATAATTGGAATGCAAATAATAGACGATAATAAATAAACCGAATCATTTTTGGACAGCAACGAAAGGAATTATTTTAAACGCGGATGTAGACCGAAAGTCAACAATACGGAAATTTTGCATCGTCGAAGAGTAATAGCAATACGATATCGGTAATTCTGATTCGTTAAATATGGTACTTTGAAAATAATTTTAATATTGTTCATTGTTAATTTTAATACAGCGTTTCGTTGTTGACAATCCGAGGTGCGGCTGTGTAGTTTTAAACGCTTTGTTTTACGACGGTTGTATCGATATTAATCTTCCTGACACACGTCCACGATTGGATCTCGTACATTCAGATGAGTATTGGTACGATTTTTCACCGGCGTATCTCTCGCGATTGAGAAGAGAGAGAGAAACCAGATCTTTAATAGCTTTATTGTTCTTATTTATATCTACATCTTATTTGACACGGTATAAGAGGGTAAAAAGTGGTCGACCTGTCAATATGATCGATCGCGTTAGACGAAGTAGGCTAGGCGCGAGTGTCGGAAGAAAAGCAAGCCGATATGGAGAAAATTAATTATACGTATGAATATTACGCGCGAGAAAAGTCGTTCGAGAAACATTTTTAATTGAAGGCCTAGGAATGATCGTTTGGACGATAAATCGTGATAAATTTAGTGTTAATAACGCTAGAGATTCATTAGCAGTTTCACCCGTTCATCTTCGCCTAGAGAAAAGGGAGAAGGAAATGGAAATATATCTCAATCTCGACAGACCAGTCATTGTCCATAAATTTTTCTCTAATTAACATCGATCGTAATTGCACAATTAATTAGGGTTAGTTTCTTTGCCAGAAGAAGTCGCGGAATTGGATCGCGAAACCAGCCAGCTCTATCCTGTCCAGCCTGCAAAAGCTCCCATGTGTGCATTAAGTGGCTGCTCGCGTGCATATCTGTTACAGACGCTTTAGCTCATACATCAATTAACTCGCTGTTACTCGCTACTTGTTATACGAACACGCGGCCTATCGTTCCCTTCCTGGACAGACCGATCGCAACGTGGAATCTCGACGAGCCAGCAGCGATACACGGACTCGAGCAACTTCGAGTTTCCCTTTACATTTCGAATTTCGCTCTCGTTACATTTCGAGCGTGCAATCAGCAAAAAAGAAATTGCCAACGCTTTCACTTTTGCTTACTCCCGGTCCACGACGATTCAGGCCGACTAATTATCAGCGATCCGGTAGCTGCTCCCTCATTTCCCTACGACTCGTCGTCGATACCGGAATCCAGACTAATCAATGACGATTGATGTTCTCGTTCCACGTGAAAACGTTACGATAGACCAATGACTTTCAACGAGTCTACCGTGACATGTCAAGCAGCGTATCGTAGTCATTTTTTCCCGAGAATTTAAAAGAAAATACGCGATATTTACTCAGTCCGTCAAGGAAAAAGTGATAAATGATTAAACGCGGTAATAGCTGTCTGATATAAATCGATATTATACTTAGTTTCCTCCGTTACGTCGATAACGAACATAATACGCTTTTTGGTAGTAATTAGCAGAATGGTAAAAATGAGTTTACTGCGCAGAATTTCGCTAATTAGTTCAGGAGTGTCATAAAATAAAACAGGTTGGATATCGCCACGCTGGATTATCGGAGACTGGTGTGGTTTCTTAATATAAAGATAACTCAATGAAAATACAAAAAATCGTACAGGCGGATATCGATGTAGACGATGTAGGGAGAGATAAGTTTGAACTGGAGCTTTAAGTGGAACGGAACGAGCATGTTTTACAGGGGTTTGCACACCGTTTAATTAGTTTCAGCGTTCGCTTTATATCGTGGAATTTATATTCGACGAACGAGCTGTTAATTACGATCGAGAGACCCGGGAACCAGACCGGCATGGGTAAACGACAGACGGCTGCCATTTTCCCGATCATCCGATCCTGCCCGGAGGTTCACGCGATCGATCTCCTCTCTCGAAAAAGTTCGTCCATATTTTTAGAAGCCGACTTTCCATTTACGACCGATCGATCCTTCTCGCATCGACTACCTAAAAGTGAAAACCAGTCGCGACCCAGTTAATTTTAACAGCCTGGCCAAACTCGAGTAACGTCAAACGTGGATCGCGATATGGCGAATCTCGATAATCCCGTGGCTCATTACCCGCCTCGCAGGAGGTCGTTGTCGCGGATATTCCAAGATAGGCATCGACTTGATTCGAGCGATATGGCGTGCTCGTAAAATCAATCGAGCCTAAAAGTACAAGTGTCCCGGTTCCGAGACGGTGATCCGACATATCTAGGAGATACGCGGACGATAAAACGATGGAAGCGTTGATCGACGTCGGTTCGACACGCATTCCGAGAAAACGAAAAAGAAATTGAAACGTTCCGCGCGAAATATTCCTAGACCTGACACGAAATTAATTTCAAATTTAGCGAATCAATGGCGAATGCTAATTAACGAACAGGATTCGATGATAAATCGAGCTCTTTTAGTTTCACCGGACATCGTTGAACAGGATCATTTCGATTCGAGTGTGCCATTTGGTACGACAGTTTACGAGCCTGCTGTATCGTTCGTGGCAGCATTAAAACATCGTACTGCCTGTCGAATTAAAACATCGGCCGATTAAATGACGGACACACGACCAAGGTGATATCGCGAAATTTGTCACGCGCCGAGAAACGTTTCCTAAACGGATCGAATCCTTCCGATGTCCAAAACCGTTCCGCAGCTTTTTCTTTCCCTGCTTCTGCTTCTCGGCTCGTTACCGGTTGCGGCCGGAAGCTTTCGCGAGGTTGCTCAACGAAGAAAGTGACCGCCGAACGAAGTGAGTCATTTAAAACGGGATATTTGGAAAGTTGCAAAGATTTTCGCCGAGGACGCAGGCATTCGCCATTGTGCCGCGTGCTAGACGATAAGCATCGCGTAATAAATCCTCGCCGCGAGCGCGAAATTTCGCGATAAAGATATATCGATGCCCGGCGTGGCAGCCTGGATCTCCGAGATCGCCGGGAATACGCATCTGATCGCATCTCGGCGATATCATCGGCGATGCATCATGCCCGCCGGCCGGGAAAACAAAATGGCGAAAGAGTATGGCGTTAGGAAATGTCGAATGGGGTTTTCCCGTTTAACAATCCACGGTCGAACGATTCGGGTAATAGGATTCATTAATAATCCCGTGGAACGAAACAGATGCGTTGAAAGTAGCATTTCAGTTTAACGCGCGAGCGATAGTCGTTGAACTTACACCAGATTCGCGTGCATCGCGTTTTTTCCGTGCGCACATTCAAACGTGACAATTAAACGAAATTTATGGAGCATTTTCCCTTCGATCGCTTCGAGGGAACGATTTTAAAGTCGTTGAAATCGTTTAATTTCCGTGCTGTTAGTTTAATTCGCCCAGCTGATCGTCGGGAATGTGACACTGCGCGAAGATTAATGGGAAAATTCGAGGAACGGAAGTCGAGAGTGGATCACGGCGAGTAATTAACGCGCGACACGCGTGACGTAACGTGAACGGGGAAATTACAAGCCTCGAAACCTGATCGAACGGCTGAGAATCTCGATGGCAACTCGCCGAACGTGTTCCCGCGAAAAGTCGACGAGAACATGGCGCGTAATGGGTAACAGCTAAAAAGTTCGCGTAGTCGCATGCGAAAAGGAAGAAGGACGTCACCTTGAAAGCGTGCAGTCGTCGGAGCGTAACGCGAGTTGGTTAACGATCGATCGGTATCGCGATGAAACAAGAGGAATAGATCGCAAGCTCCCGGTCGAATTCGACCTCGTTCGCTTCGCTTCGCTTTGCGCAAAACGGAACAGCACGAGAGGAAACGGCAAAAGGAAAAAGAAATCGAAATCATAATAGAAGTTGGACTCGTAGCTTGCGAGACGATGCGAAACTCGATAACGATAATCGGTCAATTACGAGAAAAATGGTAATTACCGTCGACGAATTTACGAGCATCCTTATCGATTTGTTTATTTTATTTACTAACAAGCTCGATATCACGCGTGTACGCATTTGCTTTATCATCGAGCGATGAGCGGTAAATCAACGGGAATCTCTTGGTGCATAAAGTAGCAAGCGTGACGAAATTCCGATAAGCTATCGGCAGAATTCTATCACGGGGAACGTCGGTCGTGGAAAGAAAGTGCTTAAATTTCACCGCGGTGAGATTTAAAGCACGCCACGGGAGATACGCGAGATCAAATGTCCCGAGCAGCGCGGACAAATTATACGTGCGGGATACGAGAATTACGCCCGGCCGATTTTATCCACGAGCAGAGAATCGGCGGAAGGGAAAATGAGTAAAATTTAAAACGCACGTACCGGGGAATTCGAGCGTATGTAAATTCGACGTCTGGTAGTGATAGAGGATCGCGGAAACCGCGCCAACAGGAAGAGCCACGGCCACGAGTCCGAGTGGCCAGAGACAGCGATATTAGAAACCACGGACGTGATTCGAATTTCTATGCCTGCGCTCAGCCAATCGGGCAGCCTCATCGAAGTCCAACGAGGCGAGAAATCGAGAGCAGGAGGAAACAACGCGAATACCTTTGGGAAGTTTCGGAATTTAGAATCGCGGATATATCTGTGACGTAATTCGCGTGATCGCAACGGCTTCCTAAAGCACCGAGCCGCTTGGCGCGAAACCGCGATGAAAAACTATGGAAAACGGATACCGGATTACACGGAACGGGAAAGTTCAATGGGGTTTCCATGGCGAATCGATTCGTTACGCAAATCGTGTCGTTTAATGGTATCGCGCCTGCGATCTGCGTGCCGGTCGAGGCGCGGCAAGATCAGCCTAAAGACAAGCGTAGAGACACGTTTTAAGGAACGAATCTAGTCACGATTGTGTAACTCGTCAGGCGAAGCCAGCTGCACCCGCTTCGAGCGGTAACTTCACAGCCGTTTCTCGGTTACCTTTTTGCTGCCCGCGCCCATTGCAGACAATGGCAAAAACATTATTAGGGAAACGGGAACTCTTCGCCGGTTGATATCTTCCATGCCGGCGTATTTGGAAGAAAAACGGCATTCCGGTTCATTCTCAATTTCCTGTCACAGAGCCGCGGCTACTGCCAAGTGGCAAGATCAGTCTCGTAATATCCGTTCGATTACGTTTCCAATCACCGGACACAGGTGGCCGCTTGGCCTTAAGACAATTCAGCGATGAAACCGGCGCTGAGGGTGAAAGCTAGCAGCGATTAAGGCGAGCTTGTGCAAGTGCATATACAGAATATATGGTAATTACCCCCCAGTCACTGCCGATCTCGTCGTGATTTGCTCGACGAATTATGGCGACCAACGAATCGAAGAAACATTCAGACTCAAGACGTGTATCCCTTGCGAAGCTTTATAGCCGGACGTAGTGCATCACCCGGTCTGTGTCTGACTTTCGGATAGAACTTTGCCCTAGTTGTGGATGCAGATTGGTACCAAAAGTAAATCTTCGTATTCATATCAGATGCATCCTAGATTTCGACTCATTGTGAGATTTAAAGTGACAGAAACGAGTGTCGAGCTGCGAGAATAACTAAGATAATTTTAACATGACACTGCAAAGAGGAGTGCACCGTCCTTTATATAGCTTAAGATTAGTCAAAAATCAAAGGAAATTTCCGAAATTTACCGATTCTGTAATACGATTCACCGTGGTATATCGATACTCGAGATACCCTCGTTACTTGTTAAAGATACGATAAAGAAATATTAAGTAATTAGAAGTCAGCTATTAAGTACAGCCACCGGATCTATAAAAATTAAGAAACCCTGGCTAATTACGAATTAATCGGCACGATCGATCCGTTCGATACAGATCAGCTTTTCGTTTCGGAAAGGAGTTCGGGAAACCGTGACCAACCGATTCGCTTAATCGAATGGGTGTAGCTAATAAAATCATTTGGACGGTTATCTCGCGAGGTTTCTAACGCGATGGCCGGTAATGAAAGAATCCGAGATGCATAGCGTTTCTATAACGGAACTGGAAATTGCAGGCGGTCACGTGACCGCGATAGCCGAGCTATCCGCGATCTGTTCAACCCTCCCTTCCGAGCGAATCGCCGGAATCTTTCACTTTTTTCCACCAGTGAAAAAGGTACAGGCGCACACGCACTTTCTCGAGGTGTCGAATTAGAAAGGAAATTCGCGTATCCTCTGCGCCACGCAATCGTCTCTAACGCCCAACGGCACTCGTGAAAGTGCAGACAGGGCGGAGTAGTTTTGTTCGCACGATTCTGTCAGGGAATCACGCGAGTGATCACCTATTGGAGCCACTTTCGAGCCGATGACTCGTCAGACATGACGTTTACCATCGAATAACGGCCACGTAGGCTCGCGATCTCGTGTACCGCGTATATTATATATATATACATCAATACAGCCCGTGTCCTTCGTGACCAACGGCACTCACTATCGCCAACGGACCTGGCTACCAATGAGCCACTCGACCCTTCCATATCTATTGCCTTCGATCTAGTCGATTGGACGTTTTGAAATTTCCTTTCGTCGAAACGTTCCGATCGCCACTTCGGATCTCGACGACGTGATTTGCGACAGCGCGTAGATCCGCGATAAACCATTTATCTAGAATAAAGATTTATCACCGACGTCCGCATTAATTGGTACGAGTATTTAATACTCCCTTTTACAAACATTCACTTACCGCGAGAGCTAAAGTTTACGCGGGTATTAATAATAATTAAAGATACTCGAAAATGAAAAGAAGAAACCTCCGAGATAACGATACGAGGATAGACACTGATATATTTACGATAAATATGAAAGGAAAAATTGTAAAATCTAAGTAGCCAAAGGAATAACGTTCATCGTGGAATTTCTACTCGAAAGTTTAAACACGGTGCTTTGCGCCATGCTAATCGTAAATTTAGCGTTAACCGGTGAAATTAGAAAATTCTCCGTTCACCGGTTTTCCCAAAGATATACCCATTTCGAGATACCCACACGGTGTATAAATAAAACCATTAATTTACTTCTCGTTTACTTCTCATTTGCTCGTTCGCAGTAGCGTGAACCGTCGAAAAATCTGGATACCTAGGGCCGAAAAATTTCCCGTCGCATCAGACGAGACGGTAATTTATCCTCGGCGCGTAACTCGCAAAAAAGCGGCACATCCTCAACCATTCCGCCGCAAAGGAATTCCTGTGGCCGGAATTCACGGAATCCAGTAAGAGCCCTGAAAACGGTTCACCGAATTTCACGCGAATCGTCAGATACACGCGTACACCGGAGCGTACGCAGGTACAGACGCGAGTGGGCCGTGGTGCGAGTGACAAACAGCCGGCTGGAAATGTTATTCGCGCATACCGAGAGCGAAGTACAGGCGGCGAGGGCGTTAAAAGGCGGACGGAAACCGGCGCGGCTCCTTTCACCGTGTGTCGGGCAACGGAGCATGCTACGGAGCTCCGTGGATCGGATCGATGCGTCTAACCGGTCGACTGGCCGCTCTCGAATGTGATTCACGATCCAGCTGGATCGACCGCCGCCGGGTCTCCCGTTAACCGCCGGATGGAATTGAATCCGCCGATCGGTAATCGGCCATCGCGTTTCTCCGATCCGAACTTCCGGAGAACCGTGCGTCGGATCCGCTCGATCGCGCGCGTTCGCCACCCTCTCCGGATCATGCGCGCGCGCGCGCGCGAAATCGCGCCGCGATCCTTGGTGCACCGGCAATTACCGCGGCGGCTGAATTGCCGGTGGTCTCGGCGTGATTGCGAATTACGGGGATGGAAACAGAGAAATTAGAGAGAAATTTGGTCGCGGAGTGGGTCAATCGATCGCGACCGAACTAACCTATTCTACCAGAGCAAGGATTATTTACGGAGGGAAATTCTAGATCCGTTATTACCCGCCGAGGCAAATGGATCGATCATGCCGAGATATACAGTGGCTCGCGAAAGTATTCCAAGACTGCCCGAGGGACTTGGAGGGATTGTGGAATGATCGGGTACAAGTTTGGAATCTTCGGGGACTTCGGTGTTCAGTGATTTCTATGTAGAGTAGGTTTTTACGCGTCGTTTTAGAGTTTCGAACATTGGTGGAAGATACGTAAAACTAGGAGGTAGGAAAAACAATAAACAGTTAATGTAAAAAGTGTAAGACTCTCGACAAGTTTAACACGATTAAAGAAAAAAGAGTTCTGGTTTTTGTTTAGCGAAGTAAATCTAAAAAAATCTAAGAAATAAACTAGGTTACCGAGTTACTCGAAATTTAGGGCTAGTATATTATAATACATGTACATGTAAATAAACAAAATTAATAATTTGAATAACCGAAAATACTTAATAACATCTGCTATTTTTCAAAGTGATCGAATGGATACTTTCCTGTAAAAAGATTTACAGCGTCCTATCAGGATTTTCCTTTACGCCTACGATACTACAATACCATTGTGATTTTGATGGATGTTGCATGTGTATAATACTACCATTAACAAAATATTTTTTAATATAAATTACCTCGAAGTAATGTAACGTTTTAAATGTAACGTGATCCTTTTGTAGATCAAAGGTCCTTTTTGTGCAATTAATGGATGTAACTTAACGCAAATTCAACCCTTTATGAAACAAAAGTTACTTCACGTTCCAGTAACCTGTTATATTTTACGTAAACAAGTTACATGTTCGTTAAAGTGTGAATTTTTTGATCTAGAACAGTTGTTTACAACAGTATTAACTTACAAATAGTCGTGCAATCGTTTCACTTTGCATTATTACAAATTTTGAAATATTTACACGATATGCAAATTCGATATGAACTCGGTCTAGCTCTCGTATAAATTAAGAATCACTCGAACGTGTCTGTACGTCGAGTATCGCTGATATAGAGAATTGAAATATGAAGTTTGAATACTTTCGCGAGCCACTGTACTACAAATTGCACGCGTCGTGCAATTTCGTTTTCTTTGTTTTGCCATTTCTCCCGTGGTATTTCCCTGCTATCGGCCACTGCCCGAGGGAGTACTTTTATCCGGAAATTTTATGGTCACTGAACACGAAGATCCGGGGAAAACGTCGGGATAAATCCTGCCCGCGTATGTGACTTGTTGCACGTTTAACCGGGTTCCATGCATCGGCTTGTCGTCACGTATCCCAATCCAGAGCTTCGAGCATCGGTGAACCGCGACCATGATCGAGGATCGATTAGACGCGAGCACGGAATTATTTATGGTCCGCTTGTTTATGTATAATACGATCCTGTCGACGATAACTTTTACTTTCGTGAACGGCAAGCGTTTGTCGTTGCACGCTAATTCTCGCGTCATCCAACGACCTTACCGAGATATAGGGCTGAGAAAAAATGTAAGAAATGTATAGAAAGGACACGGTGATCGGACGTGATTTAGATTTTATCCGGTCGAAGGCGTTCGATCACGTCGTGATGAAAAAGCTCGCTCGTTTCGTAATGGGAAAAAATGATCGGGTATGTGGGTGGTGAGTTGTGGAAACATGAGAAACGATTTGTAGATTGATTCTCGCGGAGTCGTGTTACTTATCGGTTGTGGTACATTTAATAATCTCTCGGTGGAAATTGAGCAAAGAATGAACGAAAGGAAGGAAAGAAAATATGGAAGGTCACGCCAAGCACGATCCACGTGGATGGTCCCATAATCGCGAAAACATATTCGGGTACGCGAGTAATGATTCGAAGAAACACGAAAACCGGTCGTAAACTTATGAATCTAAAATAATAACGTTCGTGGACAGACGGTGATCGATCGCTAATGAAATTAATTTAAACCTCGTTTGAAATTTCAGTTGCAAAAATGTATAATTGATAGTCAAGGCGAAGTTCACGGAGCGTAGAGACTTCCTTGAGGAGAAGGACCGAAAAAAATCCGGAAAAACTCGTTAATCGCGCACCATTTAGACCTTATGCAATCAAAAACGTTCAATTAACCTGGAAAAAAAGAATTCGACTATTTCACGAGCGCAAGAGATATCCTCACACGTGGGTGACGTTTAAAGAGAATATGGAAATGGATTACAGGCTCGATAATTTCCGTTAATTTCCATGAAACTGTCCTGATTGACAACGGCCGATCGCGAATAAGATTAACACAGGCGCCTCGTTTGAGGTTTCAGTCGGAGAAACAGATAATCGATTGTCAAGGCGAAGTTCACGGAGCGCATTTTTCTCCCAACGATCGCTGTCCGTTTGCTGTCAATCCTGTCAATGTCCGCTGCACCTACCTTGCGCGTGTGTCACGTTTGCCCGTGTCGTTCTTTCTTTTTGTAATCGAGAACGTTGAGATACGAAACACAGTTATTCTCCGATACGTTCAATGAAGTGGATATCGAAATTTAGTACGTGTCTGGAAAGGCCGAGTGTCATTTTATATCGCGGGTTGTAACGGGCACCGATCGCCATTAGCGCCGAACTGCTTAATCGTGCCATTTAAACGGGCGTGGAGACCTGATCGAGTTGGTTCTAATTGATATCGATTTTTCAACACGCCTTTGATACCGAAAAGGAGATGCGAATTATCCTCGATAGGCCTGGAGCCGAAAGACACGGTTGGCAGCTTGTCCGAAACTCGGGCGAATGAATATCGCGATCGAAGGAAGGAATTGCGGCAGAACACCGCGAGGTAGACGATTTAAAATTCCACGTTGTAACCGTTTCGTTGGTCTAGAATTCTCTTATGTAACCGACGTATCGGAGGGAAAAAAATGGCGAAAGATAAACGAGAGTTAGCCGGCGGTGCATTGAGTCGTTTTATTAAAATAGACGGAGCGGTTATTTAATAGCAACCACGAGACGTTTCTTGCGAAGCCATGTATCAATGGTGTTTGACCGCGTCTAATAGTCCGAAAATTATAGCTATTAAACAACTGACCTTACTCTTTTTCCGTTGCTCGAGCAGATCGCTACAGTTGATCTACCTTTTCCCTCCTTTCCTTCTCTTTTTTCTTTTAAATATAATAACGCTTCGCGTGCTAAAGCTAGTAATATTACCCTATAGTACGCATCATGATATACAACGTAAAATTGGAATCGTATTCGTATCTCTTTTCTACCCGGAAAAATAATTGTTCCTACTTCGAAAAATTATTTCGAAGGCACCTGGACTTTTTCGAAATTTCTATTGTTTTTACCATGTAATACGGACCATGATGTACAACATAAACTTCTCACAGACTACCGCCAACAGCATCATCGCTGTTATTTTGTGAAGTAAACAGAAATGCAATGAAAGATGCGAAGAAGACCATGGAGAATGAACCCCGATGTGCAGCAATTGAACATTAAATATTTGCAGGAGAACTACTTTATTTATATCATTATATCATTCATTTATAACAATATATCACGGAATAAATTTCTGTTATGAATTTAAAACATATGATACATACATATATATAGTTAAAAATGTAATACACGAGCATTGTGAACGCTATCATTAAAAATACTGTTAAATAATTCTATGAATGCAGAATTAAAAACGTTTGGAAGCATTATTAGATGAATAATATTAATAGCTATATTTATAAATACGTCGAATTTGTTAAAAATGCGAATTATAGCTTATTTTAGAATGAGTGATGGGTATGAAGTATAGGATCCCTTTGGTTAATATCATTTTTAGCCACTATTCGCTTTTTTATAACTTTAAAAAGTTGTTTTAAACACTTGAACATGAAATATCATTCTTACGAGGAAATAAATAGTTTTCCTGTATCAAAGTATAATTGTACACGTGTAAATTACTGTATATATTGTTATTCTAAATGATACGAAGTACATATCTGCAATAAACAATGTAATAATTATTGTAAACGGAACACGAGCCTTTTGAAAAATCGGTTGAGCTTTGGTTGTTTCGGTTGACCGCGCACCAATTTTCCCGCGGTTCTGGGTAGACACTCGCGTCAAGGCCACGACAATTTTTTATTTTATATTAAATTAATATCTTTCTCTTATACCTTTACAAAAATTTCTGCATATTTTAGAATGGTTGCTGTGTTTGGGTTATACTGAGTCCATTTGGTCAATATCATTTTTTGCCACTATTGCTTTTTTTTAACATTAAAAAGTTGTTTTAAACACTTGTAAGTTAAAAACTATTGTTACGAGAAAATAAATGGCACTTTTATATAAAAAAATAATCGCACATATGTAGTTTACTATATACATTGTTATTGTATATCACGCAAAGCATATATATGCAATAAACAATTTAATAATTATTATAAAAGGTTCGCGAATCTTTGAAAAATCGATTCAGCTCGTTTATAAATTCGTAACATTTAATACGCGAGTTTTAGCCTAATTTACCATGGTTAATTGGTATGGGGTATACGGGGTCCATTTCGTTAATATCATTTTTATCCGCTATTCCCTTTTTTTAACTTTAAAAAGTTGTTTTAAACGATTAGTACAAGAAAAACCATTGTTACAAGGAAATAAATGGCTCTCCTGTATCACAGTATAATTGTACATGTGTAAATTATTGTATATATTGTTATTCTAAATGATACGATGTATATATTTGCAAGAAACTATGTAAAAATTATTGTAAACGTTTCGCGAGCCTTTGAAAAATCGGTTAACTCGGGTCGTTCCGGTTGGTCGCCCCCCCAACGTTACCCGAGGTTACGTGGTGGCACTCGCGGCAAGGCCACGTCAGTCCTACCCCGGCCGTCGTAGCGCGTACATCAAAATTAAAATTTCCCAAATAAACAAATTTAATTATTTTTTT